>VTON01000176.1:0-501058 GCA_009617725.1 Hydropsyche tenuis
CTGCTGAATTTCATAAAAAATGACTCAGTGAAATATCAAACACTTCTTTTGAGAAGAGACGATGACGGCTATACCCCTTTTGACGTGACAGTAAAATATGGACAAACAAATAAAATGAAAGCCGTTTTAGAAAAGTGTGTTGAACTGGGAATTCTAGACAATATCATAATGAACGAAAATAAATGGGGTGAAAACGTACTTCATCTCGCAGCCAATAAATGTTATAACGACGATGCATTCACTTATCTGCTGAATTTCATAAAAAATGACTCAGTGAAATATCAAACACTTCTTTTGAAAAGAGACGATAACGGCTATACTTCTTTCGACAAAATAGTTTGGCACGGAAAATTAACTAAAATTAAATGTGTTTTAGAAAAGTGTGTTGAACTGGGAATTGAAGACAATATCATAATGAACGAAAATATATGGGGACAAAACATATTTCATTTTGCAGCAGATATTTATTATGATTTACTACTATTCACTTATCTGCTGAATTTCATAAAAAGGGACACAGTGAAAACGCTTTTATTAAAAAAAGACAAGTTTGGCGAAAATCCCATAGAAGTGTTAGTAAAAAATAAAGCAAATACAAAATTGAAAGCTTTTTTCCGTGCAATTCCTGAATTAAAAGGGCATGAAAGTGTCCAACCTTTTTCACGCTGTCGTTTGTCATGATTAGTCAGGTCAGAAAATTGAATTCAAAGCATTAGCATTATTTTTGTTTTGTATTTTTGTAGATCTAATTTTTGTCACATTGCTTAATTCATATTCAAATCATGAATCAGGGATTCGCGACAATTAATAACCTTTTTGTTTATATTTCAGATTACTCTTTTTCATATTTTTCGTTTATTATAAAGTGATACTTCATCTCGTTATACACAGGACCTCAAGGACCAAATGCCGATATTGACGAGATAAACTGTCGCCGACTATTTCGTTTTGCCTTAACAATTGCGTATTTATACTCTTGATCGGCCAAACGGAATCTGTCCAGAAGCAAGGTTCAAAGGTTGTTTATGAGATTAAAAACCTGGAAACAGCTATGTTCTCTTTATCACTTAAGAAAAATGGGAAATTTTCATAGACTATTTAATCAATCAGATGGAATTTAATACACCATCATGTTCAGCGTGATTTACGTTCAACTTATAACAATGATTGTAAGTCCTCTAGCTCGGCAAGAGTCCTCCATTTGGAATGATATAATATAAATCCGCTTCAGACAGCTTGTTTTCTTATATAATATTTCATACTTTCAATAGTATAGATGTTCTGTACAGGAAAGGTTAACGACAAAATCCCATAATCTGTAACCGTGCAATAATGAACAAATATTTGCTGGAAATGAAGATTTATTACATTTCTTAAAATATCTATCAATGTTATAAAATAAATTGATTTTTAATACTGTGATTTTTTAATAGAATTAATTTAAATTTAAAATTTTAAGTTTATTAAATATTAAAAAGTTTGTTATTTAAAATAGACATTAAAACATATATAGTATGTTGTTTGTTGAAACAGATTGTACATTTAAATGATATAAGTTTTACTTTAAATAAATGTATATATTTTTTATAGAATGAATTTAAATTTAAAATTTGAATTTTATTAAATGTTAAAAAGTTGTTATATAAAATAGAAATTAAAACAAATATAGCATGTTGTGTGTTGAAACAGATTGTACATTTAAATGATATACTTAAGTTTTGCTTTAAATAAAAGTATATATTTTTCATATAAAGGTGTTTGAATTTTGAATAATACATATGCTTGCATTTTAACAATGAAACATAATATAATTTTAATGAAACTGAAGGAACGAGGTAATATCTGTGCAAATTTTATATTCTAATAATCAGTTTCTTATTTTTCTCCAAAATAAAAATAAAATTATTCACCTTATAATAATAATAAAAATCCTGATTTTAACAACTTTAGATCGTCATTAGTATGGAACGTTATAGAATTTTAACGTAGTGTAAGTGAGCTTTACAATTATACTGCGAATCAGTGATTGACAATGGCGATTTATATGTGCGTGAATAAGCCAGTCATATGATACCGATGAAAATGCCAATTTTTAAATTAGATTTTTATTCTATAATTTTTTGACAATAAATAACTTATGGTCAATTTCACAAAAGAACTTATGACCAAATATAAGACCAACACTGACAGCTGTCATTTAGGTTAAGGTGAATGTCATATTATTTTATCGTTTTTTTTTATTCATATTTTAAATATCAATCAATCTTTTCGTATTATAATTAACTTACAGTTTGATCAAAATATTCAAGTAATTCAATTTATTGTCACACATAAAGTTTGTCAAGCACACATTATTGCGAAATTTGACAAGTATTTAAAAAAAATATAATTTTACTTTATTGCTGCATTTTCAGTTAATTTGGCACGAAATTATCAATAACTTTTTCACTATACACAAATATACAGTATATTATTACATATTAGGTTATCACTTAAATTACTACATAAAAATTATTTAGTTGACCTTCGAACTATGTGCAATACGATATAATCTCAACATACTTAATTTTGCTGTATCGTTTACTTATGTCTCTTGCTAACTTTCCAGTTTATGATCGCTCAAAATTCACACGGATATTATGAACTTTGTACCAAAAAAACGCTTCATAAAAAGGTGACAGTCTGTGTATTCACTTTTTGTGCAATTTTTCTGTTTTGTTCTGCATTTTTATTATTATCTTTGATTTTTCCGCAAACTTCGAAAGTATTCGATTATAATTTCATGCTTTTACCGTATTTTGTTGCATTTTTTTCTTTTGTGCTTATTAATATGACAAAATTTACAAGTTTTTTTGTTCTAGTTTTGATTATTTGCTTTACAATTAGACTATTTGAAAATAATTAATGTTATTTAATTCTGCTGCTTTTTATTTCAATTTTTTTTCTCTTTCAGACAACTTTTATTGTAGAATGTTCATATATTTTCATACATGTGATAGATTAAAATAAAGTAAATAATATTTCTCATAAATACTTCAGTTAAGTAATTCTAGAATTATAAATTAATTAGTTATTGAGAAAATGATATAAATACTTTCCGAGCTTCGTCACAAAATCGAACGTGTTTATATCAAATTTTGTATGAAAATCGACAAAATTACTCTCGACAAATTAAAATTGATTCGTTTTCTTGATAATTCATATTGATAAAATATGTTTAAAATAGATTAGAAGACGTGAATACAAAAGTAGACAACTATGAACAAAAATTATTATGAATAAAGAAAATAATAAATTTATTATATAGAATGACGGCATTTATTAATGTTTTGAAAAGATTTTGTGATTATGTTTAAAGCAACAATCTTATATTGGGTCACGATAAACGGTTCAACCTTTTATGAGATCGACAAACTAAAATTTGCTCATTACAATAGAGTTAACGATCAAAATATTTATTATCAAATAAGATTGACCCATCAATTCATCAAATTTAGTCTTTTGTAGTTTATAGTTGTTCCTAAAATTCAATTTTGTGATAAAAATAGTAAGATGTTTTCGATTTTGCCGATATTCAATCTAACGTAACAAACATGTTCGAGATGTTCTGAAAAAAAACGTTTCCTATAAATGGTAGCACGATAAAAATTAATACATAAATTCAAAAAGATAGTCTTTTTAAAACGATAGTAAAAACTAATGTGTAATTCTGAAAATTCGGTTTCAACATATAAATTCCACTATCAAAGTTGTCATAGTAATAATATTTTACAATATATTATAAGTCCGTGTATATTTGATTCAATCTAACTCAATCCAACCTAACCTAACCCAATCCCCAACGATGTATATTTGTGACCTATCCAAATATACACGGACTGAAAATACACTTGGACTGAGACGCATATAATACACATATTTCTTATATCTTTATATTTTGCATGGCTTCCAAAATCGCTTGTACGACTCCACAATTTCTCCATCAAAAATTTATTTTGTTGCATTATTTTAACAATTTTTTTTGAATAAAATTGAACGTTCGTTCTAGCAATAGAAGTTGCTGCATTAACGTTCGATCCATTGCATGAAACCTAAAATATCAATAACAATGGCTAAACAGTTTTCGATACCTCGTTTTATCATTCAGGTCACATTTTTGCCTGTAATGTTGCTAATTTTGTGGTGTTTCGGTTTGTAAGTACATTTTCAAAGATTTTCACTTCTATATTTCAACGAAACTACATATATATTTTTTTTCAATTCGATTTTAGAATTGCTTTTAATACTTTGAAAATTGGAGTTGTTGGATTTATGATAACTTTCGGAATATTGCCGTTCTTCTTCAAGTTTTCTACAATTATACAAAATGGAATCATTTTCTTGAATTTCAGTAAGTAATATATTATTTGTGACATCCGATCTATTTTTTTATTTAATTATCTTTATTTTTTCAGTACAATTTCCGTTGAATATCGACTATGGTGCACCAGAAAAACTTGGAATTGAAGGTGCGAGGAATCTGTATATAAAATACCATTCTAATATAGCAAATCGTCGCATCAGAATAGGTAAAATTAATAAACAGTAATTAGAATATGTATATGTCGCAGTCCAAGTGTATTTCAGTCCGTGTATATTTGAATCGATTACAAATACACATTGTAGGAGGTTGAATTGGGTTAATTGTAAGTTAGATTGGGTTGGATTGAATAAAATTTACATGGTTTGCAAAATATGAAGATATAAGAAACATGTATATTATATGTGCCGCAGTCCAAGTGTATTTTCCGTCCATGTATATTTGGATCAGTCATAAATACACTTTGTTAGGGGTTGGGTTAAGTTGGATTGGATTAAATATACATGGACTAATAATATGCAAGGTTTGCAAAATATAAAGATATAAGAAATATATCATCATCATCATTATCAACATAGACATCCAATGCAGGATGAAGTCTTGTCAACTGACGTTGACAGTTTGGGCGGTACCTTATCACGTGTGCCCACCACGCTTCGATAAGGGGCAGGGAACATAAGAGCCAACTCCTCCCCATGCCAGCAGAGAAGGCTCTCGGACCATCGGAACGCGTATCTATGTGTCTGAATCCGGTCGCTGCTCAGTAAACATATCGCAATGATAGCCAGGGAGACAGGCGAGGCAGATGCTGATCAGATTGCGTCCTCTCTGCCCGCTTTTGATCGCGTGGTCTCCAGCTGGCATCCGAGGCTAGTCCGATGGCCCTACATGGTCCAGACCTCAGTACAGCAAACCTCATCGGTCCTCGCCGTTACCAAAGATTTTTTTTTTTTTTTGTTTTAGCATTACTATCTGGTCATGCTTTTAAATATTAGATATTTAACTCAGGCAATCCTTCCTCTAATTGTAAGTGTGTTATGCATGCTATTCGGAGTCTGTTGTTTGTTATTATTTATGGATAGGTTCGGGATCGACTACGGTTTAGACAGGGTTTGAGATTCAGTGGTTCGAGTGATGGGTTTAACTTTATTTCTCACAAATATTTATAGCTTAGGGTTGTTTTCAAGTATATTTATCGTTTACTGTTCTCGTCTCGGGTGAAACAGGACAGATAATTTGGAACCTATGAAGAATATTATATAGGCCAGTATTCAGCACGAAAGTTTGAATGACGGTTATTTTTTATTTTTTATTTTTTGTTTTATTATATATTTTTTATTTATTTATTTATTTATTTATTTATTTTTTTTTTTTTTATATAGCCGAAGTAAGATGAGTGTTAGTCGGACAGGATGGCAGAGAAAATCTGGGTTTTAGATTATTCGTATACGCGGCAGCCCGTACTAGGTCGAGAGCCGGGAGCTCGGTTGTGCGACGTGCGCGCTCTGGCGCCGGGGGTGCGCGTGCGTTTGTATGTGTGCTTCCTTGCCGTTGGGGGTATCGGCGCACAGTACTTGCTATAGTTGTGAACACTTTACAGATATTTATCGCGAATCGATCAGTTATTTTTGGTTTATTTTAATTTGTATGCGATAGATTCGTTGTGCGTGCCCTGCTCTGAAATTGGGGTTTTCAGAATATAGGTATAATACAAAGGGCTGGACGCGGCGCAAAAAAGAAATTTTTTCGAACTCGGAAACAAAAAAATGTCAGTTCAAATACAAGGTTCGGCGGTCGTTTTCGAGAGATTTACGTCTTCCGAGTTTCAACACGGATGCGTTTAATTTTTATGTATTAATTTATTAATATTGGGATTGAATCGCGTGCGTTTCGTTTATCGGGATGTTGTTTATGGTTTTTTAGGGGTTTCGGTTAGCGGATATTGATACTAGGTTTGTAGATTATTAGTTCGCGCACACTACTAGTAATTAGGCGATGCACTATTGGTTATTGTTCGATGCACTATTATTAGCTGTTGGGCGGTTAGTTTGGAGGTGTAAATTGGGGGGGGGAGTCAAAGTTAAGTTCGAAGTCGTGTTTTTGTTAGAGGAGCACGGTTTTCGCGGTGTATAGTCGGCAACGTCCCGAATTGAACTCCAAGAAATATATATTATGTGTATTTTCAGACCATGTTTATTTGGATCAGTCATAAATACACATTGTCGAGGGTTGAGATGGATTACATAAAATTAGGTTTTTTTTTTTTTTTTCAGCAATTTAATTTGTTTTAATCGAAGTTTTGATTTGGATTGGTTCAAATATACATGGACTAATAATATACATGGTCCGCGACATATGTATATAAAGTATAAATGTTTGAATTGAACAATTTTTGAACATATTGTTTAAGGTGTTTGGCATATATTGCCTGAAAAATATAAAAATTGGACGGCAGCTGCTTCCGAAGATCCTACATTGAAAGACAAATCAGAAGACAAAGAACCTGTAAAAGATGTCGTATTCGATAATTTACTCGCTAAAGGCGACTGTCCCGTCATCGTATACGCTCATGGTATGTATAGTTTTTATATTTCAAAACTAATTTTAGTTTTAATCAATCGATTATTCCAGGTAACTCAAATAACAGAGGAACCGGACACAGATTGGAATTGTATAAGGTTCTACAAGATCTTCAATATCACGTGATAGCATTCGATTATAGAAGTCGGTCTTGTTTTTCATTAATCCGATACAATGCTGTTTATTTTTACTAATTATATATCGTTTCAGGTTACGGTGATTCTTCATGGACGAGTGTTTCAGAGATAGGTGTCGTCGAAGATGCTATTAGCGTTTATCAATGGGCGTTGGAAAAGGTGCAATTGCATAATTCGAGTGAACGTAGTTCTCGAACCCCAATTTATATTTGGGGACATTCGTTAGGTTAGATTTAATTGGATTATGTTATTATCAGGGCTGTATTGATTCCGATTCTGACTGTTGGAATTAAAGAGTCATAGTATTTTATGTGGAGTTGGAGTTGTAAAAATTGACTAGACGACTCCTTGTTATTATTTTCTTTGATGTTATAGCTAAAACTGTTCATATGTACTGTAAAAGAAAAGATCTGTTATGTTTGTTGATATATTCATAGTCCTACATACGTCTCGACTGGTTTTTTTAACAGAAAAATAAGATTTTTTTGAAAAAAAATCATAATTTCAATATCGAACTCCAAAATGTAATTGATTTATCATTATAATAAAATATAAAATTTCGGAGAGCTAAATTTTTAATTTATAAGATTTTTGCAGTGTTAATTTATTTTAAAAATCATAATTGAAGTAATGCACTAGTGGTAATGCATGTAGTACAAGTAATTGACCATCTGTCAGAAAAACGTAAAAAAATAATAAGGTTTCTAAAAATGGTAAATTTTCGAAAAGGATGCAATTGATAAGCTGTAATTTACAGCTAATTGGTCAGTGTCAATTGATGATGGTCAATTATTTGTACATTGTCAATCATTAGTGTTGATACCTTATTATTAATTTTATACGTTAGTAAAAAAAATCTGATTGCACTAAAATCGGAGTCAGAGTCGAAGTTAAGGCAAAAAAAGTCAATTTCGGGATCGAAGTCAGCAAATTTGTAGAAGTAGCCAATATACAGCCCTATAATATATGATATGTATTGTATTTGTAATTGTTTTATTCAATTTAAACGTTCGTAGGAACGGGTGTGTCTTCACACGCTCTTGCTGTGTTGGCTGCGGAAATAAGCTTGAGTCCCGATAGTCAAAACGAAGTATACCAATTGAGAGAACCTAATGGTTTAATACTCGAAAGCCCTTTCAATAATATGGTCGAAGAATTTTCTGGACATCCTCTCGGAAAGGTAAATTTTATTGACACGATAATAATGAAGGAGCGATAATGTTTTTTATTTTATTTGTTTAGTTGTTTAATTGGCTTCCTTGGTTTAATTGGATGATAATAAAACCGATCGAAAACAACAATATAACCTTTAAATCAGATGAATACATAAATGGATTCACGACGCCAGTGTTGATATTGCATGCGAAGGACGATATGGTCGTTCCTTATGCTTTGGGTAAAAAGGTGATTGAATTTCTCTTGAAAATAAATATTTAATGTTGATTTTTTATTTTGATATATAAAATTTGTATTGCTTTTCCATGTCAGTTGTATGAAACTGCTAAAATGAATCGCTCTCCTTCTTATGGTCCGGTGAAATTTATCAGTTTTGAATCTTCTGACAAATTGGGTCACAAAAATATATGTAGAGCTCCCGAACTGCCAAAAATTATCAGGTAACTTATTTATCAATTACAAGAAATGTTTCACATATGACAAGTTTCCATTTATACACTTATCGCTTCTAATTTAATCTTCATATATTTTTTATAAAAGTATTAAGGATTTGAAAACTTATATGAATATATGTATTATATTTTCTGCAATAGAAAAGAAATTATTATATTTGTATACGTGTTTTGTCTCTGACTTACGACATATTTGTTGTTAGTCAGAAATAATGAATATTGTTACAGTAATTTATTTTTAAATTAAATAAATGATATTTTTATTGGTTATCAAAAGTTTGTAACATTAAATTTATTCTATCAATTTTCAGTGATTTTGTCGAGATGCATCAAGCAAATATTCCCCATAAAGCCGTCATCGGAAAAGTTTATCTACCAAATATTGAGGGAGAAAGAAAGAAAATTTTCCATGAGAAGAAACTATGATTTTTCACAAATTTTAGAACAAATATTAGTTGAATTTTTTATTAATTCTATATATTATTGTTGAATTTTATTTATTATTTTCTTGATAATCGATATGTGATTTGAATTGATATTAGAAATATTGACATTCTTTATAGTAATTTATCAGCTTTAATTTTCATTTTTATGGTTATGGTTTTTTATAAAACAATTATATTATATTATGAACAAATAAATTTATAATTTTATGATCAATATTTTTTTATTTAATTTAAAAATTATAATTATCAATGAATATTTCAGTTGAGATATTTTTATGAACTATTAAAAATAGTACTAAAAATATATTTGGAACTTAAAAATTTGTATATAATTTATATGATCTGTCAATAGATGATACTAAAAATATTTATCATTAAATATTTTATATTATATGCAATTTTAATTTGTCCAATATTAAATATTATTAAGGTAACGAAACCAATAGTTGATTATGTACTTGTGTTTTACCACTTGTCAGAAAAAAACGTAAAAATTAAGGTTTTTAAAGACAATAACCTTTCGATAAGGATGTGATAGGTAAGATATAATAAACACTGGTGCATTACTTTATATTTATTTTATTTTAAAAATAATAAAAAGATTAATTATATCTTATTTATCGAAACGAATCTTTTTTTATATTTTTGCTGCACTCATCAGTAATTTATGTGGAAATTTTCAGTCAGATTCAATGATTAGTTTTAGTTTTCCGAGCGAAAAAGCAAGACGTACTCGTACTTTAGTGTGTGAGGTGATTTTTTCATGAGGCGAATCAGACAGTTGTGGGAAATTTTGCGTAAAAAACGTAATTTAGTAGATCAAAGCATTCAAAATCAATAAAAAGGCCTTTAGCAAAACGAAAGTTGGGTTTCATTCACGCGAATTTATTCACCAAACAACGATAGGTTGGGTTAGGCTTGCTGAGAAATTAGCGAAAATATTTCCGAAAGTTGGGTTACATGCACGCGAATTTATTCACCAAACAACGATAGGTTGGGTTAGGCTTGCTGAGAAATTCGCGAAAATATTTCCGAAAGTTGGGTTACATGCACGCGAATTTATTCATCAAACAACGATAGGTTAGGTTAGGCTTGGTGAGATATTCTAAAAAATATTTCATAAAGTTGGGTTACATTCACGCGAATTCACTCATCAAACAACGATAGGATGGGTTAGGCTTGGTGAGAAATTCGCGAAAATATTTCCGAAAGTTGGGCTACATTAATGCGTTTAGCATTTATTTTAGGAAAATTTTTTTTTGGGTTCTAATAGCTTCAAATAGTGACGATTAGTGACGAATAGTTTCAAAGAGCGTTGAGCTTTTTTTGTAGAAATATTTTTTTTGGAACTCGAACACGTTCGAATAGTGACGAATAATTTTTCTTCTGTAAATTATGAAATTAAAAAACTGAATTTTCTTTATATCTGCCATTACTGATTATTTTTCGCGTACCACCAACCAGTGACTCGCGTACCACTAGTGGTACGCGTACCACAGGTAACGCTGATAATAAAATTTAGATCAATGAATGTTACGTTTATTTCGGTACTCATTAGCTCGGGACACGCCAATAAAGTAAAAGATTGGTGACCAATGAATAGTTACGTTGGCTCTTATTTCTTTTTACGTTTGGGTAGCTTAGTGACCAATAAATTATCGCTGCAAAAAGCTTATTTGAAAAAAAAAATTTTTCAGACTGCCCTCCCCCCCCCCCCGAAAAATCTGAAATGACATCCCTGACATTAAACATACATTTCTTTTACACTCTAAAACGTATCCCTGTATAAAAAGTGAATTCTCTTTAATCTCTTTAGGGCGCATACTGAAAAATCTTCAAAAAAGGCTTATATCGATTAAATTCGCGAAAAAACCGCCAATCAAAACGAAAAAAATCGATTCTCGAAATTGAAACGTGCGGCCCGTCATTATTCCGCATTGCGAATAATGACGTCGCGGATTTAATTGTGCCAAACGAACGCGGGGGCCGGTAGATGTAATCGCACAAAGGACGACATCGTATCGGTTTCGATCTGTGTTTGTTTTGACGTGCGCCGGGGGTGGGCCGGCATAGCGTTCGTTACGGCCAACAGCGGGGAGGGTCGCGGTTTCGCGGTGGGGGGTGTGCAAAGTACAACCTTCCCATGCGGATAGGTGCGAAGTTTGGCGATGCGCTTGAATGGAAGCTGGATATTTTGGAAAATCGAATGTTTAGGTGTTTGGTATGCAGAGCCGTAGCAATGTTTTTGGCGCCCTTGGCAAATATAAAATTTGGCGCCCCTTTTTTTCCAAAGGGGAGCTGAAAAAAAAATTTTTTCCAAGGGGGAACTGGCCAAAAATTATTTTTTAATGTGACTTTCGAAAGAAAAATTATTCGTCACTATTCGAAAGTTTCCGATCCCCAAAATTTTTTTCTCCTAAAACCACGACAACGCTCTTCAAAACTATTCGAACCTCGGAAAAAAATTTCGAAGAATAATTTTGGGCACCTTTAGCGCCCTTTCAGTATCATGCGCCCTTGGCGCTTGCCTAATTGCCAATGGGTCGTTACGGCACTGTTGGTATGCAGTGGAAATCGTTAGAGACGAATGTGAAAAATGAATTGACGAGAAAAATGCAGTCTTGGAAAATTGTTATGATGTTTTATATGAAATTCTTGTAATATGATGAATTGAGTAGCTTCAGTTTCAAGTCAAACGATTTCCGATTTTCGATTTCCGGTTTGTTTGGATGTTGCAGTGGATTGATATTATCAGTAAAAATATACTTCTACCAACTCAGTGAATATGTGTTTAGCGATGAACGGATCATTACCCTCGCAAAAATCGTTCTCGTCCAAATTTCTTTCATGAAGATTCCAATCAGGAATATTACTGAAAACATTTTTCAGAAATATTTCCATCAAGGAATGTTTCCCAAATATAGATTTTTTTGTATTTTCTATGTTGATTATGAAAAGAGTACGTAAAAAAAGAAAATGCTTTAAATTCAATTGTAAAAAATGCGAAAAATGACAATATTTAAAAAAATTCACAATTTACCATTTTTCATTTATTCTTCGTCTTCCATTGACGATATTTAGACACCGACTTTCAATAATGAAAGCAACAAATTATTTCATTGATATGTATCAAAAATAATTACATTAACGTTTATTCGAACTTTTATATCTGAACATTTAAAAACTGTAGAGTATGCGCAAAATTTAAAAAGAATAGCCATTCATAAAAAAAATATAGTTAAAAATAGCTGAGATCATTAGTTAGAGAATGATTTGAAAGATAAGGATAAGTTTAAAAATCAATAAATAATTTATAATGCAACAAAAAAAAACCCTGAAAACCCTAAATCTCACAAAACGATTTTAAAACTCATTTCCTAACCCAAACACAATTTAACTCTATCCCCATACTTTATATCGTCTATAAACCATAGATCCCGCAGATACGCATTACGTAACATATGCAACGTTACATAAGCGCGTTACCATTACGCAACATTTTACCTTACCCCCCTAAACTTATTTCGACCTTACCTTCGCCCTGCAAGAAATATTTTATACAATATAATAACTTCGAAGGTTTGCATCCGGTCGCTTTCGCGTGCCGTTCATCACACCATCGCTTCTGTACAAATGCCGCCGTTTAATTAACAAACGCTCACTAACGAGAGACCATATCGATAATTAACAATCCGCAATTCGCAGATTGTCGTCCGCATGGCGATATTCGAATTTTCAGGACGAATTCGAAGCGGGAAATTTGTGTGTGGAAACTGTTGCCTTTTTGTTGGCAGGCTTGATTTTTTTTAGATCTAAATTAGACCTAGTAATTAATTAGGTCGTCCAATGATTAGAAATTTTGAAATTTTTCGTTCAGGTGCTTTTTTGTTTGTGTATAGTTGGGGAATTAATCTGCATTTTTAGATTTTAATTATGATATATGAACATGCGTGATATTATTAATTGATTGAAAATATCGATGAAAATTATTAAAAAATTGTATAATTTTGTTTAACTGATAATTTTTTATACAGCTTATATACAGTGACGGTAAATGAAACCACATCACCTGGAAGCCTTCGTTTTGGTGACACGAAAACTCGTTAACGGAGAAATCGTTAAAAGGACAAAGTATTAATAGAACAAATCGTTAACATAAAAAAAATTTAACACGACAAATCATTAACAGGACAACTCGTAAACACGAAAAATCATTAACAGGACAAATTATTAACAAAATAAATTGTTTACATGACAAATTGTCAATAGGACAACTCGTTAATACGAGAAATCGTTAACTGGACGAATCATTAACAGTAACAGGACAAATGAAACGGTAATGAAGAAGATTTAAACAATGACCTTTAATCAGTAGATTGAATACATCAATATTATTAGAAATATATAAATCTATGCTGAAATGAATTCATATTCCTAGTGAAAGTATTTTTTATATGATGAAAATATACTTCCACCAACACTACTAGCGTATATGTATTTAACAATAGGTTCTTAGGACTTTGTATGTAACAATAGATTTTACATAATCATTGCTTATTAGTGAATTTGTGTTTGTTCATTCTCCAATAAAATATATTACACATGAAAATACATAATCACTACAAAATCGACAAACCGACTTCAAAACACCAAAAAGACGATAAAAACAAAATAGAATCATTTAACCATACAATCACACCAAATCATATTTTGCACATGAAAATTTCACAATTAGAAACCATGCATCTACAAAATATACCTATTCCTCTTTTTACACGATTCCGAAATAACACGGTTCAAGGAAGATGAACTGATTATTTTTTTACACAGATTATTCACTTTAACACGGTATAAAAATAATAAAAATATGTATTATTATGCCACAATGGTAAGACCCGGTGAGGCCAGTATACTGATATAATTATAGTTTTTAAATAAAAATTTTCGATATTTTTTGATGATTTTACATGGCGAAAATTTTTCACATTACACATTTTTTATAAAGTACAATTAGATGGAGGTTCTATCCAAATATAGTTATGGAACCTATCTCCAATGTTTGTATGGTTACCATACATTTTTTTTACACGGTAGTCTCTGTAACGTATCTCCCGTGTAAAAGGAGGATCGGAATATTTTTTTTAATATTCTCTCGATACAACCAAAACCAAAACCCTACACTTTCATCCCACATTGTCCATCATTCAACCCATTGTCCACCGACCAAACATATACATTTTTTTCCCAACAAACAGATAACGTCTGCATGGAAACAGCCCTTCCTACCTTTCAATGCTCACCTGTAATTGTTTCTACGAACGTAGACAAGTACGAATTGTCCAAGATGTGATTGCTTACTTAAATCCGATGACTTAGGCTTCGATCCTGGACCTGAACAACCGTTTTAATCATTTCCCAGAAGGTCGTCCACTCGAAGAACGGGACTCGTACGACGGGAATATGTGTCGGGTCATGGTTTCGATATTGTTTGTTTTCGGATCACAAATTGCGGTTAGAAGAATTGTTTTGGAATTGAAATGAAATCGAAGTAGTCCTTTCGTTCGTACGAGAGTGTTTAGTGTGTAGTTTTAGAGGTTTTTATGGATGAATTCCGCGATCAAGTTTGTCACATCGTAAGGTGATGATAGTGGTTGACCGTTTCTCAGAAAAATGTGAAAATTGAGGTTTTTAAAGATGGAAATGGTGCGATAGATATAATAAACAGCTAATCTATTGAAATCATTCAAAAAGTTTTATGTCGTATGTGGAAGTAGTGGAATATTGCAGTGTTGATGCTTTTTTTTAAAACTAAACGCCTTAATTGTTTGAATTTTTAACTTCTTCGTCACTTTTTTCCGATATACAAAACTTTAGCCTTAGCTTTAGGTAACAATTAAATTAAACAATTAAAAAATCAAATCAAACCTAACTTAATCATTGACACTTCCAAGATCATGAATATGAAGAAATGTGGAAACAAAGACAATGAAATAGAAAAATTTCAAAAAAATATAAGCTATTCCACCGTACATTATACACGAACGCGGAAATTTCACAAACGAAGCACAATATTTATAAACCAAAAACTTATTTACTTTTCAAATATCTAAGAACACACTAAACAAATAGATACAAACCATTTATTTAAAATTGAACTCACCGAATACGAAAAATTCGTTTAAAAAAAAAACGTAATCAATCGAACATCTTTTTTTCAATGCGACAAAAAAAAACGTGATCAAGAGAAACTTTGTCCACGTTTTGGAAGCCATTACGTATCAAATTGACACATTAATTTCTTGCGTCATACAAGTTTCACGGTTACCGTACTGGGGTGCAGTCAGCGTTTCAATTTGTGCGATTTTATTTTATTTTATATCTATTCTATTGAATTAGATCGGTTTTAGATTTCAAAATTGGACGTAAAATGGTTTACCTTGGTACATTTGATATTTTTGTGATGATTGAATGGGGATTTGTTCGATTTTTGACTATTTGTTTCATCGGATGACTTTTTGACTGCGCCTATATTAAGGCGCCATCGGATCGTTGAAAAAAAATGGTTATTCGATTTTGACGCGCTTCAAAAACACACGGTGGCCTGAAATTATTTATTTTTTAATTATTATAACTATTAGTGATAAATTTCGTATCAATAATTCAAGCTTTTTATTAATTTTCCATATAAGAAAATATGTAATTCTAAAATTGGAAATTTGATCGAAAATATACACTCAATTATCTATTAATACGAAGCACATGTTCTAGGGACTATATTGTGAAAAATGTATGTTGATTATATTATATAAAAATTGGAGATAAGTTCCATCAATATATTTGGATGAAACTTTCATCCAAATGTATACTTAATAAAAAATGTGTAATGTGGCAGTTTTGCCGTTATATAAATATCATTAATTATTATTGTATATTGATCTAGTCCGGATTTTACCATTGTGGTATAATAATGCTTTTTTATTTTAAACCATGCTAAAGTGAAAAAACAGTGTAAAAAATAATCGGTTATTTTTCTTGAAACGCGTAAAAAGAGTTTTGGATGTATTTGTATTTGATAGATAATTGATATTTCGAATCGATTACCTTTTTTTCAACTATTTCGATTTTCGAAATGTCGTTGTCGTTTTCAATTGTGTCATTCGGTCAACGGAATCCTCTAAACTAATTTTTTTCTTTTGAAACATTTTTTTTATATATTCGTCGCGGTAGTTTCACGACCATATCAATATGAAATAATCAACCTTTTTTTATTTAAAAAATATATATTTATATTGAATCGAATAACTAATTTGACTGATTATGATTCGGGAAAAGTTTTTTTTAGTAAGATTGCTATATTTGGATGATTTTCAAGCGTGTTTTTAGGAATTATTCAAACTTTTGGTTTGTTTTTATTAAAAATACGATACGTGGACCAAATTTTAATATACCTGATTTAGATGGACAAATGTCACGGACAGATAACGACATTTGACGAGCTCCGGTCCAGTCTTTCACTCTCGAAGATGACAGATAAGAGCGCTCTAGATTCTGCGCTGTTCGAATATTTCTTGTACCAAATAACATTTGAGAACCGCTGAAATGATCGATTATAAAAATGTACAAAACCGAACTGAAAATTGGATCCTCTGGAAAAACTATAATTTTATATTTAAGTAGAACATATTGTTGAATTATTATATACTAGATTCTGCGCTGTTCGAATATTTCTTGTACCAAACAACATTTGAGAACCGCTCAAATGAACGATTATAAAAATATACAAAACGATAATGAAAAATTGGATCTTTTGTAAAAACTATAATTTTATATTTAGAACGTATTGTTGAATATACATTTACATACATTTATATACATTATATACATTTCAAATTCATCCTTTTTAACTTCAATATTTTAAACTTATTCAATCGTTCACAAATCAACTTTCCGACGGTTGAATTTGAATTGTAAAAGGTTTAGTTTGAAGTTTACAAGGTTGAATTTGAAGTTTGAAAGGTTCATATTGGAGTGTAAGACCGGTAAGAGTTCATGTTTACTTTTTTTTTATAACATGCTTGATATTATGTTAATTTTGTTTAATTATAACCGGATAAGATTTATTTTTATTGACAATTTAATTCATGGAAAAAAACACATGTAAGGAAACATCTCTTTGAAAGAGAATATTGACGATTTTGATAATTAAAAAATATATTAAACGTATTATCCTCATTTTTGAAAATTATTTTCTAACAAGAAGTAAATTTTCTGTTAATAAATTCTGAAAATAATTTTCATCGATTCTAAATAAATACCAATAACAAATATTTCTTATAATTCGGTTTCGATCCAAGGAATTATTTACCCATTTTAACATTCATCATAATTATCTTCTTCTTCATCATTTAATCAAGTTTCATTATCTTCTCTCCGATATTCAAACAAATAGACAAAAATATTATATTCATACAAACAAAATAAATCATCACATGAACGACACTATGCAAAATTAAAATTTCACAGCAAACATCAACGTATACAAAAAAAAAATTTAAATTTTTAGAATTTTTTTAAAATTGACCCATCTCGATCCCGCGACACGCGGATCTTCTTTCATCATCAAACACACACACATATACATACATAAATACATACATACATACATACACACACATAAGCAAAATGCTTTTTTTCTTTTCGATTTGACGAGTTTTTTTGTCAAAGGACGCCGCGGCGAGCGCGGGAAAAAAAGCACGTCGTAAAAATGTCTCGCAGTGGACCCCCGAAGGCTTTTACGGCGACAAATTTTGGTCAATGGTGTGCGATCGTTGTAATAGTTTACCGTTTGAAGTTGAACCAAGTGTTTTTCGGTAAATGCACGTTGATGTGCTGGAAATTTAATCCCGGGATTGAAATTATAGGATGAAAATTCGATTTGGAATTGTTTGGGTGAGTCGTCCGAGAAAGATGGTAAGTGTTTGTGGATTATGTTATTGTATCATATTCAGGGATGTCATTTCAGATTTTTTCAAAACAGGCAAAAAAATTTTCGAGATTTTTCGAAATTATTTGAATCCTGAAAATTTTTTCCCTAAAAAAAGGTCAATGCTTTTTAAAATTATTTGACAATTGTCAAAATTATTCGAACCCCAAAAATTTAAGGGGGGGGGCTGCCCCCCCCCATGCCTCCCAAATGACATCCCTGATCATATTAGTTATCTCTATGAATAATATCGGAATTTTCAGTTCGATTTCTTTTTAAAATCCTGGATTGAAATTTCAGAATCATTGTAGAAAATTTTATAGGAAATTTTTCTAAAATTTCAGTATTTATGAGTTTTATTATTATTATTATTATTTTGACTAATCGTGGGATTTTCAGTTTAATTTTTTTGCTGAAATATCGGAATTAAAATTTCCGATTCATGATTGAAAATCCATGAATCATATTTACTAAAATTTTAGTGTATTTTATTATTGCATAAAATTAGTGACTGATTTCGGGATTTTCAATTTCATTAAATATTTTTGGAATCTTGGAATTAATATTTCGGAATCATTAAGCAAAATTTAATCTGAAATCCCTCACATTATTTCTACTGAAATACTGGTATTTCTGGAATTTATTATTGCATCATTCATGCGACTCATTCTGAGCTTTCTAAATATAATAATATTTTCATATAGAATCTTAGGATTTAAATCTTAACGTTTCGGACGAAAATTCAAACAAAAAATTTCTCAATTAGTTATTTTTAAATATCAAGATTATTACATCGCATTATAATCATCACTATGATTTCGAAATAAAATTTTTATATATCAAATATTACATACGACTTTTTTAAATATTTCATCGAACATCAATAAATTTTTATTAGTAATAACAATAAACTTTTAATCAATTTGAATACTAAAAACACAATTTTATCCAACAACAATGATTACATACTAACATTTTCATCGAAAACCTAAAATTCAACAACTTTCCTACATAACATAAAAAGATGATGTCTATTCGATCCATATTGACATATCCATCACTTTTTTTTGTCAGAATCGATTCGCAATCGGACAGATTATGCACTTTCTATTTTCGCACCGATCGTGACTCGTTCCATGATCTATAATCTTTAATCATTACAAAAACGAGCTCAGACCAAAACGAGTCTTAAAGTGTCATACAAATACGACATATCCAATACACAAATAAAAGACATCTCAATATCGAAACATAATCATTTTTTTTTCTATTAATAAATCAATATATGGACAGTTTTATTTTTTTTTCAAATACCTTATGATTTTAAATACTATCCTAATCCTCTTTTTACACGTTTTTTTTACACGGTTCGAGGAAGATGAACTGATTACTTTTTTTACCCGGATTTTTCATTTTAACATGGTATAAAAATAATAAAAATATATATTATTATGCCACAATGGTAAGATTTGATGCAGGTCAGTATTCTGATATAATTATATGTATTTAATTATAGCTTTTAAATAAACAATTTTATACTGCGAAAATTTTTCACATTGCACATTTTTTATAAAGTACATTCGGATAGAAGTTCTATACAAATATAGTGATGGAACCTATCTCTAATTTTTGTATGGTCACCATACTTTTTTTTACACGGTAGTCTCTGGAGCGTATCCCCCGTGTAAAAAGAGGATCGGTGTATTAATATTAATGTGATATCATATAAGAAATTTTTATGGTGTTTTCAATTCTTCGAACGACCATCGTGGACATTATCCGGGTCAAGCGGCAGCCGAAATGCTTCTTTTTCGACTCCCACTTGTTTTTATGCCTTTTTTTATTTTCATACAAGACCACGAATTAATATTTATATTTTTCAGCGGTCGAAATCGACAATAACACGAGTTTATATGGCGGCGAGCTCGGCTACCGGTCGGCCCGCGACACCCTGTTCCGAAAGGCTCTCGATCATCATTGAAACGTGATACAGCAATAAAATTAGGCAAAACGGTCGTAAATACCGCGGGTAATCTGCCGAATTTTGAATTTTTCGAATAACACTTCTGGGCCGGATCGCGCGAAGCGATTTGTTCGTTTTGGTGGCACAATTACATTTTTAGAATTAAAGAAGAAACGTTCATTCAAAATATTTTATCAATTGCATTTAATAATTAACAAACATCAAATAGGTATATGTACATATCATTATTGTAATCAAACACACTTCGAAATCGCACCAGGGCCTTTACAAAAGTTTCACGTCGATAATCGAAATACATACAACTAAAACTCTTTTTAAACGGTTTCGAAATAACACGGCTTGAAGAAAAATAACTGATTATTTTTATGATTTCAAATGGCGAAATTTTTTCACATTACATATTTTTTATATAAAGTTTATTTCATGGAAGTTCCATCCAAATATACTAATGGAATCTATCTGCATTTTCTTACATGGTCACATTTTTTTTTTATATGGTAATCTTTAGAACATATCCACCTTGTAAAAAGAATGTTGGGTATATGTGGAAAATCTATCCAAATACATATACTGATGGAACCTATCTCAATTTTTTATATAGTTATCATACATTTTTTTTACACAGTAGTAGTCTCTGGAACGTATCCCCCATATAAAAGAGAATTGGGTGTATATTTGCATGAATATTCCATCCAAATACACTGATAAAACATATCTCCATTTTTTTTATATAAACATCATATTATACATTTTTCACAAGTTTTTTTTACACGGTAGTCTCTTAACGTATCCTCCATATAAAAAGAGAATTGGATGTATATTTGAGTGAAAGTTACATCCAAATATATTGATGGAACTTATCTCCATTTTTTATATAGTTCATCAAACATTTTTTTACACATTAGTCTCTGGAACGTATCCCCCATATAAAAAGAGAATTAGGTATATATTTGCATGAATGTTCCATCCAAATACACTGATAGAACCTATCTCCATTTATTATATATAATAGTTATCATGCATTTTTTTTTACACAGTAGTCTCTGGAACGTATCTCCCATACAAAAAGAGAATCGGATATATATTTGCATGAATGTTTCATCTAAATACACTGATAAACATATCTCTATTTTTTATATAGTTATCACACATTTTTTTACACAGTAGTCTCTGGAACGTATCCCCCATATAATAAGATAATTGGGTATATATTTGCATGAATGTTCCATCAAAATACACCGATAGAACCTATCTCCATTTTTTATACGAACACCATACATTTTTTACAAGTTTTTTTACACAGTACTCTCTGGAACATATCTCCCATATAAAGGATTAGATGTACAATCGTTTCGCGACCCACACAAAAATACAATAGATGTGCGAACTCCTGATATGTTTACCTTCGAAATTGGGTCCATCTTGCGCCTCCATGGGTCCACCTTCACGAGGTGCTTGACCCAAGAGATCTGGTCTCCGAGCCGCATATTAGTCACGGGGCCCCACCGGTGACACCGCATTACCATAATGAATAAATTATGGAGGATATGTGTGTGGTGGACACATATGTATATACTCAAACGAGCTGGGAAATGTCGTTCGGATGCGGCGTGAAGAAATTGTGGTGGAAGGTTAATTGGTTTGTCTATGAGTCGATGTTGGTTCGATTCGGTGATGGATCGTATGGGAGAAATCGGTGATGTGTTCTTGAGTTTGTCTTATGATTGAAAAAGTGAGATTTGAATGCGAATGATGATCACTTTCATTCGGTGATAAGGTTAAGTGTAGCTTTTGAAGGATGTGTTAAGATGGAGTCTTATTTTCAGTGTTGTGGGGAAGATTGTTTTTGAAAAGTTTGTATATGAATATTGTATAATGAGTTGTGTCTTTCAATGAAGATTTTTAAATAGTTTGAATATGATTTTTTTTTGATGATAAAGAAAAAAGTGGCTGTTGTTGTGTTTAAATATAATATAGAAATTGCAAGATGAGATCATTTATTTAGTGATAAAACGAAAATTACATTTGAATAATTAATACATGAATATTGTATTAAAATATGATTCTTTAAATGGTAATTTTTGAATAGTTTAATATAAATATTGCGAAATGACGTTTTTTTCTAATGATAATGAAAGAAGTGGCTCTTGATGAGTTTAAATGTAATATAGAAATTGCAAGATGAGATCATTTATTTAGTGACAAAGCGAAAATTACTTTTCAATAATTAATACATGAATATTGTAAAAAGAGGTGATTTTTTTCAATGGTAATTTTTGAATAGTTTTAATATAAATATTGCGAAATGACGTTTTTTTCTAATGATAAGGAAAGAAGTGGCTCTTGATGAGTTTAAATATAATATAGAAATTGTAAGATGAGATATTTTTTTTAGTGATAAGGAGAAGACTACTCTTGAAGAATTATTATATAGGTATATATTATTAAAAAAAAGTGTTTCTTTCAGCAGCGATTTTTGAATAGTTTGAATATTAATATTGTTGAATGACGTGTTTCTTTCAATGATAAGGAAAATATATTTTGATTATTTTTTAAAATATAATTAATAAACGTTTCAAAATAAGATCGTTAGTTTAGTGATAAGGGGAAGGTTACTTTTAAATGGTTTATGTATGAATAGTATAAGATAAAGTATTTCTTTCACTGATAAGGAAAAAATTATTCTCGATGAGTTTAAATGTATAATAAATATTGCAGTATAGGTTCTTTCGTTAGTGATAGGGAGGTAGTTACTTTTGAAGAGTTCATAATATGAATATTGTAAGATGAAGTGTATCTTTCAACGGTTACTTTTGAATAGTTCATAATATGATTATTGTAAAGTGATGTGTTTCTTTCAATGAGGACAAAATGAATCTTAATGAGTTTAAATATAAACAATGCAATATGAATATGACGTCTTTCGTTCAGTGATAAGGAAAAGATTGATTTTGAAGAGTTTATATTATAAAATAAATTTTGAATAATTTACTAGTCGAAATAAAATCCAATAATTACTACATAATAATCCAATGTGATTTAATCGATTTTTTTTTAATTTCCATTTACAATAACGCATATTTATGATGTACTCACTAATATAAAAAAAATAATGATTTCAAATTGAGCCATAAAACACACATTATTACGAGACAACACGCAAGTCATGCACCATTAAAAAACAACACTCGACGATATACACTTTAATTAATTATAATTATTTTTCATATCAATCATAAACAACAACATCTTACACCCCACATATCACATAATCACATACCTATCTTATTCTATGTTATATACCTACGATTAGAATCATAATAAAATTATATCAATCGAACTCCTCATTGTTAAGACTTTTTTCATTATAAAAAAACATCGATAAATTATCAAAAAAATGTATTTATTGCACTGGCAACAATCGACAGGAAGCCGCTATTGTGATTGGCGGAAATGCTCCCGACGCCAAATATTTTCGAATTTGAAAAAAAGGATCGTTCCATTGTGGAAACGCGGTTCGGTCGAATTTTTATAATATATATATATATATATATATTTTTTGTATAAATGACTATTTTTTTGTCAAATATCGACGCGGTCCTTCGGTCGGGTCGCTTTTTAACCGATTGTGCGCCGCATCGCCGTCAATTTGTTTCGTAATTTATACGCGCCATAAATAAAATCTTTATTATGTGTCATTTTTAAATATATCATATTCTAAACCCTGGATCGGTCGCTTTTTCCCGGGTCGTGGTGTGTTTTTTAGTTCGTGTGTAAATAAAATGAATAATTTGTACGCACCTGTTCGACGTGTTCGCACGTACTTCAACATATCGTGAATGTTGTTATTTGATGGTTTCGATATTGAAAGTTTTCAGGATTGTCGTTTGATTGAATTTGATTGCAGTTTTTAAAATTCAACTTCAACGTTTCATATTATACTTCAAATTGGGCTTTTAAGCTTCAAATTCAACTGTTAAAACTTCAAATTCAAAGTCGCATATTTGTTGGCTTCTTTTTTCAATTTCTTTGTGATTTCATGAAAAATATTTATGGAGAAATAAATTTAGGGGTGGGTGTAGTTTTGGGTTGAAGGCGTTTTTGGGTGTAAGGATGAATTTTAAAATGGTGTTATGGGTAAAAATAAATTTAAAGGTAGTTCAGAATTGGTTTGGGTAGTTTTAGGTTGAAGGCGTTTTTAGGTATGAGGATGAATTTGTAGATAATGTTATGGGTGAAAATAAATTTAGGGAATGTTTTATGTTGAAGGCGTTTTTGAATGTAGGGATAAATTTGAAGATGGAGAATTGAAAATGGTGGGTGAAAATAAATTTTGGGTAAGTAAAATTTTTACTTCTTTATAGAAAGAATTACATATAATTTTTTTTAATTTTTATTTAAGAATTTAATTTAATACTCCACCCTAAAACTATCTTTCTCCACTTCAAAACTACCTCTAAACTGACCTTAAATCAATAAAATCATCTTCAAACTCGTCCCCACGCCCGAAAATACACTTGTTAATCAAAAACTACCCATAAATTTATTTTCACCCATAACACTATTTTCAAATTCATCCTGACACTCGAAAACGCCTTAAACCTAGAACTATCCCAAACCACCCTTAAACTACTTACGCCTAAATATATTTTCATCCATAACAATATCTTCAAATCCATCCCCACACCCAAAAACGCCTTCAACCTAAAACCATACCTAAATTATTTTCACCCATAACACAATCTTCAAATTCATCCACACAACTACCCACTAAACTACGCTTAAATTTATTTAATTAATTTTTTCATGAAAAAAATTGAGCAATAAAGAAAATAAATTTACTACGTTGAGTTTGAAGTTTAATAAGTCTAATTTGAAGTATATAAAGTCAAAATTTGTAGTAGAAAAACTGTATTTAAAAAAAAATCTTGAACAATTTCAATAAAACATTAGAATTCATCGTCTTGAAAATCACACAAAAACAGCCCCATACCACCGTCTATAATCCAAATTATTAAAACCACGAGCCGGCACTGATTTTATGGACCTAATATATTACGTGTATAGCTCATTAACACTTTCGGCGCCGTGACGTCCGCATTACGCTGACCCCGATATGAAAATTTATCTTAACCCATTACGAGCGTATAAACACTAAGTAGGATAATAAAAAAACGCTAATAAAATACGTTAATTTATTGCGCTACGTGCGTTCATATATTTTTAATACACTTCGATTTTGTGTGATTGCGTATTTCACGTGAACATATTATCGCAAATTTATTCGCATTTTTAAGCGTTTCTAATCCATTTCGCCATTTTATTGTGTGCCGAAATTCGCACGTCGTTGCTAATTAAATCGTTGTTTATTAACAACTTAATGATTTTTTAAGGAGAAATTATTTTTTTAATAATACTCTGCAATGTTAATAACAAGATTATTTGCTTATAATAGTTCGTTATGACTTAATAAGATTATTATTTATGACATTTAAAAAAAATGATCTGAATCATAAAAATTTACAAATAAGTACGATCCAAATTTTAATTTTTCTGTTGACACGTTAGAAAATTAGGGGAGACTTGTCTAATTCCGTGATATTAAGCATTCGTTTATCATTATTTTATATTTATATGTAAAATAATTTTAAAAAAGCTTACCTACAATCATAAACGATTTCTTTTTCATCATTCATTATTTTTATGTTGTAATTCATTACCAATTTTGGGTGACATTTCCTCAAATGATCGAATTAGAAACGTATAATTCCATGATACTTACTGTTGGTGATTCTGCGATAGTAAGTACTTTTTGAGAAAAGCTTCGTAATATTATTTTTTTCGATGATAAAAATATTAGCATTAAAATGTTATAGAAGATTTATCATTGAAAATAATTTTTCAAAATAACTTGTGATTTTATTCAAAGATCGCATTTTCAAGAAAAGTAGCAAAAGAGCCAAACTATTTATTTGTTAAGAATCATTTTAAAAATGAATATCACATATTAACCAATACTGATTATTAGATGTCTCTAAATCTGATGTCTGAATCTGAACGTCTGATCATAGAATTAGACGTGTTACGGACTTATACAATTAGACAAGTCTCCCCTATTATAAAATTTATGTCATTTTCAATAATGAGTTTATCGAACCCGCGATTCGCGTCATAAAAAGCGACACCCGACTTTACGACCCCGATTTATTTAATATACAACAATAAAAAACACATCTATTACCCGAAAAATCAAAAATCCGTTCGGAAAGCTCGATTTTTATGCGTTAGTTGTTCCGTTAATTAGATTCGCATTTGCGAGTCGTTCGGTTGACAAGGCAAAGGTCAGATAGACAGACAGACGACGGATGGACAGACAGAGTGACGAGGGTATGGCTGTAAAAAATCGGATATTTCCCCTGGATTTCGGCCCATTCATGTTTTAATAAAGTGGGTTTGAGAAGGGTGCGCGTGCGCGACTTTGCCGCCCGAAAAATTGGGTTTATGAAGTTTTGATTAGAGATGGTTGCTTTTTTGGGTGTTGTGCTCGTTTTTTTGTGAATTGTCATTTGTGATTTGAATATGTGATTGATTTTCGATTTGATTTAGTGATTAAAACATTCGTGGGAATGTATGGTGAGTTTATGTTTTGGTTTGAAAGACTGAAGGGTTTGAAAAAAATCATAATTTGTATATTTTCAATCTTTTCAATTTTATTTTTGACTGAAGGGTTTGAAAAGTCATAGCTTGATCATTGTCAATCTTTTTAATTTTATTTTTTATGGGTTATAGAGAGAGCCTTTCAGATTAAAATGATTACATATACTTAATGTCCAGCAACGAGTAAAACTCATTGGGTTTTTCTATTCCAGTGAAAAATCAATTATTGAAACTAGAAAAAAATATTTGCAATATTAATTGATAATGAGTGACAAGGTTTATTTTCATTTAAACAAGTACAACAATAAAAAAACTCATGATTTTGGTGTACTGAAAATTCCAAGGAAACATCAGCATCGATTGCATCTTCAAATTCTAAAATCTCCGACTTTCAATAATTGATTTTTCATTAGAATAGAAAAATTCAATGATTTTTACTCGTAGTTCGACATTTTAATCAGTCGCTTAAATTTCCAAAAGTTTCTCTATAACTTAAAAAAAAGTAAAAAAAATGAAAAGTACTTAATAAGTTAATATAAGATGATTTCGATGACATCAAAAATAATTATTCTTAAATCAAATATTTTTTATAAAAATTTTATAATTACAACAATTTTATATCTCATATGTGAATAATTCGATTTTGATACAATCATAACATATACAATTTACAATTTATTCCTAAATACGATAATTTATGATTTGTAAATAATCAACAATGATCATTTATGTACGTACTTCAAATTATATGTGAAAATAAATAAAATTGATCACGTATTATAAACACAATATAGATTGATCGTAACATTTTTTCATCAGCTGTAGGTACATTTCAATGTCCATTAACCGTCAATTTCAGTATTAACTTTCCATTATAATATTAATAAAAAATATTATAAACAATACCTTCTATATTCACACATGTCATTGAAAATATTATGACACTCTTTGTGCCAACTCGAAACCTTCTTCCTCACAACAACAAAAAAAGTACAATTGTCAACTGTATCAATTAAAAGCAGGTGCCACGTACTCAAGCATACAAAGAACTGAAAAAAAACCATTAATTCAATTGTTAATTTATGACCAGATGAACTTATTGTATCGAAAAAACATCCAAATCCAAAATCGCATAAATCGATTCGACGCTAATTAACATATAGGTACTTATTATAGATACCAAAAATATTAATGTACCTACTCATGTACAAAATTTGTAAAAATCTCCGACTGATTGTGAGATAATCAAAGTAAAATTGAATAATAGATTGTATTCCATTGTTTATTATGACAATGGACTTAATAATACTTTTTAGTGGTTGAATTTGATTCGTAAAGGGTTGCATTTGAAGTTTAAAAGGTCGAATTCGATTTGAAAAAGTTGAATTTGTTTTGTATAAGATCGAATCCCAAATGTAGAAGCTGTAGCAACATCAACACACACAAAACACAATACTATCCCAAATAGCCGTACTTAACTTTGTAACGAGCTAACGACCAGTTGCATTGTTATCGAATGACACTGCATTTCGATACAAGAACAACGTATTTTATTAACAACGATATATCGTTCGAGTTGCGTAACGAATGCAAAATACGTTTTCGTTTGCCAGTTGTCAACTTTCGAGTCGCGAAGAAATTGCACGTGCAATTTGTACCGAACGGAACCGACCAATCGGAGCGCGCGTAGTGGGCGGGGCTTCAAATAAGCTACGCCCATTGGTCGAAAATCGCGCTCGAGTTCATTAGGCGAGAGGGTTTCGTGCGGGAAGGTTCTGTTGTCGATGAGTTTTCGGCATAATTGCAGTGAAACCTCGTTTTTACGTGCCCGGAATTCACGTTTTCCCGCTATTTGCGTTCGATTACTGTAGTTCAGTTTCATTTTACGTTTGAAATTTTGAAAATTTAGTTAATTTTCTAAAAATATTTAATTAAATTCGCGACTATAAAACAGTCTTTGTTTAAACTTATCAGTCAATTTTTGTTAACTTTTATTATTTCGTATTATTTTTATTTTTTGTAATCTCCATTCATACGGTTTTCTAATCTCGCCTTCAATATGATGACATCGAAAGTTCAAATCTATTTAAGTATATCATCGCAAAAATATGATCTAAATGCACGATTTTCTTCATTAAAACCCATTATTTACGTGATTTCATCAATAAAATAATTTTTAACTATTTTATTTATAAATATTTGATACCCTCAATCTACATTTTCCTTCTAATTACATCTTATTTTTGAACATCCTTTCAAAAACGTAAAAACTGGGTTTCACTGTATGTTCTATATATTCTATTCATGTTGGTTTTTTTTTCATTCAATATTTTCATGAATGTCGTTTGAGACGTTATTGTATTTTGTTTGAATTTAAAAAAATTCCAAATTGGACATTTTAAGTATATTATCATCATCATTAACAACCTGTTTGCAGGACAAGGTCCCATCAGTATGTTATATAAAAATAGTTTGATGAACTAAGTACTTAAAAATATTTTTTTTTATAATATAAAAATATTTGACAATACTAGGTACTTACTTACTTACTTATTATCTAAAATCATCATTCCGTTTACTCTACAATATCATTTCGACAAACTAAAAAAACACTTGCTTGATCCAAAACACATAAAAACCCCAATTTCTCCTTAAAATATCCACTACCCTTTTCCACAACAAAAAACCATTCCTGCAAACTTCCATACAAAAAACTCATACATTTCATTCATGAAACGAAATTTCCTCTGCAAAATAAATAAAAAAAAAAACCACCGATTCAAAACCGCGGCATATTCAAATATCAATAAAGTCGAACATCGTATAAGCGGCGATTTTAATAAAATCGCAATTTTACTGGTGGCCGAGAATACGGTAGCCGTTTGGACAAGTTGTGCTTCCACGAAATTTATTATACTTATGTTTTGAAGCGTTCAAATGTACGCGCGCTTATTGGAATATTCAAATTTTATCGGCGGGAGAAAAATGCTCGAAAACGGGCGGGAAATATCGGCTCGTTTCGAATTACGTACGAAAATTACAATGCCTTCATTTAAAGGATTTCGCATATAAACGTCGCCGATATCGGTGTAAATATCGGTGTTATGTTTTTTTTTTGTTTTAAAAATATTATTTATATTATTGTAGTATATTTTTTATGGAAATCGAAAGTTGTGGTTGTGATATGTAAAATAAAAATACATATATAATTAATTAATTTGAATGAAATATGATCAATATTTGAAAGGGTGAAATAGATATTGTTGATCTGATTTTATAGTATTTGAATAGAATGCTTTCGATATAATTTTCCGTTTATTATTTTGATTTAATTAAACTTACTAATTTTCTTTGAAATTTAAAGCATATTGAACAATGACATAATGATACAATCGAAAAACGTTGATTTAAAAATAATAAACATTAGTTTCAGTATTCAAAAGTTATTTACTTTCATAAGAAAAAAAAATCGATTTTTTTTTTCCTACAAAACCGAATCAACTGTGCTTTTATTATGATCAAACTATTAAACAAATTTTTTTTATATACATACTTATATAGTAAAACCCCGTTTTTACGTGACCAGAATTCACGTTGTTCCGCTATTTGTATTCGATTTCTGTAGTCCGTTTCATTTCTGTACATTTAATACTCTCTTTTACGTTTTATATTTCCTGAAATTTACGTCTGAAATATTTAAAAATCAATTGATTTTGTTAAAATATTTGATTGAATTTGCATCGATTGACCATCTTTGTTTAAACGTATCGGTTGTTTATTGATGATATTCGTTAATTTTTAATTATTCTGTTATTTTTTTTTTGTCCCTATTCAAACTGTTTTCTGATCTTTCCTTTAATGTGATGGCAATATGATTTATAATCGAGGTTTTACTGTAAATAAACAGTGGAAAACGCATAACATGAAACTGAATGGACCGAAATATTTTTTCGTGTTAAAAAAATTACGTTAAACGTCATGATATACGAACATAATATTTTTTTAGAACTATAGTATAATTTCTCGTTCACATATTTTTCACATTTTCGTGTTAAACGATTTTCACTGTATATAATCATTTGGTTTTGACTACGGAGGACCAATTTACCGTAATTTTGATTTATCAGTAATCCGGTATTTTTTTTTACTTTTTACCAATTTACCGGTGAATTAACCTTTGTATAAAAACCGAGGAAAACCGAAAAAACGTAAACCTACACAACCTATCATTTAAAAAAAAATAGTTTAACGTAAACCTATACGATCCGATATTTTTTTCAAAAATATTTTTCAAAAATACTCGAAATTTTTAAGACTTTATTTTGCAATGAATAACTAACAGATTTCTGATGATGATGATGATGATGATGATGATGATGATGATGATGATGATGATGATGATGATGATGATGTCTCGAAATGCAAAAAGCAGATTTTTTTTTACCAGTAAAAGTTTAAAATTTGCCAGTAAAAGTTAAAAATTTAACATTAAAATTTAAAATATAACAGTAAAAGTAAAAAATTTATCAATAAAATTTAAAAATTTATCGGTAAAAGTAAAAAAATCAGTAAAATTCATAAATTTACCAGTAAAAGTTAAAATTTTACCCGTAAAAGTAAAAAAAATCAGTAAAATTTATAAATTTACCAGTAAAAGTTAAAATTTTACCAGTAAAAGCTAAAATTTTATCAGTAAAAGTTAAAATTCATCAGTGAAAGTTAAAAATTCACCAATAAATCACCGAACTATTATTTGGTTTACTTACCATTTCACCGCCCTTCCGACCTTCCCATTTGCGACCATCCAACAACCGAATTTAGCAAACAATCAAAATCCAATCCCAGCCGAAAAAACCGCACGTCCAAAAAAACCCTCCCTTCTCCACCTTCGAAACCACCCCCCCGGCGACCACAGCTCCTCAACCCTCGGGCCGCGGCGATCGCCCAACACCACAAACAACACCGACAAAATCGAAACGACCTCATCCACCTCATAGCGCATATTAAAAAAACGGTTTTTCCGGATGATTTGCCGCTCCGGAGGTATTTCTTTTGTGTTCGGAAGCCGAAAGAAACCGGCTGCCTTCCACAATCAGAAGCCGTGCTCTGTCCGGCCAGCACCCAATAAATTCATTTCGTGTATCGCCTTTTTATATGTATATTATTCGGCCTTTTTCGTTACGTGTGCGTGCACGATTATGATTTTGTGGATGTCGGGTGCTTTTTTTTTGGGCATCGGGTGCTCTTTTTGGGCGTCGGGTGCTCTTTTTGGGCGTCGGGCGCTTTTTTTCGGGGAAAAAAGGCACCTAGGAATTCCGAAAGAGGCATAAATAACTATATAATAACGCGGTTCGTACACCTGGACAAGGACGGGTCCTTTTGTACGAATTGGGTTGTTCAATTTGTAAGGTGTCGCTTTTTTTTTTACGGGTCGGAGTTTTCGCGGTGATTTTCGCTCCGTTGGTGTGTTCGGTTTTTGATTGTTATCGGCGGCTTTTTGAAGATTTTGTTTTATAAATGAATATTTCGAAGATTGTATTTTCTATTGTAATTTATGATCATACATACATATGGAGATATAATTATGGAGAATCGTAGTAAATGATGAGATACCATGAAGTTAACTCTATTGTATTTTTGGCACAGTTTTGTGCGCTATTTTGTTTTTATTAAACTGTGTTGGTTTAATGATGTTTATTGATTTTGTTAAGTGGACGGATTGTTATTACCAAAAAAATTAACCTACATTAAAAATTTTATAGCACATTTTAAAATTACATCTATAGAAAATTCACAGAAAATTGATTACATAAAGATTTATGTGTATATCTGATTGAAATGTGGAAAAAGCAGTTATTCTCCAAAATTTAGGGGAGAAAAAACCTATTAACCCCTCCCCCCTTCCTCTGACAATCCCCGTGATATTCAATTAACAATAAAACATTTTTTTTAAATATATCATTAAAAAAATCTACAAAATTTAAAGAAATAATAACGTAATATTCACAATAAACCCGATTACCTTTTTTTATAAAATATTTATCTGTATAGGAGATTATTTATGAGAAAAATTTTCTATGTACAAAAATTTCTCAAGAGAACTCTTCGTCAAATACTAAATTAACATTAAATAAAATATTAATTTTTTTGAATAAAAAATCTCATATAAACCACAACTCAATTTGAAAACATATTTGAAGTCCGTAAATAAAACAAGTACCATTTTTAAAATTAGGCGACAACAATTTATCGAAAAATTCCCATAACGGTACATACAACGATACAAGTTCATAATTGCTACATCAAAAACCGATTTTAGGGACTTCGACCATATTTCAAAACACGGTATACAGTAATATTCTGGCATAAAAACCAATTTGACCATTTTTACCCCTCAAACCCTTTTCTATCTCCAACATTCATCAATAAAAATCTCCAAAAAAATACCTTCACTAAATTTGAACACCCCCACTCACCCAACAGAGAAGGGATCCGGTCGAAGGGTGACTCCTCAGACCTGATGGCGTCCATGACGTCATCGTCAGGGCTAGTCTTCGGAAGGTACATCCTCGATTGCGATCACCTGTAAACGAATTCCGTCGTGTCGGAATGCATTCAACTCTATCGCGGTCATCCGGAATTTATTGTCGGGCTTTGTGGGCGCTTTTGTGTCCAAATCTGGAAGATGAGGACATTTTTACCGACGGAGTGGGCACAAGGTCGGATGTCCAGAACGAGAGTTCCATTTGTATGGGGGAAAGTTTGGGATCAGCTGTTTTTAGTTTGGTTTCGGGTGTTGTATGGGATTTGTCTAAAAAAGGGGTGATTTTGTCTTGAAAAGGAGAAATTTCGTTTATATGCACAAATGTTAATGTTGCTGTGGATTTTTAAGGTGATACAAAGGTCTATGAAATGCCTGAAAGAGGTTATTATAGGTCATGTTGGTTGGGATCAGTTGTTTATAGTTTGGTTTCGGGTGTTATATAAGATTTTCTCTTAAAAAGGGGTGATTTTGTTTATATGAACAAATTTTAATGTTTCAGTGGATCTATAATATAAGGGATATAAAGATCTATGAAAAGTCTGAAAGAGATTATAGGTCATGTTGTTTGGGGTCAGCTGTTTTGAGTTCGGTTTTAGTTGTTGTTTAAAATTTGACTCTGGTTTCCCTTCAAAACGTATTTATAAATCTTTCGCCTTTTGTTTAAAATTTGACCAGAAAAAAATGGTTGATTTCGAAAATATTATATTTAAAAATATAAATATTATAGTGAATCTATAGGGTGATGCAAAAGTGTCTGTAAAGCCTTAAAGATGTAATAGGTTGTGGTATTTGGAATCAGCTGTTCTTATAATAGTTCGGATTCGACTGTGATACATAAAATTTGTTTAGAAAAATGGGCGATTTCTAAATTATGAATAAATTTTAATGTCACAGGGAATCTAAAAAGTGATAAAAAGGTCTCCAAAAAACCTTAAAGAAGTGACCACCGATCACCTCTTTATGACTTATCACTGTTCGGTCATGTTATTTGGAATCAGCTGATTTAGTTCGGTTTTCTTCTGTTGTTTAAGATTTGACCAGAAGAGATGGGTGATTTCGTTTATATGCAAAATATCAATATTTAATATTGATATACAGGATGTTATAAAGGTCTCCGAAAAACCTCAAAAGGTGTTCTTTATGACCTTTCACTAATAGGTCATGTTATTTGAAATCAGCTGTTTATTGTTCGGTTCCGACTGTAAGTAAAATATAAGATTTGTTAGGAAAAAGGGTGATTTAAAAAATATACACAAATATATAATAAATGTTACAGGGAATCTACAAGGTGATACAAAGGTCTTAGAAAGTTTGAAATCAGCTGTTTTTAGTTCAGTATAAAATTTGACCGAAAAAAATGGACCATTTAGAAAATATGCAAAAATACTACAGTAAATCTATATTTTCAGTGTAAAAATATGTACTTATTGTGTCATTTATTTGAATGTTGAGATAGTCAATAACAGGTGAAAGTTTCAATTATAAATTTGGGATTGGAATTTTAACAATTTTTTAATTAACATTTCGCACAATTGGCAAAATTAAAAATTGTAAATAACTTTTTTTAAATACGTATCGTAACTGTCAAAAATAATTCGATAGATGAATTTACAAATCACTCAAAGTGAATCACTCGATCAAAGTTATATACTAGATGACTTTTGAAAACAAAAAAAATCCATCTTATGACCTCGCAATATTCCGCTTAACTCAATAAGCAATAACAGTTTCAAGAACACCGATATCATTATTCAAAAAACAACACACATTCAACCGAATTTTCCACTACTTTTCAACAGCAAAAAGGCGTTAACACATTAACGGCGGCCACGTTTCGATCCGTTGACCTTTAGCGCGTTCCTCGAACTGGACGATAAAAGGTCGCACCCGAAAAATAATAAAAACAGTAGCTTTATCCGAACAAGACCGCCTCGAAAGCCTTTACGCTTCGGAGAACGAAAATTTGAAATATTGCCGTACAAATTAAGCGGCAACGCAATACAACGCAAGCAACATTCCAAAACCGAACCAAAACCAACCTTATACCAAAACAACATAAAACTCACAAAACTCCGCACCACTACCATATAAAAATATTAAGTATTCAAATTAGTACGATAAAATTAAAAAGTAATAAAAACCATATTCGAATAATCCATTATAAACTTTATATACATTTACATACGGATTGAATCCGTTTGTATCTATTTGCAATACGTTTTAAATTTGAATATGCGATTATGTATCTTATATACTTCGGTTTTAAGATAGGAAATATGCCGTAGTAACTATCGGTGACTTTAATGTCGTATATTTACGTAATTTATGTGATTACGCCTTTTCACCCGTTCAGGAGGCGATTTTAAAATATATAGACGCGCGAGCAATAAAATGTCGTACGCAATAAAAAAAACTTGTATATTATCTGTCTGTCTCTTGCTGTCTTATTGTGGCGACGTCTCTCATATACAGGCGTATAAAAAAATAATAATAATAAATAAAAATGCGCGTATAAAAACCGTAACGATTATTGTTATGGCGGCGTCTCGCGGCTTTGATTTCGTTATTTTATTTTTTCTAATGTGTTTATATGCGTTTACTAATTGATCTGGATGTCGATGGGTTTTCTTCGGTAGCTTTCGTGGAAATGTGTGTTTTTTTTTTGTTTATTTTTGCGTCTTAATTATGAGATTTTTCGATGTTTTTGATAATTTTTCATAGGTGGCGTTATAACGGGTAAATGCTGATTGAAGTGTTTATTCATTTTTTATTTTTTAATAAAATATTTTTTACTATAAATTTTTAATTATTTTTATTTATTTTTTTATTATATCATAATGAAAATGTACTTTCATTGGAATTTTAGGGATTTAGTATTATGAATACACTTTCGTCTATAAGTGTGTTAAAATTTATTATAAATGAATCTATATTATTATTCTTCATAAAAAATAGTCGAGTTAATTTTTTTTTAGATGAAGTGTTAAAAGTTAGATAAAATGCTTTTACTGATCGGATTAGTAAAAGTATACTTTCACTGTAATTTTAGAGATTTTATATTCTGAATATATTTTCATCGGTAAGTGTGTTATATTATAGTGAAAGTGTACTATTAGTGAATCTGTTTTTTCGCTCTTCATAAATAATATAAGGTTTGCTTAAGCTTTTAAATTGGCAAAGTGTTAAAAGTTAAATAATATACTTTTACCGATCAGATTGGTAAAAATATACTTTCATATTCATATTCGTATTTCATATTCTGAATACACTTTCTTCTGTAAATGTGTTAAAATTTACTATTAGTCAATTTGTATTTTTATTCTTCATAAATAAAGATTGAGTTGAGATAATTTTTTTTTATGAAGTGTTAAAAGTTAGATGAAATACTTTTACCGATTGCATTAGTAATAATGTGTTGCATTAGTGAAAATACTTTTAGTAGAAAAATTATTATATATTTTTACTTGGGAGTATAAATAACAGTAACATATTTATCAATCAGTATCAAATATTTAATAATTCATAATTTTATTATCAACATTGAATAATATGAAGATTCACTTTCAATATTGAATTCTTTTGGAACGAAATTAATACAACCGTTCGTTTTTACCACTGCCCCACGGGGTCCAAAAAGTGCGCCTTTCCGACACAGAATAACCAAATTAAGCGACGGCTCCTACATTTTTCTCGCGTGGCAGCACTGCCCGCTGACAACAATACATTTTAAATTAGAAACATTTTTATTTTGCGCCAAACGCGCAAGTCACGCGACGACCCTCGCCGAAAATAATACAAATAAGCCAAATCGAGCCGCCATATATCATAATAGAGACAGTCGCCGAAAATCGGACGGATAAATCGAAACGGAATAAATATATGTATATGAAAAAAAAACCAGTCGAATAAATCGTCGAATTCGAATTTCAATAATTAATTGATATTGATAGTCGCGACTTATTTGCATTTCGGACGGGGCCGCGTGTAAAAATAAATTATTTAAATAATAACGCCCGCAGGTTGAGGACTACTGTTCCGCGTATTGGAAGCGGTGGTCTTTTAATGTTGGAGAAATGCGTATAACTCTTCTGCTTCTGGTTTAATTTTCGGGTTTTTTGATCGTCGAATCGAAAGTTTTCGATTATTATAGTAATGATTCGTTTCAATTTTAAAATGGCCTGTATTTAATTGATCAGTAAAAAAATACTATTTTGATCAGTAAAAACAAAGTATATGGTTGTTATTCGGTTCTGTGCACGTGGAAACCTATTTGAACTTGTTGGATCAAATCTCAATGTAGTCACACGTAGTAGTAAGCTAACCTAACCTAACCTAAACCTAACCTAACCTAACCTAACTGATCACTTAACAATTTTTTACTGATCATTTTAGTTATTATTAACCAGCCAAATAATTAGTTGCCTTTTAAAATTATATCGATTATTTTGTATATGTGTTATGAAATATTTGTGTGATCGCGTTTTTCATGAAAAACGCAAAAAAGTCTTGCGTTTTTTGTGATGCGAATTTGATGCTTAATGCCGTCTGTCAAATATGACAGTTGCCGTGTCTGATGATGTACCTATGGAAGGTTGGGATAAACATGTGTTGCTGATATTAAAGTGTCGAAATGTGGTTAAAAAGGACATTGAAAGTCACAAAAGTCAGGCTTCGTAAATGTAAATAATGAAATAGCTTATTTTAGAAGATGAGAGTCGGAAAAATACCAGTTGCAAAATTAATTTTGATGCGAATGTCAAATTTTGCTTCAATTTTGTTTAAATTTCACAAAAAATGCAAGAGTTTTTTGCATTTTTCGTGAAAAATGCAATTGCAAAAACATCTTATGACATACTATACGTTTTTTATATGGATAGTGGAAATCGTTTAACATGAAAACTCTTAAGGTGAAAAATCGATAAAGAAACGATACTGCAGTCTAGACAAAATACTACTTATAACGTTTCATAACGAAATTATTTTAACGCGAAAAAATATTTCGGTTCCTACTGTTTCGTTTTAAGCGTTTTCCACAATATACGTATAATAATTTAAAGTAATGTTAAATCTTTTCATATATATGTATATACATATATATTTTTTAATTTATTCATTTCCAGTTCAAAATATTTTCATTATTGGCAAACTATCAATATCCTATGAATAAATTGAGTATATTATAAAAAATACATTTAAAACAATAATAAAAATATTAAATCATCACAAAAAAACAATATTTAGAAATCTAATAAAAATGTCGTTCTTTAAAAAATAAATTAAAAAATTCATTTGACATTTTATCATACGAGAAAAAAATGCAAAAATTCAACATAACTTTACTTCCATACAAATTTTATTATTTTTCGAAAACGATTCAAATTATTATTTCTACACCAAACAATTCGAAACTTTCACAATTCGAAAAACCAAACATTCATCGCTAAAACCTCGAAAATACCCAAATTCAATCAAACAAAAAACTCATTGCGTCCGTCATGAATAATTCACGATTCGTCAAAACATTTTCATCAACACATTTTCGCCAAATTACCCAACGCCATTCCGAAAAAAAAAATAATCATTCAGCGTTAAATCGATGTTATTTTTTCATGAAAATATTTATTCATACGTTTTTAAATCATTTTCGTTTTAACGACCCGATGTGCGGTTATACGGCGCATTAATACGATCGTAAAACACGAGAGCATTTTATTATTAAAAAAAAACGTTAAATACTGCAAAAATGTATATGTTGTGTTATACGTGTTTTGCAATAAATAAAATTGCGATGTGCGACAGTAAAAGTTAACGTTTTCCAAGTCCGGTTTTTGCATATTAATTTTTTCAAACGTATTCCGACCCGGTTTTAATAGATGTCACTCGACACTATAATATTTGATGTTTTTATAAAAAAAAAGTGTATAAATATATGTAATATAAGTTGTTGATAATGATTTTAGGAATTTTTGTTTATTTTTGTTATGAAATATTTGTATTTTTTCAGAATATGTAGGAATTTTTTTTGTAATTAGTTTTTGTATTGGTTATCAATTTTTTTTTGTTAAATTTTTCTATAGTTAAAAATGTATTTAGGCAGTTGTTTTTGTGAATAATTTTTAGCTGTGACTTTTATAAGTAGCGACCGGAAATTGAAGAAATTTTAAAATAATCATATTAAAAAATATGGGTATAAACGCCATATTAATGATCAACGGAAATTTGTATACGATTATAAAAAAATCACCATACATATATTAATTAAAATATAAAGTTAAACTTATTTGATCAAACATATCAATTAATTTAAAAAAAAAACTTATAAATTTTTACTTTTAATCCGTAAGAATATTACGATAATCTTTCACTTTAAGTGCGTAAATGATTTGTTGACAAATTTGTATTTTGACGAATAAAAATGTATTATAAGTGCTTAGATTCAATTTCAGATATAATTTATGCATTACAAGTTCGCAAATTAGATTTATTAATGAATTTTATGCGTAGTTTGTATTTGTACGTATTATAAAGAGGTTATGTTTGTCAGTTTTTTACAAATCATCTTCGCTTACAATTAGATCGTATAAATTTGGACATGCAAACATTTCGGACGTCAAAAGATGCTATTATATAACACATTTTATTAACCCGAGACTTTATATATTATAATTAAAAACTGACAAACATAAACTCCAAAACATACGCAAAATTAATTAAAAACATACAATTTACTCATAATACATTGATTACGCTTAAAATAATAAAGAATAATAATATTCAAACACTTAATAATAATCACACATACATTTATTCAACACTTACTAATTTAGAAATAAACAATCCGCGCACCTAAACTGCAGCATCACCCAACAATCACACACACATTTTCAATTAAAATCATCATCACAAACCATCATCAACATACTAAAACTATTCAAAAATCACAGACCCAAACCCAAAACGTCACATCTGCAAACAGCAGACATTTAAAAAAAAGATGGCGGATCCGAGTGCCCTCAAAGGGCCGTTACGCAACCGATTTTTGTTCATCAGCTGGACACGGTCTTCGGAAGTCGACGATCATCATCATCATCATCGTCGTCGTCGTGGTCATGATGGCGCAAAGTTGCTGGAGAAAGGTGAGCCGACTCGGTAAGTGTCGGGTTTTGCGTTCGGTAAGTGCTTGACATTTTTTACGGCCATTTTTTCTGTGTTTTTCTGACAGATACGTGTCGACTGTGCGAACGAGCCGCCGGTTGTGATTGTTCGTGTCGGTATTTATTGTGACGTCAGGTTTTTTTATGGATTTTTTCGAAATGTTCGATGTTTTTTGATTTTTATGAGTGTTTTTATATTTCGAAGGGAAGCCTATCATTCTGAAAAAGGTTTCTGATAATTTTTGAATATAGAAAAAATAAATTTTTAAATAGTTTCAAGTCATTTTTGTTTTTCACATGCATTGTCATCCAAAGACGTTGGAAATTAGGAAGCCCATTTTCAATTTCTAGTCAATATGTTATAATATCCATCTATTCAATTTAGTTATTTAATGATCAGTACGGTCAAATTAGATTTTCAGAAATTTACAAAAAAAAAAATGATTCAATAATTTTTTTGAGATCTGCAAATTTTTAAATAATTTAGTAACATAAATAAGTGAAATCGTGATATCATTATTATTAATTCATCATTATTATTATCAACCGTAAAACGTTAACTGCAGGACAAGGTCTCATCGGTTAGTGTTGATAATCTGGGCGGTACCTTATCACGTGTACCTGCTACGCTTTGATAAGGGGGATATTATATTATAATAATAAAAGTTTATGTTAAGATAGTTTATAGGAACACGACGATGATTAAATAATCCAATGAATGCTTTATAATGTATCATACAATTTAAAAAAAATTTGCAGATACTTTTTACCGTCATGAGTTCACCTGTTACTGTATTCAACTATAATATGTTCTTTTATTATGTATTTAATTGTCATGAAACCATAATAATCATAGCAAAACCCATCACTTCTCGATACATCAACAAAAAAAAATTCTGACAATTTTTTTCAAAACACATTTATCGATAACGAATCACTTTCTAATATATAATATTTTTTTATTATAAATATTTATTAACATACAGATTCTAAAGATATCGACAATTCATAATGTCAACGACATGCTATAATTACAACCGATTTTCATCTGCCTATCTCACTCATATAATCACCCATAACAAAACACCATCACTGCATCATCAACACCCAATTCAACAAAAACAAACCACCAACCCTCCCACCATACCAACATTCAATTTCAACCACACAACGACCAATCATCAAAAATCACCACCGCCCGAAAGCGCCATCCCGTCGCAGCAAACCAGCACCGCGGCGCAGCAAAAGTTGGCCTCAACCGAGCAAATCCCCAGTCAGGCGCCGGCAGCCGTTCAGAGCAGGTCGTGGCCCTTCGTGGCCCCCCCAAAACCACCCCCCACCCCCCACTGACCACCCCCTTGTCGTCGTGTGGCCCCTCGGGACTCCGCCCCCGACCGTTGGGGGCCCCAGGCCATGTACCGCAACGTTTCAGTTGTAAACAAAGACAGTGCTTTTTTATTTCTGGTGTTTTGATTATTGATTTTTCCGTTGTTGCCGCCCTGCTTTACGAGGTTTTTTGGAAGTTTCAATATTGAACAGTACGTATTTTCGTTTTGTATTTTTTTATTTTTTGATTTTTGATACGGATCGGAAAATATGTGGAATCGTATCGAAAATTTTTTATATGATAACATCTACTTGTATCTACGAATATATACTTAAATTCGGATTTTATTATGAAAAATTTTGAATCGATACAAAAAAATAACCAAATTTATTCGAATGAATAAATAAAAATTAATATTCTTTGACGTAAATGCGTTTTTTTGTTAATTTTTCGAATAACGAAGTGTTAGGTAATCGATTCGTAGGCCTAAATACGCAGTGCGCAAGACGGCGGCAAAAACGGCCAAATTTACGTATAAATATTAATATTTTGGCAGCAAAAAGTATTAAAAAAAACTACTTTCAATTGTTATTTTAATGAAATTTCATAAACGATTACGTCCGCGCTGCTAATAATAAAAAAATCAGTTTCAAAGTGCGCGAATTTCGAAAAACGCCAACAAATTCGGATTCTATTGAATATTATATTTTTCAAAAATGAATCATTGATAATTTCGAACGACACATATCTAAAGATAACGGAACCGGTTCATATTCAATATGTTGAATTAAACTTATTTACAAAAACGTATTCAATATCGAAATAATTCGATGTTATTTCGGGCGGATAATCCCATTTAATTCGATCGATAGTGTTTGAAAATCCCGCGGAATTCAAACTTACAAACACCAGATAATCGCAGATAATTCGAAAAAAACTACAATAATAATTTCGAAAATGCGATAAATCATTCGGACGTTGCGTGTCATTGCTAATTTGTGAGATAAGCCGTAGTTTTTAATCCTCTTCTTATTGGAACGTTTAAAAATATTATACAAAGTTTTTTTTACATAAAAGATTACGTTTATAATCTCGGCAAATCCTTCCATATGTGTTTTGTTTGTGTTTTCATTCATTTTTGTAAAATTTTTGAGTAAAATACGTGACTTTCTCTATGAACGCAGATTCTTTGAAAATGAATCGTGTCCGGAAGATTTGTTGTTATATAAATTTTTATATTGTGTTTTGAATATTATTTTCAAGTTTATTGTTGTATCGACTTTTACATTAGCCTTTTCAGATCTACCGACTAATTTTAAAAAGCAAAATTGTCGTATAAAACCGTTATAATATAATTTTATCAATAAAAAAATTAATTTACACGTTCTAACAATAAAACACGCGTTATTGGAACAGATACAAACAGATAACCGAATTTACAATAGTTTAAACATAATCTTATCGTATTTTTTTATACAAGTGCCACTAACTACTAAACGAGGAAAAAAACAAGGAGATTACACGAATTCGATTGAGGATTAATGTTATTTCGTTAGTTTATCGATCCGATAAGGAAAAATGTGGAGTATTTTTAAAAGATTTTCGAGTATTTGATCGATTTCGAAATCGTATGTAGATTACGATTCCACTTTGAACAATAATTTTTCAAGGGCGAATGTCATTAAAATATTATTTGTCACAAACGTTAATATTTTTAAATGTTTCAAAATTATTCGTCGTTCAATAACAATTTACGTACGTTCGTAAAAAAAACGATGAATATTATTTTTCGAAAATAGCTTTGATTTGCGTATGAATTTCATGTTAAAAAATATTTAATGAGGATTAGTATTAATCCGTACAATCGTACGATTTTTTTTGCGTACTAATCATTTTTTTATCGACTCATTGTTATCTGAAATTTATAGATAAAATTTTCGATAGTTTTTTTTTCTGTCACCTTACAAAATCGGTCAAAGATATACGCAAGTGATGAAAACCGTCTTTTTTGTTTATTTTGTATTTAAAATATCAAATGTTTTGATTAAATCATTAGTGACTTCGTTTTCTACTATTCATATCAGATCGATGACTTTCAAATTTATCCGATTCGAATTTTTTTCATATTTGAAACCCTTTTTGATAAAAAACGTGTTCTGTGATTTATTGCCGTTGAAGAAAAAGTCAACCTTTTTAATAATAGGCTATAAGTATATGTAGAATATTTGATAATATTTTTGAATTAGACGTTTCATCGGAATCATTCATAATTTTTTGATCAACAAAACCATCATCGCACAATTAAAAAATTTCGATATAAGAATCGTTTCTATCATATTTATAAATCATCATACATCGAAATGAAAACTCTTCAATCCCTCCTTTCTTCATCGTCATCGAAAATTCGCAGTTTTCAGCGGAATTTTCCCAAATTTCTTTTGCGCTTCTTCTAAAAGATGGTACCTTCGACTGAGGGCCGCTGAAAAAAGACGGTATCTTTCGGCTACTGCATTTTATTTGGCGTCGGGCATGATTCGGCTAAAGACCCTCCGTCGGGGCGCCATTAGTGACCCATTCATTCTAAACGCTCGTTAGGCCTTCCACGAAATCAACTGTACCCGTGTACTGGGATTTGTGAGGAGTGCTGAACCAAACGTCGCCATTTCAATTAGATGTGAATTTCGAAGGTTTTCTGCTGCTTTGTGATGAAAGAGTTTCATTGTTGTGCTGAAATGTATGATAATAATAGCAACCGATTTTCGATTGTTTGTGATAACTTTGGTATTAACTATGTTAATTCTTAATGCGGTGAAAGCAAATTGTTAATAACTTTAGAATCACATGTTTTATCTTAAATGATTCTTTTAAATATATAACGAGTTATATTATATAATCTCGATTATATTATGAAGATTTTTCAATGATGTCTAAATGATTTTTTTTATTATTCAGGTACTTTGTATAATAAAAATAATTTTTGATTGTTGAAGTTTAGTGATAAATGGTTCATTTTGTATATGGATACAACATAGGCCTGAAAATATTGATTTATTTTAATTTTTGAATATATGTATTTTCAAAATCTTCAATATGATGAAATTTCTAACAATATCGTTTTAACGATATTGTTAGAAATTTGACGAGATTTTAATCTCGTCAGTATGTTTATTGAAAAATAAACTTTTTTGAAAATTTTTTAATAAATTAAAAATAACATCAATGAAACGTTTACGGTTTGAGAATGCACAATCAATTTGCTAATTTCTTTATAATATAATTGTGAATACATTTCTATAATATTACCATTGAAATTATTTTGTTCTAAAGAATCCTTACAATATATTTGATTGAAAAACAAAATCTTTCCGATCTGTCTATTACTGGAAAATAAAGAAATTACTTCCGAATAAAAAAAATTGCACATCCTTTACTGTCTGCATAAAAATTCCAAGTAAAAGCAATTTTTATAATTGAAAATAACGCTCTTCCCTCAAAACCTTTTAGCACCTTCCGAGAACGGAAACAAAAACTACCTCGAAGGTATAATGTAATCTTCGAAAGACATCCGTCTCAAACAACAATTACTTACTATCTTTAAACAAACGAAAACGTATATTTTTACGGATCAAAAAATTCGACAAACTCGCAAAATTTCTATTATATTTCTTTCCTAATTTCAAACGATTCAAACTCACCATTCATCGAATATTCCCTTTGGCTCTGAACCTCAAACAACAGTTACTATCTTTCAACAAACTAGTATATTTTACTGATCAAAAACATCGACAAACTCACAACATTTCTATTATATTTCTTTCCAAATTTCAAACAATTCAAACTCACCATTCATCGAATATTACCTTTGGCTCTGATTGTGAGCCTCAAACAACAGTTACTATCTTTCAACAAACGATAACGTATATATTTACGGATCAAAAAAATCGACCAACTCACAACATTTCTATTACAATTCTTTCCAAATTTCGAAACTGAACAACTCAATCTCACCCAAAACTCTCCATTTATCGATACCTTTGGATCTGAACTTCAAACAACAATTACCATATTTCAACAAACGATAACGCAAATTTTTACATACAGATCAAAAAATTTGATAAACTCACATCATTTTTATTTCTTTCCGAATTTCCAACGAATCAAACTCACCACTCATCGAATAACCTTTGGCTCTGAACTTTAAACAACAATTACTATATTTCAACAAACCGCAACGCAAATTTTTACATACAGATCAAAAAATTTGATAAACTCACATCATTTTTATTTCTTTCCGAATTTCCAACGAATCAAACTCACCACTCATCGAATAACCTTTGGCTCTGAACTTTAAACAACAATTACTATATTTCAACAAACCGCAACGCAAATTTTTACATACAGATAAAAAAATTTGATAAACTCACATCATTTCTATTTCTTTCGAAATTTTCAACGGACTAAACTCATCCAAAACTCTCCACTTATCGAATAACTACCTTTGGCTCTGAACTTCAAATAACAATTACCATATTTCAACAAACGATAACGCAAATTTTTACATACAGATCAAAATTTCAACAAACCCACAACATTTCTTTCCAAATTTCGAAACCGAACGACTCAAACGCACCCAAAACCCACCACTTTTAACCACCTTTGGCTCTGATCCCCCCGAACGGTCCACACACGATACAACACGGTACAGTCGAAGCGCGATGTACACACAAACACATTGTTCCTACTTCGAGGAATCGTCGCCGAAATGACAGGGTGTTGATTAGGTCGTCAGCCAACGCACGAACGGTTTCTAAAGACGCACTACACCGTCTGGTTTCGCCATTGTGCCGGTTCTATATTGGAAATCGAAAAAAAACAACGCTCAATAGGCTTCAGAGGTGAATACTGAATACGGGAGTCGGTGGTTGTTCCATTATCGAGATATTGATGATTGATTTTTTGTGCGCGCTTTCCGCTCGACGGATTTTGAGTTTGGTTGTATTGTAATTATGCATTTCGAAATGTGTTGGGAATGATCGAGTAATTAGTTTTGAGTTATTTGCCGTGATGAGTTGATGTAGATGGATTTCGGGGTGTTTTGGGTGTTTGTAATGTGATTGAATTCGATTGGTATTCATATATTTTATACGTCGATTCTGAAAATATGATAAATGTGTCAATATAGTTTTTATATTCAAATTCAATCTTTTAAGTTTCAAATTTAATCATTTTCAAATCAAATTCAATCATTGGAAAGTATTTTTAATACCGTTTATATATTAATCAATGAGATAGATCTATTTTTCAATTTTACTTCGATAATCTCAATTGGTGATTTTTACATGCATAATTAAATTTTTCAATGAATTTATCTGAAAATAAGTACCATGGATATTTTTTTATTTAACAAAAAACATACAGTGCTCTTAACTAAAAGGAAAAAAAATACAGTAATAACTAAATTAACACAAATTTAATGTTTTCACAATTGAAATTGATTTAAAATATGTACCTAACGTTTCTTTTATATTTTTCATGAAATCATTGAAAAATAAACAAAATAAATTTGTGATAGTTGAATTTGATTTGATATAAAGTCAAAAAGATTGAATTTTATTTGTATGAGATTGAGTTTGGAGTGTAAAAGCTGTATTGAATAATAACGATCTGGATAAATATTAAAACAAATTTTAAATGAATACTCAGATCCGATTGTAAATAAATAATTATAACGTTGTACATACATATGTATATGTATATAAAAATAATCCTCCGTTCGATTTAATTCAGATCAATTAGGATATTATTAAGTTTATATTTTTTTTTTAACGTTAACGTATGGCTTTTTATAATTATGATGTTGCAGTCGAAACGTACACATTATATTTTGACTTTGATTTATTTCATGTCTCATTACGTTAGTTTGCTTTAGTGAATTCGTGCTTCAACACAATAGTAGGTACACACGTTGAGCAAATGAATCAATCATTTTCAATAATGAATTGTCCAACTCGGAATTCGAATTTGATTCGAATAAAATACTCGTATACATCTAATCAATGTACGTTAGTATGTTTCGATTCAGGATTCAGGATTTGATTCGATTTTCGCGTATTTTTTTTAAATAAAATTGAAATTATTATTATATATTGTGAAGATATTATAGGTTCGTTTCATATTAAATATAAATAAATTCATTAAATTCGTTCATCAATGTTCGTTGCGTTTCGTTTCTGGATTCGAAATTTGATTCAATATTTGCGTATTTTAAAATAAAATCTATTTCACTATATTATGAAGATGCTATAGATTCGTTTCATATAAAGTTTTTTATATTACATATTATTAGATAAATTCATATTGAAATTTATAAAATTTAAATATTGAATCAACGTTCGTTGATGCGTTTCGTTTCTGAATTCGAAATTTTATTCAATATTTTCGTATTTTGAAATAAAATCGATATTACTATATTATGAAGATATTATAGATTCATTTCATATAAGGTTTTCGTATTAAATATTATTAGATAGATTCATATGAAATTTACAATGTTTCAATATTGAATCAATGTTTGTTGATACATTTCGTTTCTCGATTCGAAATTTGAATCAATATTTGCTTATTTTGAAATCAAATCAATATTAATATATTATTATAGATTCGTTTCAAATAAAATCTTTTTATTACATCAAATATTATTAGACAAATCCGTAAAATAAATTTCAATATCGAATCACACTTTATTATATGAATCGAATAAACATTTTTTCTAAATGTCAATCAAATAAACATTCTATTACAATCCAACACACAACAAATAGCTTATTTTACAAAAATCAGCACACCTGCGTTTTGAGTGGGCGTGTCTATCCCCCCCCATTTCTTTGGCCCCGCCCACCGCCCGCCGGAACCCTCCCATTCGACAACAAAGGATTCTAGCGCTTCCCAAACTATCGCGAATTAAAAATTGACAATAACGAACACACACAAATGTAAATCGCCTAATTGCGGACACGCGTTCGGTGAAATTTTTTGCCCAGTTCTTCTCGGTAGTCGACAATGAGCGAAATGGACACGGCTGTTACTTGGAAGGATGGGCTACCGGATTATCCTCACTTAACCTGGGCAACGAAAGCCTCGAAACGTGCAAAAAAAAACGTGTCGAGATGAAAAAAGGGAAGGATGTTCGTAACCTGTTGTTGCCCATTGTTGTCCGGGATGACCGTTACGTGCATTATCGTGTGTTGCATTTCGTGGCCGTTGAATGCAATTGTTATTGTTGATTTTGTCGTATCGACGGTGTTTGTGTTTTAGAAATGGAGGGATTATACTGTTTCTGAGGTTTGGTTGATTGTGAGTGCTCGAAGTGTATTTTGATATAAAATTAATCTATAGTGTCTTTGAATTCGCGTGGAAATGTTTCGATTGAATACTATCAAAATAGTTTGTAAAAATACAAGTACAATTATAATAGTGATATTGTCGATTTGGTGAAATATATTTTTGTATTTACCTGTATTTTTTACCCAAACCTTTCTTAGAAGCTTTTATTCTATCTATATTTATGCTTACAATTACAAACTAAACGTGTTCCTGAAAGCTTCGAAGAATTGCACCTTCAAACACGAGAATATTTTATTTTTTTTAATATAAAAATTATTACCTATACAAAATAAAATATTCGTTTCATTTCGAAAATAATACACGATATAAAGTAAAACAAAAAAAATTTTACACAAAGAAAATTTGATATTACGAAGAAACGTCGTGGGTGGTTTCTCAAATGCAAATTGTTTTTCTCAGAAAATCACTACGCCTGTTATTATTCTGTATCTGTACACAAAACATATATTTTTCACAACTCCCATATTATTATATTCAATCATTTCAACTATTTTTTTTAATTTCCAGATCAAACCACATCCAAACGTTACCCGCCCGACAAAAAAGTGCAACGTCAATAACCTGAAAAAATGTGCAAAACTTTCAAAAATAGTTGATCCCCATCGATCAATCAAATTGATCGAACATGTCGTCGCAACGCCAAGCGTCAATCCAACCCATAATTAAAACCAACCCAACAGTGCTCTAAATCGGGACAACAAAAAGTGCTTCCGAAATGCATAATCAGTGACAACCTTCGGCCATCTTGGAAAAACAATGCCAGAGTGAACAAAATGGCGCTGTTGACGAACGCCGCTGGAGGTGGAGGAGGCTCTGGAGGCCCCTCTGCCCTCCATCACTACCTCAGCACGCAAATGGCGGGTTATTTGAAGGGCCCCCATCACCATCACCATCTCCCGCAGCCTCCGTACCATCATCCTCATCACCATCACCATGGGCATCCTCATGGCCCGGCTGCGATGGCCGCTTCGGGCATCGGCGGTTTGGGGCCGTTCGGTTTGGGGCACCATGGACTCGAAGCCGTCGGATTTCCGCAAGGTATGGATTTTTTTATATGGAGAATCGTTGAGGGTTCGTATGTGGAAGATGGATTAGTCCAGATACCATTACCAAATGATAACACATGTGGGATGGAATTTGGGAAAATATGGATTTTGAGGGTTTTTATTGTGATTCGTTGAGTTTTTGAGGTTCACAATCAGTATTCACAATGTGTATTCAAAATTAATCGAAATTAAAAAAATATATATTGACGCGTTTCTATGTGAAATTGGAAATTTTGTGATTGAATGATCGTTGTTTATAATGTAATAGTTTGTTGAAATTTGGTTTATTTGTTTGGAGAATTATTAGTAAATTAAGGCACTTAAATTTTTTTCTATGAAAAAGGAAAATTCTTTGAAAACTTTTTTGTGTAATATTTTATTTTGAGTGTTAAATTCATTTATATATTATTGTGATAGTCTTGAAATTAATGAATTTAAGATTTTTTCGGAATATTCTAATATTTCTGTTTTTATAATAAAACAGTTTAGCGTAATAATTTAAAAAATATCCATAATCAAAGCATCCGCAAGCTTTTCTTCAGATTTTTATTATTACTGCTACAAATATTATGATTTAATAGTAAAATTTGAGATCCAAGTACCAATTATTAGGCCTTTATAAACATAATGGTTTGTCGAACTATTTTATAGTAAAATTTGAGATCCAATCCATCCGGGCTTTTACGAACAGAATAGTTTATTGAACTATTTTATTGAAAAATTTTAAATTCGAGTAGCAATCTTCAAGCTTTTATAATACAAACATAATAGTTTCTTGAAATTATTATTGTTTCTAAGTTTCCGATTATATTTCATAAACTATTTCCGGGTCAGCAATTCATTTTTGATTCAAATTTCAAATTGAAAAGTGCTTAACAATTTGAAAATCGAATGAACATCAATAACAACGTTTTTTTATCTAAATAATAACATTTTACTTTAGCACGAACGTAATTTTTAATTATATCGATTGAACGACCGTTTCGGAACGTTTTCGAATTGACGAAATATGCGGAAACGTCAAATTATTTTTATTGCACGAGACTGACCTTTAAATATGATGATTTTCAATTTGAATTATGGATGGGTTTCTTGTTCACACATTTTTTTCGATATACATTCGTTATGCGTGTTGCTTACCGAATCTAATTGACGATTTAACATCGCGAATTAATTTGCGGACTATCGGTTTTCGCCGGTGGAATATTTGCATTTGAATGAAAAGTGGAATCGTCGAATTAATTTCGAAGAGTGTGACAAAGCCTTGTTTTCGCAAAAGGCAAGAATTTGTTTTGTGGCTTTTCTGTTAGGAAAAATGTTTGTAATTAGTCAAAGATTATCTTGATTTAGGGAATCTGATCGTTTCGAATGTTCGAAGATAAAGTGAATCGACGTTTAAAAATGTCTTTCGCTAATGAACGTTTAAATCCGAAATAGAATGAATTGAATATATATTTTAAAAAAAAGCGGATCTTTTTGATATGGGGTTTATAAATAAATCTTAATGTTTGTATACGTTAGAGATCGTTGAATGCAAATAACATAATAGTGAATTATTCATTGTTTTGAAACGATATTATGAAACGGAGAGTTCTAATCATACCCTTTTATTACTATTGTCGTTTTATTAATACTCGACCAACTCTTGCTTTCAAAAATAGTTTTTTTTCCCAAAATATTATTAAATTCAATATAACATAAAAATTCTAATGATCTTTCAATTTATTTTTGAATACATACGCATTATCTGAACAACGGATTATTGGATGATTAAACTTTTACTAATTGTTGATAATGAAAATATTTTATCAGCTTTGAAATATATCTTTTTTTATATACATATTATGGTAAGCAGATAAAACCCTGAATCACGTACAACCATCTATAAAATTTGTTAAATTAATTTTTGCCAAATTTGCCTTATATCAATTGATATTATAATATTATATTATATGAATATCGATGTGTATGCGAGAGTGTTTATTTTTTCAATAAATCTTTGCCTAATTGATCTTTGACCAGTTGATCACCTCTAAACTGGACAATGACAATTTTATACTATATTTATTTAATCATACGTACACAGTACCTATACATGCATATGTTTAATTTTCTTATATACCATTGTCCAGTTGACCACGTCCAAACCGGACAACACTTTCAATTTTATAAGCAAACTCTTTCGAAAATTGATACTTTGATCGATACATATGTACATCGAATAAACGCACACATCTAACATTCTAACATACCATTGTCCAATTGACCACGTCCAAACTGGACAACACACTCCATTTTATAAACAAACAGACTCTTTCCCATTACCAAACATTGATACTTCTCTAATCGATACATACATCGAATAAACGCACATATTTAACATTCTAGCATACCAGCATACCATTGTCCAATTGACCACGTCCAAACTGGACAACACGCTCCATTTTATAAACAAACGGACTCTTCCGGACAATTTGGACGATCGCGTGCGTCGTTTGGGCACTCTCCATCGTTTCGTCTTCGGAAAAGCCTTCACAACCGACCGCCCACTTTCGTTTCAACCCTCCCACTTTCCGCCCACTCGATAAGCGGCTTAACGTTCCCCTCGTTCTCCTTGCCGGGGCTCTTTTTCAAACCAATTTTACTCCTTGTGTTCCGTAGTTGCACGCTCACCTTCCGTCTGGGATGATCAATTCTTGTTCGTGGACGGGAAAACGTTTTTATTTAGGTTTTGATTATTTTTTTGATAATATCTTCATCGTGAATAGCCGTTTAGAAGATGATGCGGTTGATTATTTTGAAAAATTGATATAATTAGACATCCCGAGACAATGTGCCATCGTTAGGCAAAGTTTAAAATGTCACCTTCTCTAGTAATATGGTCTCGCGACATAACACTACCAGATATAACGCTAACTGGACAAAACGCCAACTGGACAAACGCTTTGTCCCGGTAGCGTTTTGTCGCTCGCTTTTTATCGTTTAGCATTATGTCGTGATACGAGAAATATAGTTCAAAGTTCAATCGATTTATTTTTATTTTTTTTAAATAATTCTAAAATTTCAAATTATACTTTTACGTTGTAAATTTACTCTGCATCAAATACTCTGCTTAATTATTTTTATCGAAAATGTTTTTATAAAGAAAAATATTTATTATGCCATTAGGAATTGTCTTATTTGTCTATACCGTTGAGACGTTATTGGATATAATGATATGTGAAGTTATTATAAAACATGCTTAAATGTTATTAATGAAAGGGTTTTTTTATGTCAAAAATAATTTTATTTACTTGAGTTGAAAATTATAATCATGTTGGCGGTTAAGTGGCTCATAAATATAATGACATTTTAATAATATATTGATTAGTAATCGATTTTTCAAAATTTGCTTAACTTCTTTAGCACTAAATCGATGTATTGAATTAAAAAAAATAATACCGAGAATAAAACGTTTATTGAAAAATTTCTATTTTATTGTCAAAAAAAAAAAAATATAATACGTTTTTGTAATAGGTTATGATACTCGTATAAAAATTAAACGAATGTACAATCGTTATTATCATATATAAAAAAATATCATGAATATAAAACTTTGAAATACGTTAAAGGTTTCAATAATTATTTAAAATTAAAATAATATTATTACAATACAAATATATTCTCATATAACTTCTGATTCATTTCAAATTAAAAAAATCGATCCAAACACTACACTATCGATACAAACACCAAGATAACATATCTAAACAATAAACAATAGTTTTAACGTACTAATAGAAGCTTAATCACATTAATCTCGAAAATTCCCATATCTAAATCTAACAAAACCGAATTCAACACATTATATTTATACTACAATCCCAATACATAACGAAAACTTTAATTTAAAAAGTCTCGATTGAAAACCCCTATTCGAGGGCAGTAAGCCCCTGATTCGAGGGGGCACCGACGAGTGCCGGTTCGAGATAAAACGAAGGCGAGGGGAGGTGAAGGAGACGAAAATGGGGGTTGGTAAAAATTGTACGAGTGGGACTCGTGGTTGCCTATCGCAAACTATACGAGCCGGAAAAGTGCCCCGGATCGTAAAAATAATGCATTTTATTATATGCATTAAGTACAGTACGGTGTCGATGTAAGGTGCGATTTGGATCTAGTAATTTGCGGTGTTTTTATGGCGTGTTTTGGGAGTTGGTTGTTTTTTTTGTAATGGTGGTTTAGAAATTTGAGTGGTTTGATGTTGTTTGTATGATGGAAGTGGTTTTTTTATTTGTTATTTGATATTGATTGTTTTAATATTGTTTACGTGAGTAATTGTATTATTAGTAATTGACAGATTGGTTTTTACTGTTCAAAAGTTATTATTATTTTATTCTAATTTGATAATACATTAATATTACGTTAATGTACGTTAGCCAATTCACTCGATTTTGAATCATTTATACATGAAAATTTGAAAATAATCGATTCAAAACTATAACGAGTTTGATTGCAGAATTTATAAGTAAGAAATTAATATTTTGATGCTATCTTTGTAAATTTATATACTAATTTTGAGAGTATTATCGATTTTGGGGAAAATTCTGGAGTGATTTTCGCAAAACAACTTTGAGTTAAAATCAATAACCTGTTGTGCTAAAGAATTCAAAAGTGTTCAAAAAATCACTCCAGAATTAATTCCAGAAATGACGATAACTCCAAAATTAGTATGTAAGTTTACAAAAATAGCTTTTTAAAAATTATAGTATCTAATGAAATATAGTTTTGATGATTCACTTTTTACAGATAAATTCGGCGATCAAAATTATTATACTCATCTATTTTCGGTAATGCTCATATCAATCCGATACGATAAAAGTAATCCGTTAATATTTCGTGCTCTATTCTTCAAAAAATAGTTATTAAATTTTATGTTTGATTTTAAGCAATTTTCTGAAACAAATCCAATGAACCACTATATTTTTGGCTACAAATTCAACCTTTGTAACTTCAACCATTGCAAATTTGTTTTGTTAATTTTTCTATTTTTTTTTATAATTACATGAAAAATATAAAAGAAACGTTAGATACATATCCATGGTACCTATTTTCAGATTGATTTATTAAAAAAATTAATTAATTATGTATGTAAAAATTTATAAAAATCACCAATTGAGATTATCAAAATCAAATTGAATAATTGATTGTCTTTCATTGATTATGACAATGGTTTTAATATAATATTTTTTAATAGTTGAATTTTATTTTAAAAGGGTTTAATGTGAAGTTTGAGAGTTTGAATTTTGATTTGAAAAAGTTTGAATTTTAAGTTTAAAAGTTTGAATTTGGAATATGAAAGCTGCAACAATAATCCACCACAACTTTCCTAAATCCCACAGATTCGAAATCGAAAACTTCTTTATACATCCCATCAACAATCCTCCACACCTTCCCAAACCAAAATTAAACATTCTCCAAATATTACAATCCAAAACACAAAACACCAATTTCGAAAATTTATCCATCAACCTCAAACCGCACAAAGAGTATGCGTTTCCTATACGCGAACCCAAAAAGCGAATCCCACAGATTCCAAATCGAAAACTTCTTTCTACCTTCCAATAACAATCCTCCACACCTTCCGAACCAAAACCAATTATTTCCCAATCACATCATTCAAAACACAAAACATCCATCCCGAAAATTGATCGATCAAACAACTCCAAACCGCGCATTTCCCATATTCAAATTCAAAAAGCGAACTCCACAGATTCCAAACCGAAAACTCACTTCCACCTTCCGACAACAACTCTCCACTTCTCCCCAAACCAAAACCAAACATTTTCCAACATCATTTTCAAAAACCCAAAACACCCATCCCGAAAATTGATCGATCAACCTCAAGCCACACAAAGAGCGCACATTTCCCATACACGAACTCAAAAAGCGAACTCCATAGATTGCAAACCGAAAACTTTTTTCTACCTTTCGACAACAATCCTCCACACCTTCCAAACCAAAACCAATTTTTTTCTAATATTACTATCCAATACTCAAAACACTCATCCCGAAAATTGACCAATCAACCTCAAGCCACACAAAGAACGCGCATTTTCCATTCGCGAACTCAAAAAGCGAACTCCACAGATTCCAAACCGAAAACTTCTTTCTACCTTCCGACAACAATCCTCCACACCTTCCTAAACCAAAACCAAAACCAAACATTTCCCAACATCTTTATCCAAAACCCAAAACACCCATCCCGAAAATTGATCGATCAACCTCAAGCCGCACAAAGAGCGCGCATTTCCCATACGCGAACTCGAAAAGCGTCAAGATCTTATCGCCCCACACACACACACGCCTCACGAAAACGGCCCGAAGGCCCACAAAAAACGAGCATGAGCCGGCGGCGGCCTCTTCGTCCTTATCGGCGTTTGTTCATCATCTGGGACGCGGTCTGGTTATCGGCGATACGACATCGCGGTCACGCAACCGTGAAACGCGAACACCTTGCCGATGCTACTGGACTATTTTTATTTTAATGCCGTAGCTTATCTGGACGACTTTCAATATTTGAATGTGGAAAAAAAGGAGGGAAAAAGTCGATGGAAAAAACTGTGTTTGTTAACGGTCGATCACTGGGCGCTCGGTGCGGTAACGGCTTTTTTTTCGGTTGGGATTTTCGATGGAGTGAGTTTAATTTGATTTGATGATTTTTTTTGTATGGATCAGTTTTAGTATAATAGTATTGTGAGGCAAATGAGGTGTGTGAGTATGGGAAATTAATTTAAAGGTACGTACAAAACTCTTTTTACGCGGTTCCGAAATAACACGGTTAAAAGAAACGATTATTTTTCTATACTATTTTTTTCACTTTAATACGTTGTAAAAATGAAAAATATATATTATTATACCACAATGGTAAGATCAGAAGCAGACTAGTATATAATTATAGTTATTAAACGAAAACTTTCGATGTTTATTGATGATTTCATGTGGCGAAATTTTTCCACATTACACATTTTTTGTTAAAAGTAATTTGGATGGAAGTTCCGTCCAAATATACTGATGAAATGTATTTCCAATTTTTATATGGTTATTATATATATTTTTACACGGTAGCCTCGGAAACGTGTTTCCTTTGTAAAAAAGAGACTTTGGTACAAATGACGACTTTTCGGAAGAGTCAAATAATGGAAAAATTTTCCTGATGTTTAAACTAACACGAAAAAGGTGTTCTGTGAAAAACGCTCCAGGTTTTTCCACAGGAATAGTAACAATATGAAAATCAGTGTATAAATTTGTTAAGATAATCTTTTAAATGAGAGTAAATATTTACTAATGTGTAACTCTGAAGATTTAGTTTTTTTGTAGATAAGTTCCGTAATAAAGATGTTCACAGAAGTTTATAAGATAATGACCCCAGTGGCGAGCCATTTTTTTCGTAAAAATAACTATAAATACATTGCTCTTTTATTAAACAGTAAGACTTAATACTTTAAACATGTTGTTTGAATTTCCTTAATTATCTGACAAAGCTTATTTTTTTAAATACTTGTATTTTCAAGATTTTATAAAATTTAAAAAAAATTCATATTTGCGCCAGTATCTAACCATTTTACCTAGTTAATTTTCGATATTTATTTAACGTATCTGAAACGACAGAAATATCAAAAATATTTTAGATACATAAAAATATAATACGTAAATAAATTTTCAGTAAAAATTTTCCTTACGTTAATTAATATTTTCCGTTTTGATTTATTGAAAATATCAAATATACGAAAGTTATATGGTATATTTTTACGATCCATTTATAATAAATAGTGATTGATTTCAATTATATTTTTATTTGTAGATCTTAAATCTTAAAATATGTGTCTTTTGAATTCTTAGTATAATATAATACCTTTTAAATTTTTGAAAAAGATGAGTAAAAATGATACGATTTTATGAATCAATTATAATTAACGCAATTTCGTTCTATATGAATATGATAAAATCTTAATTCACTTTATTATTTCGGAAACGAACTTCCGTCTAAATATAATAAATTAAAAAAAAAGACAAATTAGGTAATTAATGTAGTTGTTATTTTGAAATAAAAATTATGTATGTATTATATAATTTCATAGAAAATTTTAACGATTAAATAAACGATGATTCGTTATAGATATTCGAAATTATTTATACCGAAAAGTGAATATGTAAAATAAATAGTACCTATGAATAATTCGTTAGTTGAAAAATATTAAAAAATTAGTCATGTCCAATTTTTTCTTCTTCCATATATCATCATTCGAACAACACTAAAAAAAATCGGACATAGAAGACCAAACCTTTGCCAAATGGTTTCAGATTAACGGTAAGCAATCAAACTATTTATTGGCCGCGTTACTTACCGCTCAACTTCAACGATTACAAACAAACTTTTCAATATATATATATGTATATGTCACAGTCTAAGTATTTCAGTCCATGTATATTTGGATTGGTCATAAATAAAAATTTTTGGGGGTTGAGTTGGGTTAAATAAGAAGGTTGGATTAGGTTTTTTTTGTCAATTTCATTTGTTTTGGGTTTGTCAAATATATATGGACTAATATATAATATATATGGACTAATAATATATAATAAGCATATGGTCTGTAACATACACAATCAAATATATCCGGGTTAGATTGCGTTTAGTTTTTTTCAGAAATTTTATTTGTTTTGATCAAACTTTTAGGTCGGATTAGATCTGGTTTTGTTGGGTAAAATATACATGGACTAATAATATATATATATATATAGTTTATGACATACACAATCAAATATATTCGGGTTAGGTTTTTTCGGCAAATTTTATTTGCTTTGATCGAAGTTTTGGGTTGGATTAGATTTAGTTGTGTTGGGTCAAATATATATGGACTAATAATATAAACGGTCTGCAACATATACACAATCAAACATTATACATTCAATAAAAACATACACCGAACAACAAACGGTACGCCATTATTTATGTTTCACGTACAAATTGTTAACACCTCAACCGCCAGATACCGCAATGGAAAAACAAACAGAAAATAATTAATTAATGCGGACCACTTTTTTCCTCGTATTATACTTTTGAGTGTTATCTGCCGCCGGAGATCACAAAAAGCGATAACGAAATGGAGTTTTGACGAGTCGAAATGTCACTATGGCGGAATGTGGACTAAGCAGAAGCAGAAGCGACCATTGCCTGGTCACCTGTTCGTATATTTTGTTGTGTGTGTGTGTGTTTGTTTGTATGGAAAAAAAAACGTGAAGATCGTTTTGTGGCTCGTCATCGTGATTTGCGAGTTGTGCGGTGCGAAATTTTGTAATTGGTGCTCGAATGTGTTTTTTTGTATGTTTATGGTCGGATTGTTTGGGTGTTGTGATTGAAATTTTGAAATGCGAATGTGTTTTGATATGTAGTGGAAAACGAAAACTAAAGGGGTCAAAATATTGTTTCGTGTTAAAAAAAATATACATTAAATGTCATAGAATACGTACATGTAATAGTGTTTTGTTAGTATCGCAGTATCGTTTTTTATTGATCGATTTTTCACGTTAAGCGTTTTCCTGATTAAAGATTTTCGTTGTATTTTTATGTGCGCATTTGATAATGTTTTCCATTGGAATTTTTCGTGTTTAGATGAAATTTATGTTCGTTTTTTAACTTCGATTTCGAATTCGTATTTTTATAGTACAAAGTCACGTTTTTGAAGTTTGGATTTAATAATAAAAAAAATAGTAAATATTTGTTATTGAAATTTTAATGAATTTTTTTAAAGCCATTGTATTATTTGAATAAAACTCATATGAATTTTGAGTACTTAACTATTTTTTTTAATAAATTAATTTTATTATATTTGATATTAAAATATAAAAAGTATAGTCCTTATAAAATATATGGATTCAGTGGAAATTTTTAAACAAAAACACTTAAAATGAAAAATTGTTTATTAAGAAATAATACTGCAGTTCAATATAAAACCGAAAGGAATGAAACATTTTTTCATGTCAAATATCATAGTATTACATTTTGTCAGGACTGCAGTGTTATATAGGTATAAAAACCTTGAATATTTTATATGAAACAACCTCAAATAAATTCAATAAAAAGCTTGAATAATTTAATTGAGACTTCGCAGTGATTACGCGTATACGAAATCACATACTTTTATATGCTCACTATAGAGCTTCACCCTTAAATATTGATATAGAGTAAAAATATAAAATTTCAAACAATTTCGAGTTATTTCTATTGAATTTTAATATTAGTATCGCATTTTTTCCAAATCAATCAAAAACATCGATACAAAAACGATTCCCACCGTCTATAATAAATTCCCGAACAATACTCGTTTTCAAAAAACATTTCATATTCGATATTATGTTTAGGTCTTTAGTTTCATGTTGAACGTTTTATACTGTTTATGAAAACCTTAAATATTTTACATTAAAAAACCTCAAATAAATTCAGTAATTTAATTGAGACTTCACAGTGATTACGCATATATGAAATCGCACACTTTCATACGTTCACTATAGATATTGATATAGAGCAAAAATATAAAATTTCAAAGAACTTCGAATCTTTTTTGCCGAATTTCAATATTAGTATTGCCATCTGCTTACTATAGAGCTTCATCCTTAAATATCGATATAGAGAAAAAATATAAAATTTCAAACAACTTCAAGTTGTTTCTATTGAATTTCAACATTAGTATCGCATTTTTTCCAAACCAATCAAAACCATCGATACAAAAACGATTCCCACCGTCCTTAATAAATTCCCGAAAAATATTCGCTTTCGAAAAACCTTTCAAGTTTGATATTATGTCACATTATAGCAGGTACAATAAGACGTTGACGTCGTGGAATCCTCGGAACGTCGTCCTGACGATGGAAACCTCCTGGCCACGGTGACAGCCGTCATCCAGCGGGATAAGGACACAAAAAATATAAAATAACGCACATACACACAAAAAAAAAACATATTTATACACCGCATTGTGTGCCCGTGACGAAAAAAAGACGTATCGAAAATAAAAACGCGAGTTGATTGACAAAATCCATTAAAGGCGTTTGATTACGTTGACATACTGTCAAGTCGGTGGCCGCTTTTTTCGGCTCGTGTGTGTGTTAATGTACAGGGTGTTCCGGAATGTGTTGTCGTATTGTCGGCCGATTAATTGGATCTCGGTTCGGCATTGTTTGAATTGTGGGAATTTGTGATCGATTGGTTTTTGGGCGAGATTAATACAAAAATGTTTAGATAATCTTTTGGAGATTGTGGGTTTGATGATGGTGTTTATTTCGGATGTGGTGTAAGTTGAAATTTGAGATAAAAAATGGTCATTGTGATTAGGTTGTTATCTGATTTGATTTTTTTATGGACACTAATTCAATATGTTTCAATTGTTTTATATTTGATAAAAAAATAATATTTTAAATCGTTATGTTTAAAAAATTACATACATGAATATATTTGTTTTTGTGATTGTAATGAGATAAAATAACTATTCAAGTAATATTTTTTTAATTGATTGAAATTCAAATTGATAAAATAGACTTAAGTTTTTACATAATTTTATATCCCTTTTAATATAAACAGCTCATTAGTTTTTGTTTTTATCGATAAAATTTTAAAATTAGGTGTTCATATTCTGAATGCATTTTAAAAAGAATTTGCATTAATTCTGAATCGAGTAGAGTTTTTCGAATGTCATTTATTGTTAAATACATACAGGTTTTACACTTCAAATTTAATCTTTTGTATTTCAAATAATTTTTTTTTTAAATCAAATTGAACCATCGGAAAGTATTATTAACCATTGCATAGTAATCAATGAAATTTTTATTGATTAAAAGTTTAAAAGGTTGAATTTGATATGTATTATAAAACCTGTATAAGGAATATAAATCTATAGTACAATAGAATGCTAATAATTTATCCGAATATTATCCAAAGAACTATTATTTTTTATAAAAAAAATTATTTTGTTAAAAATTACAATAACAACTTGAATAAATATTACAATTATTTCTAAATGTCATTAAATCTATTTCTTTCAAATTGAAAATTTAATATACTATACAAATTGTAAAAAAAAAATACATACAAACAGAATATCATTCATTACACAATTCATACACTGACATCTATCATCGAATCATAAAATTGTTCATATTATTTTTTTAATATGAAACAACACACAATCCTAAGCTTCTCAAACTACACGCAGATTAAACACCACTTTCACCAGATCCATAAATACGGCTTATCGATTATACGGCTTTGTTTACAAATCGATCGATAAATACAAATGAAAAAAATTAATAATAGTTATTACAAGTAATTCATGGTAATTTATGCACGATCGATTCGCAACGGACCGAAAAATTGTACGAGAAAAATATTCGTTATTACGATTATAATCGTAAATCGTAACAAACATTGTGGTTTGATTTAGACTTTGTCGTGAACGATTTTTTATTTGAATTTCGATAGTTTTCTAGAATAAAGGTTAATCCGATCTTATTTTGTAATTTACAAATTCGAAATAGCCTTTTTTTCTGTTGATATCAATCATATTTTTTTGTATTATATAAAATTCTGATTTAGTATCGGAAATATTATTATATTCAATTTTTAATTTTGTCGTTATGTGGGGGAGATTTGTTTAGTTCCGTGATAGTTTGAATAAAGTTGATTTTTGATTTTTAATAATTTAATATTTTTTTCTGAAAAACTTACTATAAAAGTAAATACACGAATACATGCTGATGTAATTTAGTAATAATCGTTCACGTGTATTATTATATATAATAGTTTGGATATTTATTTCAACGATTTTTAAAAAATTATTGTTAATGATAAATCAAACATTTTAAAAACATTTCAGCACTGATCTTTTTTATATCGGTAAAAATAATATTACCAAGTTTTTCTCAATATTAAGTATACTATCAGAGAATTATACGAACACTATCACGGAATTAATCGCAGTATTACGGAATTAGACGTTTTAGATTCGATCTAAATCTAAAGATTTACAAAACCTAGATAATGGTTCAATGAAAAATAAAGTGCTTAAATAAGATGCTTTTTGATTGTAAACTTTTTAAAATTATTTTATAATAGAATACTAGATAGTGACAAATAATTACTTAATATCATGGGATTAAACGGAATATCACGAAATTAGACGTCTTACAATCAGATTCGATCATTTGAGATGTCACACAAAATTAGTAAAGATTTACAAAATCTAGATAACAATTCGATGAAAAAGAATTTTAACGCTTTACGATTGTAAGTTTTTTTAAGTTATTTTATAATGACAAATTATTGTTTGATATCACAGATTTAGCTAAATTTTCACAGAATTAATCGTCTCAGATTCGATCATTTGAGATGTCACACAAAATTTGTAATGATTTACAAAATCTAGATAACGATTCGATGAAATAGAAGATTCGATTTATGATTGTAATCTTTCTTAAATTATTTATATTGGAATATAATGAAAAATGAGCGCTCAATATCACCGAATTAGACAAGTCTCCCCTATTATATATTACATTGATATTTTTTTCGAATATGATAAATAATACTAAAAATGATTTAAATCATCATCATTTTTAAATTTTAACAAGATTTTTTTTGATCAAAAACCAAAATTTAACGAAACTTTCTTCGGGCCGCCATTTCGTTTGAAACGTGCGCATTTCTCGCGATTTCCACCTATCAGAATATAATAAAAATATATATTACCGAATCAGACAAGTCTCCCCTATTCATACACTAGATTTTCTACAATCGGAAAATGGATTCTCAACAACTGTTGAAAACAGACTGAACTTAAAGGTTTTCAGCCGAACCTAAACCAAGTAACTTCGGACTCCAAGTCTCCCCTATTATATATCATATTGATATTTCTTTCGAATATGAAATAATACTTAAGAAATACTAAAAATGATTTAAATCATCATCATTTTCTAATTTTAACAAGATTTTTCAATCAAAAATCAATTTTTTTTTTAAAACTTTCTTCGGGCCGCCATTTTGATTGAAACGTGCGCATTTATCGCGATTTCCACCGCACGTTTTCCCATGAAATTTCGAAAAATTCGCCGACTACACACGGCACATCAAAAGGGCCTTCATTGAAAGGAAATCAAGGATACCTGGCGTGTCCTTAGGGCCGACAATGTCTCGTCAATTTCACGCCCGCCATTGTTGCGATTCGTGCGCACCTTTTGTGTGCAAACATTTCGCCACGGCAATTTTACGCGGGGTGAACTCGCAAAAAACGCGCATTATTCGGCAAAATTCGAAACTGTAATGGTGAAGAGAGTGCGGTATTTTTTTCGAATATTTAAAAACGCGTCCGTCAACGCCGCTATTGTGCGGTTCATGGGCGTAATTGAAACGCGTTTCGATTGCAGTTTGTATGGAAAAAAGTTTGTGTGAATTGTCGACAATTAGATGTGTCGAATTGCGTTTTGTTGTTGTTGAAGTTATTGATCGTGTTTTTGGGTAATGAAATGTATGTATGAATTTTTTTAATGTTCAAACGTTTTGGATATTTGAAAAGTTTGACATTATAGCTTTTGATCTTAATTTAAAAAAAGTGATAATTGTTAATTTGATAAGGTATTATAATATATTTATGAAAAAAGTGCGTAACTTTGTTGTTGAAGTTATTGATCGTGTTTTTGGGTAATGAAATGTATGTATGAATTTTTTTAATGTTTAAATTTTTTGGATATTTGAAAAGTTCGACATTAGAGTTTTTGATCTTAATTAAAAAAAGTGATAAATTGTCAATTTGATAAGGAATTATGAAAAAAGTGCTAAGTACTTATTATATTTTATATCATTCTTTTAAGTTTTTATGTAGCACGTGTTTGGATTAAATTAAATATGTTAATTTATGAGTATCAGTTAATAATATTTAAATAAATATTATGTATTTCTTATACAATTCAAATTTATATTTGAATTGATGATTTTTATAATTTTTCATCTACCTAATAATGAATCTCGAAGAAGTTATACGATATAAAATAATTTATAATACATTTCGAATAATTTGATACACGTTGAATTAAATTACAAAACATTTCGATTTAATTCATTCGAATAATAGTTAATAAAAAAATTATAAACCAATTTTTGCTTAATAATTATAATTGAATCTGCAACACTTTGATTACATTGATTTTGATTTTTATTACTTTGAAAGAATACTCTGTGCTTACATATATTATATTATTATGGAAACGTATTATCAGTGAAATTATATTTTTATTGATCGGTTGAGTTGGATAAAGTTAGACTTTTTTTTTGATAAAGTGTTAAAAGTTAGATGAAATATTTTTCGATAATCTTTATTTCTATACAGATTTCCTACAGTTGTAATAACATATGTTATACTTTCATTGATTTTCATCAATTTTTCACATTTTTTACTATACAAAAAACTCATAACAATTCAAAAGACAATCCGAACATTCGACAACATCAAATTCATCCACATTTTTCAAAAAAAAATCAAATTAAACTTGTCCCAAATATCATATTGTGACATCACGCCATACTTCGACACATTCAAACAAACAAACAAACGCTTCCTGCCCGAGTTTCAGAAAGGCTTTTGTGAACGATATGTTTATTATGAAACGCAATAATACATTTGGGAAATCATTGTTATTATTTATTTATATCGCACAAAAGGTACACGCCTTCAGGTAATGCGAACATGTCAATCATCAAATGTCCTTTTCACTTTGCGGCACATTGTGCGATCATATTATTATATTTTCATGCGAATTTTTCTGTTAAAATTATCTAATTGAATCGTTTTGGAATTTGTTAAAATTTTTAGTTTGAATTATATTTTTATTTGTTGGTAATATAAATTTTCAATAAGAAAAATTTCATATTATTTTTTGTGAATATTTTTCGCAATGTATTGTCCTCACATTTCGTTGATGGTTTTATTAAAATTTGTAGTTTAATTTATATTATGATTTGTAAGTAATGTAAATAAATTTTTCAATAAGAAATATCGAAAGTTTACATTATATTTTTTGTGAATATTTTGAATCGTCCCGACGTTTCATTGTGATTTCGTTCGTGTCCCACAACAGAAATGCGTATTCTCAATTTTATTATTATATAAAGCTTACGTATTTCTATCCTTGACGAATCGAACAAGTTTATTCACTATTGTAGCATTCGGCACAAACATATCGTCGACAATGAAACGAGGAAAAATCAACAAACTAAAATATTTTCTATACGTTTAAGTAAATCTTACGTTTTCGCTTCGATAAATTCGAAACATATATTTATTTTTTCGAAATAAACAATTCATTTTATATAATCGTTATTCAAATTTATTTGTATCACTTCGATGACTTGGCGAAAATCGATTGAATGAATCATAAATAAAAAAAGTATATCTATCAGACACCCACAAAACTATATCAAGATTTGAAAAAAATTGAGGGTATACCCGCAAATAAAACGATGGCAAGATTAGCCAAGACCTCACAAAAGGTAACAAGTCCAAAGCAACAGCTGCGCAATCGAAAAAAACTTAACCATTTTCGCGATCTATTTCGCGATTTATTTATTTTCCGCGGGGACAATGACGACCGCTTTTTCAACATACGCCCGATTTGATTTTATTTTTACGTTTTTTCGTATCGTTTTTGAAAAACCCGGATTAAAAACGCTTTTTATTGGAAGATCCGCTGCCAAGGCCGGCGTTTTGTTGAATGGGGCCGTAATTGAGAAGGCGTTTAGCGGAATCGTTAAATTGCGAAGCGTGCTACTGAAATGGGATATTTTCGATAGTCGATGTTTTGGGAATGTGTGTTCGAAAAAAAATTGGAATTTGCTGTAAAAGTTTGTGCATATGTGAGAAGTTGAATGGTTTTATTGTTGAGTTTGTGTGTTTTCGTCGATCGTTGAAATTGAGCAGTGATTGTTTCGGTTAGTGGTTGGATATATCGTTGATAGATATTGCTTCCGCGAATGTGTGTGTTCAAAAAAACAAAAATTTTCTAAGAATTTATACATAACATATGTGAGCAGTTGAGAGGTTTGTTGTCGATCTTGTCGGTTTTCGTCGATTGTTGAAGTTGAGTGATAATTGGTTTGGTTAGTGATTGGATTTATCGTTAATAGATGTTTCGTAAATGTGTGTTCAAAATAAGTAAAATTTGCTGAGATTTTGTACATATGTGAGCAGTTGAAAATTTTTGTTGTCAAACTTGTCGGTTTTCATCGGTCGTCGAAGTTGAGCAATAATAAGGTTCGGTTAATGGTTGGATGTATCGTTGATAGATCATCCTATTTTGTCAACTTCAGTTTACTATGAAATCAATCAAATTTTCACACCTTCAATTTTATTTTGTTGAAAAATATTTTTTTATAAATTCACGACCCGTTAAATAAAATAAATTTCTTTATATTGTCGATCACTTTGATCCAAAAATTGATTGATTTAACCAAAATTATAAAGCACTTTAAGAAGCTATGATATAAAAAATACAAACCCAATTAATTTCTAACACATTTCCCTTAACTATACAACACAACATATATTCATCTTATAATTAGACTATTCTAATTTTCAAAAAAAACATTAAACCCATCAAATATTACACAATCGAATTTTCATAAAACAAAACAAAGCATTCATCCGTAAACAACCCATCAATTTTAAATAATTGATTCAACTACAAAGATATAGGGGTAGTGAACTACTCGCACAGAGTCGGGTGTGAAAAATCTCAAAATCGACAAACATCCCTCGGGCTGGTGATTTTATAACCCTCCAGGGGTTGTGTCATTTTCGGCACCTCCTCGGCTTATTCCACCCTCTAAAATAAGTATGCAAATGCGAAAATGGTGAAAATTTAATGTCTACATCGAAAGATGCGCGCCATTAGTCATCCGGGTGTGATTGCTCAATTTTTTTCATATGCAAACTTTTTGGGTGTTTATTCGTATTTTTTTTAAATTAAAAATGTGATTAAATTAAAGGATTGTATGTTTGAAAGTTATGGTGTGTTTTGATATTTAAATTTTGTAGTAAAAATTGTGGTTGAAGTGTTATGTTATGATTGGAAGTAGTGATGATGTTCATTAATTTGTTTGTGTATGGTGTTGTACTCGTAAGAGTTTGGTGATTAAAATATTTTTAATCTTATGTTCCATTGGTAAATTCTATTATTATTTGATAGTGAAAGTCAGAAAAAAATTTATAAGCGTTTTAGTTTTGTGGTTTTATCAAATATTTTCTAAATTTACTAACGCTAATTGGTAAAAGTGTATTAGATTCGAAAGCGATCGTATATTTTCTTATTTAGTTTCAAATTATAAGTTTAAAAACATAATACTTTTATTCGTATCATTTACCGTAGTGAGATAGTAAAAGTTTGAAAAAAAAACCACTTACAAAAATTCCAATTACGAACATTTATTAATCCACTTTTTCAAACGCGAATCAATAAAAATCTGATTGGTTTGACTGATCACATTTTTTTCTAATTCTAAACTATTTTTTTCATTCATCTTGAATATTTTTTCTAAATTCAACTATTGTATAATACTTATACATGTTTTACACTCCAAATTCAACCTTTCACAAATCAAATTCAGTATTTTTGAAACAAAATTCAATAATTCACAAACAAAATTGAACCTTTATTCATTTTTTGAATTGACATAAATTTTATTTGTAAACGGTCGAAATTTATTTAAAAAACGTTCAATTTTATTTGTACAAAGTTGAATTTGTAATGTAAAACTTACATACATCCATAATCTTGAATATCAAAATAATTCCAAACCAATCCAAATCCAAAAACAACCACAACCTCCCAAAAATTTTACCAACCCCATCATTCATCAATCTTCAAACATCCAAACTACCGAAACCACTCAAAAAAAAAACAAATTCCACCTTCACACCCGACCGACCGATTCCTCGGATTCGCCCATGTTTATACAGGGTGTGTACGTTTTATACAGGGTGTGTCGTTTTACACCGCCGCTTCGGAAAACCCTCATCTTGGCCGGGGGCCGTTTGTTTATCGTCCCTAGGCAGTGTCGACTTTCGCACGCTCGTAAATAAATCACCGGCACGCGGCCCCCCACTTGACTGGCCCTGCTTTGTGTGTGTTTTCGGGCCGTGTGTGTGTGTCGAGTGTGATATCTGGCACGTTTCGGTGGAGAAAGTTGATGTGTTCATTGTTTGTGTGCAGTTCGAGGTGTTGCGCTTTTGATGGGTCGAAGTGTTTGCTTCTTTTATTGTAATGGATAGGTTTTTATGCTCCAAATTAAATGTTTTACAAATCGAATTCAGCCTCTTTCAATTCAAATTCAACCTTTTTCAAATCAATTTTTTGTGTGCAATTTGAGGTGTTGCGCTTTTGATGAGTCGAAGTGTTTGCTACTTTTATACTCCAAATTCAACGTTTTGCAAATCGAATTCAGCCTTTTTCAATTCAAATACAACCTCTTTCAAATCAAATGAGGCCTCTTTTAAATCAAATTCAACATTTTACAAATACAGAATCAACCATTTTCAAATCAAATTCAACTTCTTTCAATTCAAATTTAGAATTTTATAAATCTTAATCGGTTTCTTTCGAATCGAATTCAACCATATAAAATAACATTGAACTATTCGATTAAAAAATGAATAAAGATTGATTATGATTTATAAATGGTTGAGTTTGGAGTGTAAAAACTGTACAAGTATTTCAAATTTAACCTTTCCAAGAAAAGTTCAGCTCTTTTAAAATTAAATTCAGACTTTTTTCAAATCAAATTTAGTCTTTTTCGTATCAAATTCAACATTTCACAAATACAGAATCAACCATTTTCAAATCAAATTCAACTTCTTTCAATTCAAATTTAGAATTTTACAAATCAAATTCAGGCACTTTCAAATAAAATTCAGCCTCTATCAAATCAAATTCAACCTTTTACAAATCAAATACAGCGTCTATCACACCAAATTCAACATTTTAAAAATCAAAACCAGTCACTTTCAAATCAAATTCAACTCATTACAATTCAAATTCAACATTTTACAAATTACACTCAACTTCTTGATTCGAAAAAATAAATGAAGGTTGAATTTGATTTATTAATAGTTGAATTTGTAATGTGAAACCTGCACAAGTATTTCAAATTTAACGTTTTATAAATAAAATTTAACCTTTTTCAAGTCAAATTCAATCAATTATAAATCATATTCATTTTTTTACATTCTTCTGTTGAATGTAATATGTAAAAATATTTTAAGCTCAACATTGTAAAAAAACGATAAATTTTAAAAATAAGCATAAAAAAATCGCAGAAAAAAGAGATTTCAATCGAAAAATCAAATAATATATTCAAGAAAACATCTTAAATCTCAAATATTTAAAAAAATTCATTTGAATGAACCAATACATAAAAAAAAAATAATTCATTCAAATCAAAAATACATTTCAATCATCGAACAACAATAAAACAATCGAACCAATCCATCAAATTTTTAACACCGGGAAAAAACCGTTTTTAAAAAAACTACTCCAAAGACAACAAGCATTATGTCCACTGTTGACACATTAACGCCCTCCAAAACGCGCAAACACTTTGCCGGGGAAGGGAACGGTGTTTATTTGTTTTACATATTGACAATTCAATTATTATTCGGAGACGAAGGGCTCCCTCGGACTGGCGAAGCCTCCTTCGACACGTGTCCGACACGTGCTAGAAAATGGATATTCGATGCGTGGCCGGCGGCTAATGGGTTAAATTGGCTGAGAGTTTCCGTTTCGGATGACGCTTTAGGGATCAGTGGAATTTGAGGATTTTTAGTGATGGTGGATGGTTTGTTTAGAGTGGGTTTGGTTTAATATGGAAACGGTTAACGTGAAAAATTGGTTAGCGAGATACAATATGTTCCATCTGAAGTTTGATACGAAATTATTTTTATACAAAAAAATGTTTCGATCTTTTCAGTTTCATATAAAATGATTCCATTCCATTGTATTTGTTTGAAGATTTTTTTAGAAAAATTGTAGAATTATAAAAATTGATAGTTTGATTTTTTGATCGTTTAAATTTTATGGTGAATAATAATAATTCGTTTAATAAATATTTTCTTGTAAGTCACATTATTTTTTCTTGTATTATTTGAAATTTAAAAAAAAAATGTTCATAATATTTTTTTAGAGTTATGATGACCAATCTATAACTTTTCAAATTTTTTTAACCAATATTTGATTTCAAAGTTGTATATTTCAAAAATCTAATAATTTTATCTAAAATATCATTTTGACACAGTAAATAATTATCCTAATAAATTTAAAACAATTCTTAATATCATATAAGTACATGCAGAAAATTTTAAAAAAATCTTCCCGTTTTTTTACTCTTGAAGATTCATCGTTTGTATTATACTTCTGATATCCAATTAAAATAAAAATCGGCGAATTAACACGAAATCGATGAAAAATTTCTTAACCAGAAATAAAACTGCAATCTTAAAAATTTACTATGAAGTTTAACATGAAAATTTTTCGTATTGAAACAATTATTTTAACACGAAAAAATATTTCGGTCTCTTCAACCGAATTATTCAATCATCAAACACTTTCCACTGAATCTCAATTCATTTTTACAACACAAACATAAAAAAATATTACAAATTTCAAAAAAACCCCACAAACCATCAAACCAAAAACTAGTCAATTAACTCCCAAACGCCGCATCGCGCAACAATAAAACCAAAATGGCGCCCAACACGCTCTCCTCCACCGAATTTCAAACGCACATAAATAACAATACGCGGAACAATAATAAACTAACAATAATGCGAAACGTCAAACGTGCATCGAACGAGATAAGTCCCTGTGCCCAATGAGCGCGGCGCGCATAATTTATTCAATGGAGATTCGGAATTCGAAAAAGCGGAGGGTTGGAAGCCCCTGCACATCTGGCATTGGCCATATCAGCACCTGGCATTCGTTTTGGGGTATCCCCGAAATTTCCAAAGTCCAAAAACTGCGAAAAGACGCCATTTTGTTGCGCAAAAGTCGATGTGTTGTGATGAATTTTTGTTACTAGTGAATCTGTGTTTTGTATGGTTTTGCATTTCAAATACAATGTTTTATACTTCGTATTCCATAAATCGATAAGAATTCATAGTGATGAGTTTCATTGATTATTATGGCAACGGTCTTCATAATATTTTTCTATAGTTGAATTTGAAGTGTAAAACGTTGAATTTGGAGTGTAAAAACCATATGATGAAATTATACTTCTACCAATTCAGATATAAGTAGTGTCAAAACTTCAAATTCGACTATTTACAAATCAAATTCAAACATCGCAAAATTATAATATTCATTTTCGAATTTTTTACGATATTATGAAAAATATAAAAAAAACGTTAAGTACATATTCAGAGTACCAACTCTCAGATTGATTTATAAAAAAAAATATTTAATCATCTATGTAAAAATTACCAAATGACATTATCAAAGTCAAAATTGAAGAATAGATTGTATTTCATTGAGCAATATGACAACGGGCTTAATAATATTTTCCGATGATTGAATTTTATTTTTAAAAGGTTAAATTTGAAGTTTGAAAGCTTCAATTCGATTTATATAAGTTTGAATTTGAAGTGTAAAAGCTGTAGGTAATATATTACATATTTAATCATAAACTTTCCATACAATCATTACTCAATAATCAATAGATTTATATTCATAAACTTTTCATACAATCATTACTCAATGATCAATAAATTTATCTTGATTCGTTAACAAATAAAATGTATTACTTAATCACATCATTTGATTAAAAGATAAAACCATTGTCAGTTTAACGAATCAACATCCCAAATCGTATTTCAACCAATCGAAAGTTTGAGAAGCGTCCGTTTATACACGAGAAGCATCAGCGACAGTTGACGCTTTTATAGTTCAGTATATTCGATACTAATCCGGGTTGATATTTTATTGTATAAATCACGAGTCCTGAAATAGTCCCGTCGGAGGGATTAATTCTTGCCGAAGGTCGGACGTTAACACTTTCTCGACCTTCGCAAAGCATTTTATAACAATAATAAGTAAATAGCGATTTATTGTCGGATGCGCTTCGATGAAATTTATGCGCACATGATTATGGTAAACAATTTTGCGTCAATTGTTTCATTGTCGTGAAGTTTTTTTTATTGTAATGAAGTGAAATTGGTATAATTTATCATCGTTTGTGTGTAATTTTTTTTGCATATGTCGTAGTCTGTTTATATTATTAGTCCGTGTATATTTAATCTAATCAAATATTTCGAACAAAATTATTGAAATTGTTGAAAAAAAAAAACCTAACCTATCTTATTGTTAATCCAACTCATCTCCCAACGATGTGTATTTATGACTGATCCATATATACATGGACTGAAATACACTTGGACTTTGAAATATATAAAAACTTTTAGAAGCTCAATCGATTTTATTTATTTTATTTAATATCAGACTAATCATGATTGTTTTCATGAACCAACAGTATTATTATTCAACTTCAATAATCAATAAAAAATATTAAATCAATCATCATCATCATGAAGAGTCTGCTCATACCTACTTATAAAGATCTCTAATTATCTTATTTATTATTAAAAAAAAATTCAATGCGGAAACCGTATATAGAAAATTAAATATCAGATTATAAAACTGTCCGTATACTATCTAACGATCATATTAAAATCTCGTTTATCATTTTAATTACTACAAGTCTTTAAAATAAACGTCATTCAAAAGTATCCAACAATAAAACTTTCTTACCAATAATACAAAGAACTTCCTTATTTATTTACCATACTCATTCATAGCATATTACGACCAATTTCTGATCACATACATCTACAAAAAAAAATCTATGCTCAATTTTCACGCCACATTTCCCTTTGCGATGCGAAGCAAGAGATATCCTTTCTCTTCAATTAGCCCCCTACCCTGAAGCCTTCAAGCAACGTAACAAACGACAGTATAGGAAAAGGCACTGGAGAGGGACTGATACCCAGGCACTATGGGGTACCAGAATACCCCACGGGCAAACACCGTCGACCCCTTGGCTGAACAAGCATTTATCTTCCACTCTGGCGTTTTCCTACCCCACTCTTCCTGTCTTCCCCATCCTTCCTATCTTCCCACTCTTCCTATCTTCCCACTCTTCCAACTCTTCCCGTTTTCTCCACGACTCCTTCTCCGTCTCCGGCAAATCATTTTTTGTCCCGGAGGTTCTTTTTGAGCAAAACCGTTTTTTATTATGCTGCGGCGCGATACATAAATTACTTGCTCGCTTTTCGCGTCCCTCTTTTTTTACCCTATAGCACAATTATGTCGGGGTAATGCGCGTATTTATATGCGGGAATAATGCCCTTTTTCGGTTTTGTGCGCTTCGTTGAAATATTATGCGAGAGACGCGCATAGGTAATGTAATTTTTGCTTTTTTATGGTGGTTTTTATTTTTTATTTTTCGCTTTTGGATCATTTGAGTTATTTGATTCGATTATAAAACATAAACTTTCTTTGAGTTTAGATAATGTTTATATTGTAATAAATCTAAATCCATCCATTATTTAATAAATTTAAACTAACAATACAATAATAATCATTATGAAGCGTCGACATAACGTACATAACAGAAAAAAAATTATTTCCAAATATCAAAACATTTTTCTCAATAAATAAATTAAAAAAACTTTCAATGAACTAAACAATAGAAAATCTTCTTTTACTAAAAAAAATTGATGAGTCAAATAACAATTACAATAACAATGTTACAATCCCATCCATGTATTGTGCACACATTTCATCGCTCAACTTTGATTATAAACGAAAATATCTCCATTTAACTAGATTGTATCATTGATTGTGCAATATGTAACAAAACAAAATTGCATTTTCCGGTGCAGTGAAATGTGGGCGTCACCCCACACCCTTAGCCCCGCCCACTTTTTCTCGGTGGGCGGGGCTTAAGCACTTTGAAGGGCAACGCCCGTCAGATGACTCTGAACCGTCGAGTGACTTGGTTATGAATCGATTAATTCAGTGCTTCTAAAAAGTCTATCTACACGATGACCTTTTTATTATATCACTAGGTTACTATATCACTCAATTATCTTATATCCCATGAGATGGATAACTTATAGGCGGCTAATATCAAAATATTAAAATCAATTCTTAATATTATATATATTCCACATAAAAAAATTGACTATTCTAATGTTGAAACTTGCGTTTTCTAATCACTTTAATCTGATTCCAAATTATAGATAGAATTCGTATAACTGTAACGAGTATTTGAGTCTATAATTTTGAATATTTAGCTAGGTGCGAATTGAATATTTCATCAAACGAATTTTCATCATAGTCGAATATCTCACCATTGATCTAAAATTGATTCGGCTTAAATTAACGGTGATTCCATTTTAGTTAAATGAATTCTGACAAAAACCGCAGGCCATAATCCGAACATGTATAAACGTTTGATGCAATTTACTACAATGCAATTAACTAAAGTGTCTGACTTTTGTTTTTGCACTATAAACGCATCAGTTAAATTTGGGAAAATTTATTTAACGTACTTTGAACAGTCGTATTATAAAAATTAGCATAGCTGATTAGAATGCATTGGATTAAATTTAAATTGATTTGTTGCAAACGCTTTTTGTTCCATTGTGAACTTTAACATAATCATGATAACTTTTATGTTTATAATTCTTTGTAAGACACTGAGATTATGTGTTAATTAATACACAGAATTAAATTTTATAAATATTCAGTTTATTTTTAAAAATCTAAAAATTGATAAGCTTATATTACTCTTTCGCTTGACGTATACAAAAGTATATAAATTACGATGTTGACATACACAGTAGCCTATGAAATCCAAGAATACACCTTTCGGGCATTATAAGGATTTGTCAAATTCTTTTCATCCATTTTTTTCCCAATAAAATATACAAAGTGAAAAATGAAATGCGTAGGGGCGTAACGAAATCGAAAAATAAGACACCCGCACGACATACGACTCCTTTGTGACCCGTGAAAAACGAGAAAGTCACACGTCGAAAAAAAAATACACACACAAACGTATAGGCAATAACAAAAAGTTTGACAATGGCTGGCTTACGAGCATACAATAAAATACAAAAACTCGTTCGTTTTTTAGACACGAGCACCTGCTTTTTTCCCCGTTTTCGTTTCGACAATGAAAAAATCATTAAGCTCCCCCTCCCCCTACACCCTCTCCGGTCCGGGAGGGGTTTTTGATCTCTTCAGGGGAGGGATTTCGTTTTATTTTTCGTGTCATATTTTTATTTTCGTGACACCGGAGCCGCCTCCTTATTATTATTGTGCGGCGGACATTAACGATGACTCCCGCCCCGGTTTAAAATTTTTTTTAGATTTTTTTTTTAACACGGGCCGTTTTTGAAAAGCGACCCTTTCGACGTGCCGCATAATGTTTTTGAGATGAAAAATGTCAACGCTTACTTAGAAGGTTCCAGCAGTTTCCAAATGTGCCTAAAACGCATCCGGAATTGATCTGATGAAATTTTAATTTTTTTTAATTCGAATATAAAATAAAATGAATTCTACTACTAGATATTCATTTTCATTGGTTAAGTATTGATTATTTAGTATTTTTACAATGTACTCGTACTTATCTATTTTTGAAGTTAGGCGACAAATTATACGATCAATGTGAGAATATTATCAAATACCGTTGATTTGGAAAATTGATTTTTCATCAAATAGTCTAAAGACTATTTGATGAAAAATCAATTTTCCGTATATAAAATTTTTAATAGTTACCATCTTTTATTACAAAATAAAATTACTTTTTTTTTTATAATGTTGAAAAAACATTATTATCGATATTAAAAAATATTAATAGTATCAGAAGTCAATATCAGAAGTATTATAAATGTCAGAAGTAAATATTAGACGTCAATATCGAATGATAGTATCAGTCTGATACTATTTTTTGATATTGATATTTTTACTTCTGATACTATCAGAAGTCAATATCATTATCAATATCAAAATTTAACACAATTTTCATTATCATTATCAAATACAATCAATACTATTTTTACTATCTTCTCTTATCTCTGCGCGATGAAAAATATCTAATAGTAAATTTCTTATTTTATAAGAAATTACTAGAATTTTCATTATCATTATCATCGTTATCGTAAACATTTTATATAACATATCAATATTTTTCCAAAACTCATCAGAATTTCCAAAAATTTTCAACCAACAACAAAAAATCAACCACTACCACACGAACACATCAAAACTCCCAAAACACATCAACACCAAATCAATACATAACAACCCACAAATAGTCGGCAAACTTATTTGTACGAAATCAATTATCGAAAAACCCCTCTAGGGGTAGGCAATCAGTGGTTTTCAAATTTTCCCGGCACGCATGTGTACACGAAAGATTGAAAAGTTGCCGGGGAATGCGCATACCCGTTCACAATATGCACATTGTATGGCGCAGTGTATAATATGGCGACACAATGGGGAACGGAAAAAACTGCGGTATTGGGACGCAAACAATGGGGCGGGACGGGATAATCCCGTGGACCTCTACTGGGGAACAGATTGGACAGGGGTTGCCAACGTGGGGGCCGCGTTTCGGAAAATTCACGATTCGTTCGTGTGGTTGATGAAGGTTTTAAAAATTTCGATGGTTTTAATTTTTTTTTTTGGATATTTCAAATAACATTTTAATTATTTTTATCTATATGTCAATATATTATACTTATTCAATTGAATTTTTAATATAAATTGTTAATGTTTTTAGTTGTGTTCATTCATGTAATAGAATTTCATATTGCCGGATGAAGATTTTTCAATTTTAATTAGTTTTTCTTTCTTTTGATATTTCAATTAGCATTTTTTTTTATATCTATATGTCTATATATTATACTTATCCTATTGAATTTTAAATGTAAATTGTCTATTTTTTTCAGTTGTGTTTATTCATATAATAGAACTTCGTGTGGCCGGATAAAGATTTTTCAATTTTCATTAGTTTTTCTTTTTTTTTGATATTTCAAATAACATTTTGGTTTTTTTTTAATCTATATATACGAGTATGTGTATATATTATACTTATTCTATCGACTTTTCAATCTATATTGTCTATAATATTAGTTGTGTTTATTCATGAAATATAATTTGATGAGCGGCATTATTTAAGTTCTCTGCATTTAAGTTCATTCTATGTATGTAAATATTTTTACTGTCTGTTTTATTTTCGATTGTTCAAATGCCATTTTACTGTTATTTTTATACCCGTATAAATTTTCTATTATACAGCCTTTACACTCCAAATTCAACTTCAAACTTCAGATTAAACTTTTTACAAATTGAATTCAACCATCAGAAAGTATTATTAAAACCGTTGTTACAGTAATCAATGAAATACGGTCTATTCTTCAATTCGACTTTGAGAATCTCATTTGGTGATTTTTACAAATTTTTACATACATAATTAATTACATTTTTTAATAAATCAAGCTGGAAATAGATACTATGGATATGTAACTGATGTTTTTTTTAATATTTTTCGTTAAATCATAAAAAAAATGAAAAACAAAATTTTGCGATAGTTGAATTTTATCGGTAAAAGATTTAATTTCATGTTTAAAAGGTTGAATTTCGACAGTAAAAACTGTATAATTATAATATTTATTTTGAATAGTCTTTAAAATATTTTTGATTTAATCGAACCAAAAAATTTCATCCGTTTATTATAAAAAATATTTGATACACTTCGACGATCCAATAACGACATATTATAAGAAAAATCGTATTTTTTTCTTTTCCCATTCGTTGAAATATACAAAATTTGTAATAACCCTCGACCCATCGGTTGACAATCGCTGTTAAAAGTGTACAATAACACGCATTGTGCGACGATTTACCGAATTCATTGTCGCCATAGGAAAATTAGTTGTTCGGGCACGCGCATGCGTGAATGGTTTCGTTCACCAAAAACGTGCATCGAATTCATATATAATATAATAAAAAAATACATATAAATACATATATACAAAATTTTCAATGATAAATTGTGAGAAAAAACGTTTCATTAGAATTTCATCGAGGATTTTTTGTTACATTTAATAAAAAGCTTGAAAAAAAGCAACGTACCGGAACGGCACGTGTATACATGTTAAATAAAGTGCAATGAATTTATAATTATGTGATGATTATGTATTACGTTATCGAGATTATAAATTAATTACTTTTTTCAGGCGTCAACCCTAGAAAACAAAGAAGAGAAAGAACTACTTTTACCAGGGCACAATTGGATGTTTTAGAAGCACTTTTCGGAAAAACTCGGTATCCAGATATTTTCATGCGAGAAGAAGTCGCTTTGAAAATAAACCTACCCGAATCCAGAGTACAGGTAATTTAAATAAAATAAGGCGTGTATTTTTCGGGTCAGAATTTTAATACGTTTTGGTCAGAATTTTTAATTCATTTATCAGAATTTTTATTACATTGGTCAGAATTTATATTATATTGATCAGAATTTATATTATATTGGTCACAATACATGGGTCAGAATTTTGTGGTCGGAATAAATATTAAATGGTCAGAATTTTTATTACATTGGTCAGAATTTATATTATATTGGTCAGAATACATGGGTCAGAATTTGATAAAGGTGATCTTTAGCATACATACGAATTTAAGTTGGCACCTCAGAAACATGTTTATACACGTACATGCACCAATACTTATTCGCAGTTTGATAGCTGGTTGGAAACTTTTACGATAGAGACTTATAAAATATTTTCGATCTGAATATCTGATTGAATAAGATACGTTCAGTAAATGTGACGCAAAAAACGCTAACCTAACCTAACCTAAATACGCGTTTAGTAATAAATACGTTCAGACTTTTGACTGAGACGTGCGGCATTAAATAAGTGCGTTTAGTTTTCCCTGACTGAGAAATGCGGCGTTTAGCCCAACCCCCACGTTCAGTTTTTTTGTAAGGATTGTAATTTTCTGTAATTTTGACCATTTATCGACTGTCACATTCTGACCATTTAACATTTTATTCTGACAATTTAACATTTTATTCTGACCGTTTACTCAATTTTATTCAGACCAAACTATGAATTAAATTCTGACCAAATAATTTGTTGCCTTAAATAAGTGCGTTTAGTTTTCCCTGACTGAGAAATGCGGCGTTTGGCCCAACCCCCACGTTCAGTTTTTCTGTAAGGATTGTAATTTTGACCATTTATCGACTTTCACATTCTGACCATTTAACATTTTATTCTGACAATTTAACATTTTATTCTGACCGTTTACTCAATTTTATTCAGACCAAACTATGAATTAAATTCTGACCAAATAATTTGTTGCCATTATTTTTCACGAATGCACGTTTAAATTGTTCCCGTTTTTTCCGAACTCCCCGAATCCGGGCCACACTGTACCCGCCGACATAATGGCCGCTCAAACAATGACCGACAATATCCCCGAAGTGGCTGCGGAGGCACGCGCCCACTGCGCGGTCGCGTCGTGTGCGTTAATTGTGCGGAGTGTCCGTTAACCTTTTGGCTGCCGTGATTCGCCGTTTTCGGGAATTTGCGCGGGCCCCGCTGCGCCGCGGGCGATAAGCGCGCGATGACCGTGCGCGAATTTCGCAATTGATTGTTTTAGTTGTGGATCGGATTGGGTTTTTGTATTTTTTTTTATTTGATTGTGTTCGGTGGTGTAGTTTTTGTATGTTTTCCATAATGTGATACATGTTTGATCAGTTCCTGATTTTTATTTTAAATAAAAAAGTTCAATTTTTTTTAATTTTCAAAAAATTTTTTTTGATTAATATATGTTTTTTTGAATGGAAGAATATGTTCTCCATAATGTGATACATATTTGATCAGTTACAGATTTTTATTTTATATAAAAAAAGTTCAATTTTTAAAAAGTTTTGACTAATATTTGATATTTTTTCAAATCAATTTTAAGAACAAGGCTAACAAAATAATCCAATAAAAATTACACTTCAAATTCAACTTTTTACACATTAAATTCAACTATAGAAAAGCGTACCTAATTCTCTTTTTACACAGGGGATTCGTTCCAGAGACTACCATGTAAAAAAAAATGTAAGATGACCATATAAAAATTAAAGTTATTAAATTATTAAGATATATAAAGATTTGGATAGAACTCCCATCCAAATGTACTTTATAAAAAATGTGTTATGTGAAAAAATTTTGCCATGTAAAATCATCGAAAAACATCGATTTATTTATTATTTAATATCTATAATAACATAAATATAATTATAACAATATTTTAGCCAACACCGAATCTTACCATTGTGGCTTAATAGTACATTTTTTTTATGCCGTGTTAAAGAGAAAATTTGTGTAAAAAATAATCGCTTCTTCTTCCTTGAACCGTGTAAAAAGAAAATTAGATGTATTAAAGACCGTTGTCATACAATAGTAATAAATTATATTTATTGCTGTGAATTCTTATTGATCTGTTGAATTTGAAATGTAAAAACTGTAGATCTACATTACTTTATATTCAGACTTTATCGAAAATCTAAAATGAAAGCATTCACTAATGTTTTTATTTAATCATCATCATCATTAGTAACCAGTTAGTTATCCACTGCAGGAGAAGGTCTTATCAAACAAATGTAATAGATTAGGCTACTTTATCACTCGTATGGTAAATGGTTTTATTTAATACTCGAATCAAACAACGAAACCTAAACCTACCAAACTTCTAAACATCACACCAATTCATCATCATATTCATCATCACAAAAATAACAAAATAAAATCGCTTTATATATATATCATCAACCAGATATTTTACAAAAAAAAATAATCGAAAAACCCGTTCAAAACGTTCGGCGCGCATCAAACGCCCATACCGAGCGCAAAAACCCGCAAAAAAAACCTAGCAACAACACGGCCCGTGTCCGCTTCTGCCGTTGGTATGATTGATTAATGTGTTATTTGTGTTATGGGTCGTTTTATTTGTTTTTTCGTGTCGTAACGGCGGACGCCCCATGTGTTTGTACAGTTGCTGCCAATTTCGCAACAAAAACTTTTCGCGCCCCGAGCGCAAACATATCACGTACGAAAACCTTACCCTTACCCTCGATCGTGTGTGTATGTGTTTCTCAAATGTTCGTATGTGGGATGTTCGATTTTTGGAAAGAATATCCTTTGAGGTTTCGTTGAGAATGGTTTTCTAGTGGTGTAGATTTCGGTCGTCGAAATTGTGAGTGGACACTACCCACTCATGGGTAGGCCCAAAGGGTCTATCCATACTCTAGTGAAAATTTCTGACGAAACCGATACCGTTTGCTGGTAATTCATAATCTTGTATTGTGAAATATATATGTATGTGTTAACCGTTTCTACAGTTTTTACACTTCAAATTTAGCGTTTAACACTTCAAATTTAAAGTTTTACATTTCAAATTCAACTAAGGGAAAGTACTATTAAAACCATCGTTACAGTAATCAATGAAATTCATTACTATAAATTCTTGTCAATTTGTTGAATTTGACGTGCAAAACGTTGAATTTTAAGTGTAAAACGTTGAATTTGAAATGTAAAAGCTAGCGTTGATAGCTGTATGATAACACTTATTAAATCGTTGCTACGGTAACGCTCATAGTAAAGCGTTGCTATGGTAACACTTATAAAAACCGTTACGATGATAAATGTTGAATTTGAAATGTAAAACGTTGAATTTGAAGTGTAAAAGCTATATACTATCGCTTATAGTAAATCGCTGCTATGGTAACGCTCATATATTGCTATGGTAATGCTCATAGTAAAGCGTTGCTATGGTAGCGCTCATTGCGTTAAAAACGAACTGTCTTATATTTTGGGCTCTAATTATCGATTTGAATCGAACTATATTACAAATAATAATAATTTTAGCCAAAACAAACTATTTCAAATTTATCAATTGTTAGTTTTTTTTTTTTAAATATGATCACTATCACTCAAATAAAAATACATATCAAAATTCATATTGAAAAAAAAACGAAACAAAATCTCAAATCTTAAAATCAATTATCGCACACCCCAACACTCGGAGGGTGACCGTAAGAGCACGCCGAATAAATAAATAATAAATAAATTACACACGACGATTTATCATCGCAGGGGGATTGAAGAAGGAAGGGGGGCGGGGGAGAGTTCCGCGGGACCATGGCCGTAACCCTCGCGAATTTCGGCCGTAAATCAAATTTCGGAAAAGGGCGGGAAGCGTCTAACCGCCGCGACAACTTATTTACGAACGCGATTTCGCTTCCCTTTTATTTTATGTGTAATTTATACGGAGGCGAATATGTTGCCAGTTTGCCAGTAATGAATTTGATTTGGCAACACTTTCGAGGGTAGCGTTGATTTTTTTTTATTTTGCGTTTTGAATTTGTTCGGATCGAGCTAGTGATGTTTGCTAATTTAAAATATACAAATTATTTTTGATCGATGGTAGGGTGTTGAGGAAAATTTATTTTAGTTTGTTTTTATAATATAACATATGTGAAGTGATAAAATTTTATGACTCGTTTATTGTCGTAGTAATTTATCTTTTTGTTTGGTCATGGTTTAGTTTTATCGATTATTAAAGTTAAGCATCTAAATGGTGCGGTTATTAAATGAATAGGATTGTATATTATTTGATTAAAAATAATTATTAATTATTCAATCAATTGTTACCTTACTTTATCATCAAATAAAATTGAAAAGATCATTGTTTTTATGCTAAAAGTAATTCTCGAAGAATACGAATTCTAACAAAAACTTGATTATTATCACATCCATCTATTGACTGCACCACTTTTCGCTCAACTTCAATAAACAATCAATAAAAACCTTTATAAATAATTTCAATAATCTTATACAAATTACTAATTGATTAAACTCACCAAACACTAAAGATTATCAAAGTTAAGTCACATGCATCATGATCAACAAATAACCCAAACTGAAAGAGACATTTAAAAAATTTAATTAAAAAATAATTTTCATAACTATCATCAAACTTTATAAAAATATAACCCAACCACATTATGATCACATTTTTTATATCTTATCCTCAAATCATTGGTCATCTCAAACATTATATACAATTACATACAATTTGAACAATCCTGTCAAAATTTCTAAATAATTTAACGCATCAATCCTTTACGATCATCAAAGTTAAGTCACATGCATAATGACCAACAAATTGCCTGAACTAAAAATGAAACATTTAATAATAAAATATAAAAAAATCACACATCAAATTGTTTAAAAATCCAATCCAACCAAATCATAACCACATTGTTTCTTTCTTATCTTCGCGGCTTTGGCCACCTCTGACCCACAACTCCTACTGTTGAACTTGGCTCAACGATACAGTGGGATGCGGATGTATAACGAACCGGTCCTGTTGTATAGGATAATAAATATTCAGGGATTCGTTTGTCGACGTCCTGTCGTCGATTAATTGCGCGACGCAAATTAATATTTATCCTTTTGGCCGTAAATCGCGCTCGAAACTGAACATGATTTGTGCTGATGTGACTTATATATTGTGGTATTTATATATAAGAAACTTTGGTTCGTGTTTGTGTATTTGTTTATTGATATAATTCGATTTATTTGTTCGTATATATTATAGTGAAAGTGGCTACTGAAAAAGACTGAAGAGTTTTAAAAAGTCATTATTTGCTCATTTTTAATTTTTTTAGATTGAGAGATTAACTTTTGGAGATTAAAATAGTTACATATAATATCCAGTTACGATTAAAACTCATTAGATTTTTCTATTCCAATGAAAGGTCAATTTTTGAAACTCAAAGAATATCGGCCATATTTCATGACTTTCAATAATGGGTCTTTCGTTAGAATGAAAAAAAAAACCAATAAGTTTTACTCGTTGTTGGATATCATACAAAGTAATTTTAATCTTCAAGAGTTTTCTATAACATGTAAAAAAATAAAATAAAAAAGATTGTAAATTAAAAAGTTATGACTTTTCTAAACCCTTCAGTTTTTTAGTGCCCATTCTTTATAAGTGAATCTTTATTTTTACTATAAGGAATCTGTAAAGAAATGCACTTTGTTTAATTTCTAACACTTGATTATAAAAACAACTTAATCCATCCTTTTTTATGAAGAACAAAAATATAGATTCACTGATAATACACTTTCACTATAACATAAACACAAATATACTTATACAAATATACCACCATGGAAGAACAGGTTTCTCCAAAGTCACCATGGTGATTTACACAATATTATAGGATATTTTTATATCGTAATTTTCTGAAGTTTTAATTATTTTTATTAACTTTCCCTGTACTGAAAAGGATATGAAAAACCCCATATTCACAATTTTCGCGATAATTCGATAGTTAATCGGACTATTTAACCCATAATTTATCATAAAATGACTCAAAATACCAAATATTTGGGTTTCTATTTTACCCCTCTTCGGAAACTCGTTATGTTTTTATGTTCCGTATAGGAAAATGCATAAAATAAAAATATACATTTAAAAACTTTAAATTAACATATTCAAAAAAAAAACAATAACAACTTTCAAACACTCTGTATATACATACATTCGCTTTCGTCTATGTAGAGCGCGCCTAATGGAATTTTAAAATTCCAAAATCTCATCATTCGCATGACGGACTGCACTCTCCATTAGGCCCTCCCTTTTTGTGTATATATAGGTATATACATACATATTTGATATATGTCTACCCCGAACCCCCGCACTTTGTTTTCCCCTCACCCTAGCGTTCCATTAATGTTTTGTTTGAGACGCAAAAAGGCGAAAAACGACATTTCGTGTTTGAATTGTCGCCGAAAGGGGCTACTGTTGGCGGCATTGTTAAAGTTTCCTGTTTCGATAAAAATATATATCAAATTAACATATATTATTTTTTTATTTTGATTCAAAATATATGTTATACGTATAATGAAAATGACGTATATTTTTATAACGTCATATACATACGTCATAACGTCATATACATACGTCATACGTCATAAAGTCTATTTTACAATTTTTAGTTCGTACGATTTTGGATCAATTTTTTTATATAAATACTTAACAACTCAACTTTTTTATATAAAAATATCAATTTATATATTTTATATTATAATATGATAATTGCCGAACGTGGAAATTCTGGTTATAAATTTCCCGCGAAAATTGAATCGTTCTGTCCCCATTATTCAATCGTGTGACATCAAAGGGGAAATTTTCGAATTTGAAAAAAAAATGCCGCTCTGTGAAGTCATAACTCGATAATACATAACCATGTTATTTTTCGAATCGATTGTCGACTAAGCGTTTCCGAATAATTCCGTTCTCCGCCTGATTCGATGTTTAAATCGTTATAATATTAATATTTTTTAATTGTTTTTTAGGTGTGGTTCAAAAACAGAAGGGCGAAATGTCGACAGCAACTACAACAACAAACAGCGAACAACCAAATCTCCTCGAAAAATTCTTCGAGTTCTTCGAGTAGGCATCACTCGTCGTCGTCACATTCCACAAAAACGTCATCAGGAAACCAGCTGACTTCAACTAGCAGCAGTAGTAGCAACAACAACAACAACAACGCTACAAAAACGACAATAGCCAAAACCAACCAAATCACCAACAATGTTCAATCGATACAAAACCAGCAGACGTCTTCGTTGATACCGTCGTTGAACCACACGTCGTCGCCCAACCTTCCAATGACCCCTTCGACGTCGGTTAGTCCACCAATAAATGTCATATGTAAAAAAGAATCGACGTTAGCCAGCTACGATTCGTCATCGAAAACTCAAACCTTACCTTTACATTACCAGAGCAACGGAGCAACCTCAGAAGCCAACAATAGATTGATATCAGGTGGCAAAGACTCGTCTTCGTCTAGTGGTGACAGCGGTAACATGACGACCACTAATTTGGGATACACATCAACGGCCAAGCATGATCCTTATACAACGCTAGGTTCCAAAAATGTTGACCTCTACCTCAAAAACGAAGCGTATGGAACCAACACTGACAAAAACTATTTGACGAACCATCTGGGCAAAGATCACTTCTCTTCGCCAGTTGGGAGAGTTACTGGGAACTTAACTCCTTTAGGATCAAATTCGAGCATCATGACCACACCGTCTCCACCCGTCACGCCCCAAAGTCTTGGATCAGGGTTGGGATCCGGCTATCATCCTGATGCGTACAATGGATTCCACTGGTCTGGAGGTCCAGATTATATGAAAGGAGCTTACGGAACGACTGGACATCATTCAGCTTCTTACGCTCAAACTGCCTATAATTCTCCCTATTATCATTCCCAAGTAAGGCACTTTGATTATAGTGGAGGTCGCTTAACATGGAACGAAATATTTTTTTTCGTTAAAAAACACATGCAAAAAAATTGACAATGTTTTCTTTGTCGTAAAATTTTATTAATTCGATTTTTATTATGTAGTTTCACATTTTATTTATCGAATCTGATTTTTTTTAACAAAAATATAAAATTTGATATTTTCACATACGCGTCACCAAATTCGAAGACAGACTTTCCATGGATTGAAATTTTTTGATAATTGGCTTTGAGTTTATTTAAAGACAAGCGGAATCTAAGAATTATTGTTTGAAAATTGTATATTAAATGAAAAAGGGTAAAAAAGCGGCTTCTGGACAAATAGATATATTTTTTTTGTTTGAGAAACAATTTTTTTTTCATATGAACCGATTTTTTTTCGTATTAAAAGAAAAAAATGTATGAAACTACACAGATTTTATTTACAATACAATCATATTTTATATTAGCTAAATTTTCACTTAAAATGTTTTCATATAAACCGATTTTTTTTTCATGTTAAAAGAAAAAAAACGTATTGAACTACACATTTTTGTCGGGACCTCAATATTACTCCATATTAACCGATTTTTCACATAAAACGTTTTCACGTAAACCGATTTTTTTCATATTAAAACAAAAAATCGTATGGAACTACACAAATTTTATCCGGACCTCAACATTACCCCATATTATCCGATTTTTTTTACATCAACCGTTTCCATGTTAAACAACATCCACCGCACATATTCAAACATCAACCATTATTCAAAAAAACTAACAATTTCCAATTTACAGATGGACTACTTCAACGGCGCCATGAACGCTCCGCACGCCCACAATTTGAGCTCAAGCGGAACCTCAAATCAGATGTATGGCGGCCACCAAGGTGGATTCAGCCCCCCACCACCATCACCGTTCTATCCCCCACATTCTAGTGGTCCTGGTCTTCTGGAAGCACCTCATCATCACCATCACGTGGGCGGGAATTTCGCCAACTCCTCGTCTGGAGTCAGCGGGGAATACTTCGCCAGTTTGGGAACGGCGCCGGAAAAGTACGGCATAAATATGGTCTAGTGACAAACTATGAATAGTGTTTATGTAGTGCAATCGACATTTTATCGTTGTTTTGTTCACGGAAGCATCACTGCCTGATAAGAGTTGTGCGTTGAGTGTCAAAAGTGGTTATATTAGAAATTTTGTGATAATTAATTACTGTTGTCTTGCGCTAAGGTACTCGACGGAATTATCACTGTTAATTCGTTTCGATCAATTTTTTTCGAATCCTTTGATCCTTTTTTTATCCGAAATTGATTAATAGAAAGTGCATGCAAAATTTTATGATAGTTTTAATTTACTTTTTTCAATTGCTGTATACAATTTTTACTAATTAAAATGATCAAATTTTAATTAATATACAAATCGGCCTATTAATAAAAAACGAATTTTTTTTACATAATATTTTCGTATACATCGTAAAATGTAAAATATGATCTAAATTGAATAACGTACAACGAATACGTTTTATGCATTGAATTTAATGCACAAAAATATTATTACTTTCACGATGTACCAATATTTTTTTTAGGAGCATTTTCTTTTTGATCAAAAAAATATAAAATATCAAAAATTAATGCATATCATATATTTTAAATCTCACATGTATGTATAAAAAATCTACACGATATTATTTTCTAAAAAAATATTAATGAAAAGCGGTTATTTTTAATTGTTTATAAATAAGATTAATAAAAAAATATCATTGTATGTATAAATTGTCGAGTTGAAAATAATTTCTTAGTACAAAAATTTTGATGGAAGGAAACGCGAAACTTTAGTTTTATTAAAATCCTATTAATTATTCTTTTTTATTATTTTAAGAAAGTCATATGTAAACTATACAATTTTCATTTGAAGCATGTATTATATTAAAAATTATATTATTGTCATTATAATTAAATGTTTTGATTTTTAATTGAAATTTTCGATGCAATGTTGCAACATGAACGAATTGAGTCATTTGTATATATTATAGTTTTAACAATTAGGTACTTTTAAAATGAAACTAGTGTTGGTATGAAATTTATCAATTGATAAAATATGAATTATAAATATTGATGATGATATGATGACGATTGTGATGAAAATGATCGAATCAATTATGTGTAAAATTTGTGCAAAACAAAAAAATAATTAAATAAATTTATGGGAAAATTAATATTTAAGACATATTTTTATTATAACCCTATTCCTGAAATTTAAAACGGTGTTATTCCATTAGGTCAATGAACTCGAAACGAATCGATTTTTCAAAATAGACATTTGGGTCATTGAGATGTTTTACGTCAAAAAAATCAATAAAATAAATGTTACTATGAATTAATGATACATTTTTATTAAATTAATTTAAATTCGTCCATTTCGAAACCGAAATAATATGATTTTTTATACAATAATTACATATTATAGAGAAAATTTATAATCATTAAAAGTATATTTTCGCCAATCATAAAAAAGGTAACGTCAATTTTTTTTTAGGCCAGGATTTTATACTTAAAATTCAACCTTTTACAAATAAAATTCAGCATTTTAAAAATCAAATTCAACCATTTATTAATCGAATTAAACCTTTTTAAAATCATTTGATGAATTGACAAGTTGAATTATGATTTAAAAAATGCTAAATTTGGTGTGTAAAATCTGTAAAGCGTTAAAAGTTCGTTAAAATAAATGTTATCGCGATTTTAATAACATCTATTTCACAATATAATATTTCAGTATAAATTCCCTGTAACCAAAATATAATTTCACTACAAAATGTATATAAATCAAATTTTAATATAAAAACTCAATTCAACATACAGATTTTATACTCAAAATTCAACCTTTTACAAATCAAATACTTCGATCTTATTTAAAATCGAATTCAACCATTTACAAATGAAATACTTCGATCTTATTTAAAATCGAATTCAACCATTTACAAATTAAATCATCATCATTAGCAGCCTATAAGTTATCCACTGCATTGAAAAAATAAATTCGGAAATGGTTGAATTTGATTTTAAAAGGCCGAATTAGATTTGTAAAAAGTTGAATTTGGAGCGTGAAACCTGTATTGATAAAAAAATGAGAATATTGTTTTGAAAAATCGTAATAAATTAAAAATGATTCAATTTTGGTTGTCGGTTTAAAAATTCGAGTATTTCACGGTAACAAAATGTAAAAATCCCGTCGGCTCCCGTTACGCAAAACGGGGAAACCCCTCAAGTAACTGTCGTCTGACTGTTGCCCTCGTAATACGACACTCATATACTATTTGTTTGGATTCCCTGCTTCACAAAACATCATTTTTTAAAAAAACAGAACGGTATTTTATTCAAAAATTTCTCATGATTATATACGGTTAGTTAAAACGGTGGAAAATTGGCGGTGTTTTGTAATAATGTTGCAATTTATTTGAAACGTCGAATGTATAATGATGAAAATTGTTGGTAAGTTGAAATGGAATAAAATTGATGTTGGGAAGAGTTTGAATTTTTTTTCAGATTTGGAATCCAGATTTGAAGTATTTTTAACTTTGGGGTTGAAAAGTATTTTATTGGTGAACAATTTTATGAATTAAAAATAATAAATTGTATGTAAATACAATGTAGTCAATTTTGCAAACTTAAATGCGATTTTGAACATTATTTCGAAACAAATTTGAATAATGAAGTTGTAAATATGCAAATTTATATTGTTCGAAGTGTAAAATATGTTGAAAATTTTTATATTTCTCAATTCGATTTTCATTGAATTTTCGTATGAAAATATGAATAAAATTATTGAAAATATCAGATTTTACAAATCAACCGATTTTTCTGAAAATACTAATCCGTACAAACTTTTAAAGTATAAATTTTTCATTAAAAAATTGATTCTTTATATAAAAAAATGAGAAATAACTCGAAATTTATTCGAAAAAACAATTCTTTCACAAATCAATAAACTAATTATACAAAAAACATCATCCATCATTGATTTTTTTTCATATAATTGTAAAGCAAACCTAAGCACTTACAAACATATTTTTCATCAAATTAATCGACTTTTTATGTAAAAAATTTTCAAAACAACTTCAAATTTATTCAAAAACATACCTTTTTTTACAAATCAACCAAAAAAACACAAAATTAACCAACCACCACAAACTTTTTCCGAACAAATTCATTTCTAATCACTTTCCCTACATATGCAATTTTTATCAAACAAATCGATTTTATATACAATTTTTTTTTCAGAAACAATCCAAAACTTATTCAAAAATACATAAATTTTTCACAAATCAATCGACTAACCCAAAAAAACCAACCTTCATAAACATTCTTCGAACAAATTCATCTCAAACCACTTTCCCAACATATACATTTTTCATCAAACAAATCAGTTTTCTATTACGCAAATATGATACTACCTTAGTTCGCCTTTTAGTTTGCGGTTTCACGTTACCCATCAGGGAAGCATTCCCTTCAGGGATCGGATGCTGGTAAATAATAAATGTAGAACTAAATGCCCTTAAATAGGCGAACATCCCATGGGAATTCGCGGGCAGACTCCCTCATGGATCAAATGAAAACGCCCCGCTGTTATATGGAGAAGAAAAAATCAATTATTATTTATACGATGCCATAAACGTGCCCCATAAGATCCCGTTCGAGTCTCTATTGTTTGGTGAATTATTAAAAAGTACATATGGGTAAGTGGTTCGCGAAATGACGAGTTTTCCGTTTGTGCGGTTTTTTCGATGAAATATGTACGCGGGATTTGTCATCGATATGTTCGTATTGAAAAGTGAATTTTGAAAACAGCGTGTTCAATATATTTTTTTATGTATACATGTGTTTTTTTTTTATTTGGAATTATCATAATATATTAAATATAAAATTTCAACTAGTATTTGATTTAATAACATCTAAAAAACTTTATTTAAAAAAATAATTCAGTAACTATAAGTACATAAAAGAATATCTAAAAAAATAATCAATTTTTCAACTCAACTGAAAATCCATAATTTACAACTTAAGTTACTCCAAATTCAGTCTTTTGCAAATCAAATTCAATCTTCTTCAAATCAAATTTAACCATTTACAAATCAAATTCAATCAATATTTTTATATAAATATTTTTTTTTAGAATATGGGATTTAAATATGTAAAAATAAGTATTAGTTAAAGCAACATCGAAAATGAATCGCATATTCTTGTCATTTGTATGTAAAAATTACAAACTGAGATTGTCAAAGTTAAATCGAAGAATAGATTACATTGATTCAACCTTGTAAATTTCGAATTTAACTTTTTAAACATTAAATTCAACATCGTAAACTTCAAATTCAATTATAAGAAAATTTTGAATTTGAAATATAATAAAAACTGTAGTGATCAACGAAATTTGATTGATTAGTATGACAGTGGTATTAATAATACTTTCCAATGGTTGAATTTGAAGTTGAAACCTTCTAAGGTTAAATTTAAATTATACTAACTGCATGACAACAGTTTTAATCACACATTTCCGATGGATGAATTTGTTTCGAAAAAGATTTAATTAGTTTTCAAAGTTAAATTTGAAATGTAAAAACTATAAGACAACGGTCTCAATCACACATTTCGATGGTGAAGTTCGTTTATAAAAAACGAAATTTGATTAGAAAAAGGTTTAATTTGATTCAAAAATGGTTGAATTTGAAGTTTAAAAGATTTAATTCGACGTGTTAAAACTGTTTATAGACGCTTTCAATGGCACATTTTCAATGGTTAAATTTGGTTCGCCAAAGACAAAATTTGTTTTAAAAAAGACTTAAATTGATACAACAAAGGGTTCAAATTTGATTTCTAAAAACGCAGAATTCAAAATATAAAAGCTGTATACGACTCGACGAAATTTTTTCCAACAAAAAAAAAATAATCAATTCAAAACACAAACATAAAAAAAAACGAAAACGATGGGCGTGCACCCGCATACCGAACAATGCACGCGCACGATATCCGTAACGATATCTGAGCGCGGTCATCTAACAGCAAAGTAGGCACAGAAGTAGGTACAGAAGTAGGTACCGAAGTGGGTACACCATGTACGTGTATGTAGGATTGTAAAGGAGGTACACAGGCTGTCGGTTGCGCAGGTTTTCTTGCGCTTCCCAGAGAGCGCGGCCCTCAGGGAAATGTTGGGATCGGGAGGTGGCAGCAATGCGTTTGTTTTGGAATTTTTCAATTTTGAAATATTCGTTTTGGTTATGTTGGTGGTTGGTGAAAATTTGACGGTTTTGCGGTGTCGGTTTTTGGTGAATTTGTGCTATTTTGTTAGTGCATGGGTGATGTGATGGAGTATTTCGAAAGGATGAGTTTTAGATGAGGTTTATTTTATTTTATTTTTGTTAAGTTTGGTGATATAAATTGTCAATATTCTGAGTCTTCAATATCTTCATTTGGAAGATGATGACCAAAGTACAATTAAGTAATGTAATTATTTTGTGTTGGTGAATTGAATGAACGAGTTTTAGAATTAGTTTTTTATTATTTTACTCTGGTGAAGATTGATGATCAAAATTTTAAATATTTTTGACGCGTCATTTGAAAGATGATGACCAAAGTACAACAAAACTATCGTTTCAATGCATGGGTGGTATGATAATTGTTTTTGGATAATTAACCATGTATGAAAAAGTTTGTTCGAAATCATTCATTGTGTGATAAATCTTATGTAAGATATTTTATTTACAATTAGATTTCAATTGATAATTTTTTAAGTACTGACATCGATTAATTATTATAATCATGTTTCATCTATTGAGATCCTGATAAAATTATTTTTCAATACATTATTTTTATAATTATTATTATTTTGAAAGTTAATGATATGTACTGTTTTGAATATACAAATTTTCAACGATTATCGAACTCGAAATATATATTATTCCAATAACATTCAGATAACCAACTACCCAATCACTCACAACAATCGACAAAAAAAAAAACGTAATTATCTCAAAAACGATCGATTTCACAAAGAAAACACCAAAACACCAAAGACAAAACCCACTCAAAAAACCATAATTCATCATTTCCAAAAGAAAAATTCCGAAAAACCCGACCATAACCCAGTCAAAAACGCAAAAATCTCCTCGGCACTCAACGCGCGTAGCGTTGCGCAGCGCTCCCCCAAACGTAAGCGGCTTATGAGCGCGCGCGGCCCAGACGCGCATCTCCCGATGCACTATATATTCATACGAGTTCGTATATATACCTTTCTGTGTACAATAGTATGTGTGTGGAGGTTTGTGTGTGTGTGCGTGAAGGCTGTGTGCTTGTAAATTGGCGTGAAAAGTTGCTGAAAAGTGTTGCGACCCGGCGAGGTCTGGTATCGGCGATATGGTATCTGATGGGTTTTTTCGTGGTATTGAGTTTTGTTTTGAGTTTTTAGATAGGAGTAAAAAACGAGTCGGACTCGTAGTGGGTGAGGTGCGTGTGCGTGAAGGCTGTATGCTTATAAATTGGCGTGAAAAGTTGCTGAAAAGTGTTGCGGCCCGGCGAGGTCTGGTATCGGTGATATGGTATCTGATGGGTTTTTTCGTGGTATCGAGTTTTGTTTTGAGTTTTTAGATAGGAGTAAAAAACGAGTCGGACTCGTAGTGGGTGAGGTGCGTTTGAAATTTAAGTGGAAAGGTCGTTTGGATGGGTTTTTGTAATGCTTTTGAAAACTGCTTTTGTTTTGGGTCGATGCGAGATGAAATCGGTTTTTTTTAATACATGATATTCAAATAAAAAAGTTTTATTTTTATTGAATTATCAATAGACAGGTTTTTATTTCTAAATTTTAGATTCATATTACAATATTTTCTATTTTTTTGTATCTCGTTGTTTATGAAAAGTTTTGTACGATACATCAAAGTTTTCGATTATTCCATTTTTTTATAAATTATTTAAATTATTCAACATGTTTGCAGAAGCCTTATGTGAAGAAAATAATTAGAGTAAATCGTCGATAAGTCTTTTGAATACATTTTTTTATAATAACATAATTCAAGGTGTCCGTTATTGATATTCACCCTACTTATTGTCGAAATATTTTTATTTCATCACGATTTATATTATATTATATATCATATGTTTATTAAACACGTGTCCATCTAAGAAAGGTATAAATTTTCATCGAAAACGAATAATAAAACATTTATATATCGCTTTTATTTCCATATACAAAAAAAATCATAAATCAACGCATTCGATATCTTTCATCATTATTTTTCATTAAAACAATTATGATATGTTACATAAAAAAACATTGATGAAACGTTTTATATATATCTTATAGTGAAAATTTATAATATTAATAATGAAAGTAAAAAGATTGTATTAGAGTTTTTTTTATATAAAGCGTTATAAATTATACATAATTTTATCTTAAGTATTTTGATACTTTTTTATTTTTTGTAGTATTTTCACTACATTATCAGATAGTGAACTTTCCTCAATACTATCCCTGATAATTTCAGGTATTATATTTTCATTATATAATAACACCTGATCGAATGAATTTTTTTTTGTCAACGTCCAGTTCTTCAACAAGAACATTCCACTTCCTCGCTCGGGATTGGTCGACGGAGACCGTTTCCAAAATTCAAAATCCTACTCAATTACAAGGGGAGGGATCAGAATTATCATACCACATAAAATATGTACAAATATAATCACACATAAACCGAGGGCCGTCCCTTAACCGAATTTATTGCCTTTTCGAAGCCGCCCACTTCACAACGAACGCGACAATTGCGTGGGCGTGAAGGATACGCCTTCTAGAATCATTACGACACAATAAATATCGTGTATGAGCTTTTAGCGTAATATATTATGTGTGTATATATATTTTTAAATGGCCATCTGCCGCGCAATCGACTCCCCGGTTAAGCGGTTCGCCGGTGAAATTTTGAGATTTTTTTTTCGTATGAAAAAGTTCGATAGGGCGTGCAAAGTTCCGAATCAAAAATCAAAAATACGCTGTCAATAAATAAGAAAAATATTTAGACGATTTGGACTTGTTGGTGATTGTAAAAGTATCAAAAATTATCGCATGATATAGCTTTTATCAGGGCTTTGGAGCAATCACTTTTTTTAATTGCTCCACTTTGGTATCAAAGTATTTGCTCCACCTTATAAGTACTCTTGCTCCTGCTCATATTTGCTCCAAAGCCCTGGTTTTACATTTCAATTTCAACGTTTTACACTTCAAATTCAATAAATCAACAAGAAAAAAAAATTAAAAATTGCTACGTAACACAGTTTTTACACTTCAAATTCAATGTTTTACACTTCGAATTCATCGTATTTTATTTCAAATTTTACATTTTACACAAATTCAACAAGAATTCATTCTAAAAAATTTCGTCAATTACTATGACAACGATCTTAATAATACTTTCCTATAGTTGAATTTGGAGTATAAAACATTAAATTTGAAATGTAAAAACTGTATAAAATAAACAAAATCAGTAATTAGAAACGTATTCATTGGTTATTCAATAACGAAACTCAACCGAATATTATCGATAAGTCAATTTACCAAAAAACTGGAAATGCACGCCCTATTTGCGGATCAAAACGGACGGCTGTTTTTCAAAATTTTCCAAAAGGGAAAACCCTCTTTTTCTATGGCGCTCTTGAAAATTCAGCAGAAAAGACGTTTCGTGGGGTTGTATTGTGAGCTTTTCGAGTGCGCAATAAAGTCTGAACCTAACCCAAGTACACTAAGCTCCCTTTTATTAGATTCTAAGAGTAAATCTGGCCGGTTATCGAACTTGGGCGATGTCGGTCCGGGTATTTTAATCCAGTTCGATGACGAAGGTTAAGGTCGTAAAGAATCGTAATCGATGAGGTCATTAAATGATATCTTTGCACTCGTAGGTTAATACTGTTCTAATTTATTGATAGTTTCTATCACATGAATTGTTATTAAATATTTCTGTATAAATCAATGTATAAAAATATTGATTTTCAATGATAAATGACTCATAAATTAAACATTAAAATAATATTTATTTAGGAATAAAGAAAACCAAACTAGAGATCAATTCAATATTCAACTTAAAAGGTCTCAAAAGGCACTGGATTATAGATGAAAAGAAAGCCCTAATTACACGAAAATTTAAAAAAAAAATCAGGATTATTTTGGTTACATCATCATCATCATCATCATTGTCGACCGGTTTAGTGCCCACTGCAGGACAAGGTCTCCCCATCAAATATTGGGGGTCTAGGCTATATACCTTATCCGAGAGCCAACCTCGTAGCGATAAGGGACATGTACCATAAGATCCAATCCGCCCATGCCAACGGAAGAGGTTCTCAGACCCACGGTACGCAAGCCTATGTGCTAGTCTTTGTGGTCGCTGACTCTCCACTAAGCAAATCGCAATGATCACCCGCGGGGCAGACGAGGTAAAGACTGAGCAGACTGCGTCCTCGCTGACCACTTTTGCGATCGCAATGACCACCAGTTTGTCAAACGAGGCAAGACCGTTGGTCCTACTTGGCTTCGACCTCCGTAAAAACACACGTCATCGGTCTTCGCCATTACCAAAGAAAGATTTTAACTAGGTGGACATGCAGTGTATTCTAATTGTACGACAAAGTTTAGTCTTGCAAACACCCCACCAAATGCATTACTGCGTTCTGTTCGTAAAAGAGTTAGTTGATATTAGACGGTTAGTAGAGTTAGTAAATAGTTAGTAATAAGATAGAATAAGTTATAATTTAACTATTTCATTCTAAATATTTTACTTTGATCGTACGCTACTTGTTATTTAATCATTGAATGACAGTTATAATGTATGTTAGTTGAAATTAGATAGTTATTTAAATTATGTCGTAGTTAACTATGATTATGAACAGATTTACAAGTTAGTTAGTTAATTAGATAGCAAGCATGTTAGTTTGAGACTAGTATTATCCCTTATTTTGTAGTAAAATTAAGAAGAATTAATTATTTATAGTAGGGCGATGGATTCTAATAGGAATTTCTTGAGGTTCAAAAACGTTCTAATTAAATGATTCTGTTATACGATATATATTTTCCTATTGTGGAATTTGAATATGTACGAAGAGGTTATAAGTAAATAAGGATACTAGGACTTAGTAGAGAGGGAATCTAATGACCGGTAGTTTGATTGAGCGGCCAGACAATCATATCCTAAGTACTACTACGAGGTAATTACCATATAAAGTTCATAAGAGAACATGCGTTGTTGGATCGTGTCAACGATATTCAGTTAGGTGTCTAACGTGATACTGTGTCACCAACCCAGACATACATGGTTTATTAAATTAGTAAGAGTTGGTCAGGGGTTTTGCTACAGTAGCATTGTTCATACATCAATAATATAGTACATTCTTTCAGAAATTATATCTTAGCACACATCTTGGGGGATAGGGAGTGAATTTCGTATTGTCTTCTTTTACAATATATTCAGAAATTTTAACATACAATCATCATCTTCCAATTATTTCAAGAACCGCCACTTATCCATTTCTGGATAAATGGTCCCCTTAAGGTTTTCCATTTTTCCCTGTCTTGAGCAACGTTTATCCAGTTTACTCCGCACATTCTCCGTATTTCGTCCATCCATCTGCCTTTTGGTCTCCCTCTTTTTCTTGTACAACCTCTAGGATACCATTCTAGTAATTCTTTCGTCCATCTGTGATCCATTCGTCTGGCCACGTGACCCGCCCAATTCCATCTAAGTTTCATAACTCTTTCGATAATATCTGTTACCTTTGTAATATTTCTAACCCACGAATTCCTTTTCCTGTCTTTCCTAGTTATACCAAGCATACAACGTTCCATGCTTCTCTGCGTGCATTTTAATTTCCTTATCATTCTCTCGTTCAAAGTCCATGTTTCACATCCATACGTCAAAACTGGTAGGATACATCGATCGAAAGCCTTCCTTTTAAGGCATATGGGGATTTTAGCTTTAAAAACCGAATTCATTCTACCAAATTTACTCCATCCTGCCTTCATTCGTCTTAAAATTGCTTTTTTTCATTCCCTCCACTCATACACAACAACTGCCCTAAGTATGGGTAAACATTTACTGCTTCTAAATAGTCATTCTCAATTTTAAATCGTCTGGCGTGCAGAAGTCGTTGAACATATATTTTGTCTTTTTAAGATTAATTGACAACCCTACTTTTTTACTTTCAGAACTTAAATCGTTTAATTTTGTTTCTAAGTCGACTACGCTCGAGGTTATGACTACTATGTCATCCGCAAATCTCAAATGGCTTAAGTAACGGCCGTTGATGTTGATGCCTTTGTTTGTCCCAGTCTAGTTCCTAAATACATTTTCTAAGACCGCATTGAAGAGTTTAGGTGAGATTGTATCTCCTGACGTACGCCTTTTCTATGGGGAATTGGTCCGATGTCTCGCCTATGTTGACCGATGCCGTTGCTTTCTTATAGATAGCGGCTAACAAGCTTACGTAGTGTGGGTGTACACCTTGCTTGGTTAAAGCGTTCCATACTGCGGAATGACAGACCGAATCAAATGCTTTCTCGTAATCTACCAACCCGAAGCACAACGGAAGACGGTATTCGTTCGCGCGTTCGATTAGTTCGTTTATGACTTGAAGGTGATCCATTGTGCTGAAACTAGCGCGAAAACCAGCTTGTTCTGGTGGTTGGTTAAAGTTAAGTTCGTTATTAATTCTTTCCGAAATTATTTTTAGTAAATATTTTATAGTTTGGTTACATGGGAAGTCAAATTACAAAATATTATATTAATAAAAAATTTTTTTATTAATTAGACATGCTGTACAATGTCAAGTTTACGGTCAACAGTTAAACAAAAAAAAAAACTGTATGTCATTCATTGGTGAAATACTGACCAATTAAAAAATGAAACTCAATGTATACTTAACTCTTTGATTCATTTTTTTTAATTTTTGAGTCAGGACATACTTGATTTTACTAATTAAAGTATCGAAAATATGGGATATTTTTTTTTTATTATACTATGCCTCAAAAGGTAAAAAAATCTATCAAATCTTGATAGTTGTAAATGACACATATTTATAATATTTGAAAAAAAAAATCCTATCTATCTAATAAAAAAAATCGCTTTTACTACTCAAACTACCTAACTATCCTTAAACTATCCTCAAATCCATCTTTATCTAAAAAAATCATCTTCAAAAAACACAACTGTTATCCCCACACTTTACATCAAAATAAACCAAACTCCCATAGAAACGTAACGTTACCGTTGCGCAACACTAAAAACTCTCTACGCCATCTAAAACATAACTTCAATAAACTTCTTCTAACAAAATGACCAAACACAAAAAAATATATACCTCAACGACCACAAAATACAATCGCTTACAAAAAAAAATCGATCGATTCCATATTAAAAAAACCCGCTGTTCATCACCACGGACCGATCGTCGAATATTGCGACTCTTGACTATTATATTATGCTCAAATGCTCAAATGCTCAAACAATAATATAATATTGCGGTGTGGAATTAAAAATTCCAAAGCAGGGTTGGAAATTTCGCCACATGTGAGCAAACATTTGCGCGGACACTTGACGCTCAAGGAAGCGTGAACTCTTTTGAGGGGCGGTTCAATAACTCTCGTTATTATCTTTTTTTAAATATATATGTGTGTGCAGTTTAATACTTTGGTTCGTTATTGTCCGTCGACAACGAGCATCTGTGTGCCTTTTTTTTTGTTTCGAAAATGTGATGAAAGTTGTCGATCGATTCGAAAAAAATGGTTTATGTTTGATGAAGGAAATTTAATGTAATTATGATTTTGTAGTGTTAAAAATATTCTGATTGTTTTATTTTTTACGCATTGAAGTTTTAAATATAGATTTTGTAGTAAAAAAATATTATCGAGAATTAAAATAGGTTGAATAAGTTTACACAGAATACCACAGAAAAAAAATAAAATCGATAATAACCTAATATACATAGATAGTACTTATTCATTTCATACATGTTAATGTTACGTACTGATTTTTTTTTACCGGGAATTTTTAAAACACTAATTCACTCATTGCGTAATTAAAATTCCAAAATTACCGTAATTTTAGCAACATTCAGCAACATTTACCGATAACCTTTTTTTATCATATCAAAATTAAATATTCATACTAAAGGAGACTCTTGTCAAATTACCGGTAATTCATTCCATATTATCGCTAATATGAAGATCAACTCTTGCCAAATTACCGACAAACGTCTAACGTTTGTTAAGTGCTATCGCTTTATAGGAAACTGTATTTTTTTTCTTATGGAATCTACCGGTAATTCGTACCATATTACCGTCAATACTGAAGAGCAGACTCTTACTAAATTACCTGTAATATTATCTACGCGTAACATATTAACGCATTACAGAAAATAGTAATTCTTTTAACAGACCTTAACAAACTTTCATTCCATATTACCGCTAATACTAAAGACCAACTCTTGCCAAATTACCAACAATTTAACATCTACACATAACCCACAAACGCGTTATAGAAAACTCACATTTTTTCTAACGAACTTTACTCGTAATTCATTCCATATTACCACTAATACTAAAGACCAACTCTTGCCAAATTACCTAGAATGTAACGTCTACGCATAACCTACTAACACGTGACAGAAAACTTTGATTTTTTTCCAACAAACTTTACTCGTAATTCATTCCATATTACCGCTAATACTGAAGCCCAAATCTTTCCAAATTACCGGTAAGATAATACCTACTTATAACGCACCAACTTATTATAGAAAACCCTTACTTTTTCATACAAAACAACAAACTTTTCGCAACATTCCGAATACGATTTACCAACCGAGCGATTAACCTTTGCACATTTTATAATGTGTGCACAGAGCCGTGTTTCGGTTTCGTGTCTCCCATTCATTCGGGAATATTAGTTTTCCAGGATTCCCGGTTCGACATGCTCGAAATGAGAATCTCTACACGTTTGTTCAGACATATGAATATGCGGAATGTTCACAATATTAAAGCGTGTCGCATACGACTTTGCATATTACGCGAGAGGGTGAAATTGCGAAAGTTCCCCGCGTATGTTTAGGATCGTTCTGTTCGAATAATTGGCCGTATATATGTCGCAGACTATGCATATTATTAGTCCATGTATATTTGACCCAACTCAATCCAAAAATTTTGATCGAAACAAATGGAATTACCGAAAAAAACCTAATCCGAGTCAATCTCTAAAAATGTGTTTTATGACTGATCCAAATATGAATGGACTAATTGTAAAATATGCTTGGACTGTGTCATATATGTCGAATGTTTTCTATAGTCAATTTTATGTAATTGTTTATTATTTAACTCGTTGAGTTAAAATAATAAACAATTTTCAAACACGCGGGTGTTTGAAAATAATATGAAATTAAAGTTTAATCGAGAATATTGACGGTTTACTTTGAATAAAATAAATAATTTTCATTGTAAGTGCAAAAAAAATACATATGTATAAAAAAAAAAACTCAAATATACCTACTTATGGCATCAAAATGCTTCCATTGTGAAATACTGTGGAAATCGGTTAATGTGAAAATTTTGTTAAGAAGAAATATAATAATACTTCAGTCTTGAAAAAAATATAATATAATACTATGAACGTATACTATGAAATTTAATACGAAATTCTTTTAACACGAAAATTTTCAAATCCTTCAGTTTCATGTAAAGGTTTTCTACTGCAGTAGTATAACTATAATCATAAAATATATCCAACTTAAAAAAAAAAAACATAAAACCACCATCAACAATCTGCCAAGTAGTAAATAAATAAAACCAGTTTACATATTTCACACAAAAAACACCAACCTATCAAAAAATCGAACACGCAACAACAATAAAAACAACAACAAAAGCAACAAGCATTCCCGACCGAACATCCCAAAACAATTAGACCTCGAAAAGTTCACATACACACGAAGTGACTAGTTCGATTTCGGTCACGATTCCTCGTCGGCCACCGTATTGTTGCTTATTACAATATCATAAAGGGGGGCCCCCTGCCTGGGGACTCCGCCCCCCTGCTGGGCCCCCAAAGGGAATTACGACGTCTCCGACGACGAATGTATCGTATCGACAATGAACGCGGCCTCTGGAACTTGCGTCAAGACTTGTGCAGGGCCGGACTTGGGAGGAATTTTTTGTTTATAAACAAAAAAAAATGCATTTTGTACTTCAAAACCAATTTTTTGTAAGTTGAATTCAACCTTTTTCAACTCTAATTTATTTAATTACACCGAATCCTCTTTTACATGGTTTTTTTACACGGTTTTTTTTATACGGTTCCGAAATAACACGGTTCAAGGAAGATAGTATTTTTTTTTTTTGTTTATATGGGTTTTGTACTCCAAACCAATTTTTACATTACTATGAATTCTGTCTGGTTGATTTGTTGAATTTGAAGTATAAAAAAAAAAACAGTAACAATTCAAAAAAAAATTATTGTAAAAGGCAATTAACAATTGATTAATTTGGATTTTTATTTTGTACAATTTTGACTTAAAGGTCAGGGTTTTGTTTAATGAATAGTATAGTATTTATGATTTTGATATACATTTTTACTTTGATTCTATTTTTTTTATTTGAATTTTGATTCCAGTTATAAAATCAGCTTGATACCACAAATTAAGCACAACTCAAATTTTAATGTTAATAATGGATCGTTCCTATTTTAATCGATCTGACTAAAAAAAAAATACTATAAATGAATGACCGTTCTGATACAGATTTTGCACTCCAAATTCAACCTTTTACAAATCTATTTCAATTATTTACAAATCTAATTCAACTTGTCGATTCAACAAATAAATTAAAAAAAAGTTGAGTTTGGAGTGTAAAACCTGTATATATATTTTTTTTTTGTCAATAGATTTATTCATTTATTCGCATCCAAGGTAATACAAAGGACAAATACAAAAAAACAGAATACATACAAAATAAATCAAACGAAAAAATTCAATTCTTCAAAAAAAGCAAAATAAAAGGTGGTAGATGTTTAATTTTAAATTGAATAATGAATAAAACGATATCAAATCAATCAATACTATTGATTACAGTAATAAGCAATACATAGCTGACAAAATATACACTCTCGCTTAACACGCATCATAAACTTCTCCATTATTCATCAACAACAAAAAAACCAACATTCCCACTTAAAAAATCACAATTTCAAACCAATCAAACAATACAACCCAATCGAAAACAATCACCGAAAAAACCCTAGTTCGATTCTGTCCCCGAAAGAAACGCTTGTATGTAAATAGACATATAATGCGCGACGTCAGTCTCTCAGTTCGTTATACAAATAATTTTTTTTGTATGACTAGGCAAAAATTGCGGTCATATATTATAATACAGTTAATATTATATTGTAATTTTGCCATTGTGAGCTTTTTTTTCTGGTCATCTCGCGTGTGTTCGTAAAACGCGTCGCCGTCAAATCGAATTAACCTGACGTTAAACGATCCAGTAATTTATTTATTTATTATTCGACATGCAATATGGTATCGATAAAGTTAATCCTTGATGATTGTTATAATAATAATCCAGATATTGCACTTTTCGAGTGAATAACTAAAAAAAATATCGTTGAACTCACTATTTTTAAAGATTAATTTAGTGAATAGATCTAATCAAGCATGTGATCTTAAATTAACAAAATGATTTGAGTTTTTAATATAAAATTATAGTATGAATCAATATATTGAATTCGAATAGTTTTAGTATTAAAATGTACTTTTAATTCAATTCATTATCGAAATGGCTTCAACCCTAAAGTTCTCTGTGCTTCTTGATTAGCTTTCAATATCAAAATAGTGCATGAATACGATTTTATATATACAAACAAAAAAAAAAACATCAAACTAATGAGCATCCACTACAATGGTAATGTACGCACGTGACGACCAGTCCATCCATTTTTTTCTGCATGAGATTCAGAAGCCATTCATCGCAACTCTCTATTATTAAAAAAAAATATATATATGTATATCGTATTTCGTAATAGTATTTTTTTTTTATTATATTATAGATTTGTTAATGTTTTGGATTGTCGTTGATGCTAGTTGAATTAAATATCCGTTATTTTTTTTATCGTCATTATTTTCAAATTGTATATTATCTATTGAAGAAGATGTTTCTAATATGGTAACGTAATTGTATCAATTTATTGATCATATTACATGTAATATTACATACTTTGGAAAATTAAGGCAACTGATATTATACATTAGAAAAAAAAAACTTAATATTATACATTCATCCTCATTTTCTATATCATTTTCATATAATCAAAATTAGATATCGCGGATGCACGTTACATTAAATGAATCGTTTGATTTTACTGCCTTAGAAGATTTTAATGTGGTAACGAAAACCGAAATATCTATCTACTGATCATATTATATTACACCTTGCTTAATTTTGATAAACAAAAGAACTGATACAATCGAAAAGATTTAATACAATCATTATTCATAAACTGTAGCTTTCGCGGGTAAACGTTGCGTTAAATGTAACGTTTGATGTTACTGCCTCAGAAGATCATAATAAAGTAACGAAAACAAAATACAGAATTGTGTCTATCTACTGATCATATTACACATGGTTTAATTTTGGCTAACAAAATGAACTGATACATTCGAAAAGATTTAAAACAAATATAAATTGTTAATATGCGTTACGTTACATGTAACGATTGACCCTACTGCCCTAAACTATTCTAATACGATAGAAATATATAATTTTTTTTATCTTCTGATTTTATTACGTATTGCTTAACTTTTGCAACCAAATGTCATTGATACACTTGAAAAGATTTGATACAATCATAAACTGTAGATATCGTAGATCCACGTTACGTTACATGTAAAATTTGACCGTACTACCCTAAATTTGATAACGAAAAAAAAAAATAATAATTGTAAAATCAATAAGAACTGATACATTCGAGAGTATTTTATACAATCATCATTCAAAAAACTGTAGATCTTAAGGACCACAGTAACGTTTGGCCTAAAGAGACAAAACTCCAAAAAAATTGATATATTTTCTAAACCACAGTTACACCCTTTGTCCTAGAGACACTCCAAACATCACTACACCATAAGCAAATCCTCGATACACAAAAAACCGAGTGATTGTTACTCACTTGCGGGTTATCGTTCACTTGCGTTATATGTGGACACGTGCAGAGCACGCTCCCGCTCGAGATTAACCCCCCTCCTGGCGGAGGGTCGAATTTGACACCATTTACCGACTACGGGGAACGAGGGGTGTTTGGTGTCCTGTGGCGTTTTGGGGTTGCTTTCGTAGACAAATGGATCGTGATTGCCACCTGTGTGACGGCTCGATCGAGAATCATCGTGAGTTTGAGTTTTGTTTGGGTTCTTGTGAAAATGGATGATTTTTTGGGTTGTTTGTTTATTTTTTTTTTATGGTGTTTTGAATCGGTTTGATGCAATTTTTGGTGAAATTTTATATTTGGATTGTCAGTATGGAGAAAATAAATTAAATTTTTTTTTTTTTGAGAAATTTTGTAATATTGTTTCTTATTAGTAATTTTTTTTTTATGACAAAAAAAGTATGATTTATTTTTTTTTATTATTTGATAATCAAATTTGTTAAATTCGTTATTTTTTTCAAATTTCTTAACTATTGTAGTATACAGCGAAGTCTATGATAAGAAATTTTATTTTCAATATGCGAAAATGTTATGCAATGCATTTTTTTATTCAAACTAAAATATTTTATCAAAAAAAAGGTTTATTATTTTTTATTCCAAATAATATTAAACAAAAGTGTTAAATTTTATTAAAAAAATATCTCATTAAATTAAACAATAAATATTATCAAATAAAAAAAAACACAAAAAAATTATTAAACTCAACTTATTTAATATACCAAATTATTTTAACGACATCATAAAATTAATTTATACAACTCCAAACGACAAGATTGATCGTAAAAAAAAAAAAAAACAACTAAGTAACATTATTAATCGCAAAATTAATATTATTCTGCATTTTCCATTACAATTTCCATCTCATAATTAATCGGTTTTATAATGCGAGAAAGTATTATTTTACTTTCGACCGGATCGAATCCAAAGATTATACATTAATGAAGCGTGATTTTTTAATCGCGTTTACGAAAAAAAAAAAATTACATATTTACATTTATTTATATAGTCATTTTACGACAAAGGACTCTCGCAAGGTCAAACCTCCGGGCATGGCCGTAAAACGTTTATGTGTAGACTGAATTATGAGGCGTATTAAGTTTATTTGACGCGTTCTTTTCTATTTATTTATTATTGTATTTTTTTTTTTAGATACTTTTTTTTGTTCGACGGAGGCGGAGGCTACTGGTTTTATTGTTGACCTTTTTTTTTTTTTTTTTTTTTATGCTGTTTGTACGAATTTATAACGTATATTTTATATATTGTTATCATCGCCCTTTTCTCGACATTGTAAAGGCGGAATGGGGCGCACATCCGTTTCCACAAATTCCACAGTACAATAGTGTCCATATTTTACGGTTTTTTTTATTGATTTTTTAATGTGTCCATAAATGTTTGACGGACACCCGGATTTTAGATCAAATAGATGGGGAAAAAATGAATCATTCGAATGCTTAGTCAACAATTTTACGTCTCACACTTTTGAATATCAATTGAAATCTTGAATCATCTACATGATGATAATTATTTTTTAATATATACTTTACTTGATGATGTTCATAACACCCGGATTTTAGATCAAATAGAGGAAAAAAATGAATCATTTGAATGCTTGGTTAACAATTTTACGTCTCACACTTTTAAATATCAATTGAAATTTTGAATCATTTTCATGATTATTATTTTTTTTAATATATACTTTACTTTAATTGATGATTTTCATAATACCCGGATTTTAAATCAAATAGAGGAAAAAAAAATGAATCATTCGAATGCTTGGTAAACAATTTTACGTCTCACACTTTTGAATGTCAATTCGAAATCTTGAATCATTTTCATGATAATTATTTTTTTTAATATACGCTTAAATTAATTATGTTTATGATACACGGATTTGTAATTAGTTGTAACCATATGAATATTTCGAATGATTTATAAAATAAATCAATTTTATTCGCTGTAATTAATAATATGTACAGAAGAGCCACTGAAAACTGAAGGGTTTGGAAAATTCATAATTCGTTCATTTTCAATATTTTTTTTATTTAATTTTTTTTGCAGATTATAGAGCATATTTTGGAAATTTAAATGTTTACATATAATGTCCAGTAATGATCAATAACCATTGGAATTTTTATATTACAATGAAAGATCAATTATTGAAAGCCAGAAAAATACATTTGAATACATAAGAATACATTTGGTATTGATGTTTTTCTCTGGTATTTTCAGTAGTTGGCAGTTCCATTTTTTTAATCTACTATTTTAAATGAAAATGGACCTTTTCATTCATTTTAATTAATTTTACATTAAAATATCGCCTGAGTTTCAATGATTGATCTTTCACTGGAATAGAAAAGCCCAATAATTTTTTTATCATTGCTGGACATCGTATAAGTAGTTATATCTATTTTTATCTCAAAAATATGTTCTATAACCTGCAAAAAAAAATAAAATAAAAAATATTGAAAATGAACAAGTTATAATTTTTTCAAAGCCCGATCCATAATCACGAAAAAATCTGCCCAACATGAATACAGCATCCTATTTTTTTCAATATCCGTAAAAAAACTAAAGTTAAGGACAAGGTGCATCCTTACGACCTATTATATTATATACCATCATCATTAAACTGTGAAAAAATTGGATCAAAGTCTCGGTCCGAATCTTGAATTATTGCTTCCTCGCACCTTTGTGAACGTCACAATAATAAAAAAAAGGCGCATTGTCGGCTCGTTTCCAAAGGAAACATACATGTCCATGGAAAAAGGACGAAATGTGCGCACAAAAGATCGAAATGCCTACAAAAAAAAAAAAGGACGAAACGTTCACACAGAAGGGGCTCATTGTGCGGCTGGACGTGAGATTCACAAGCAAACTTCCCGTTCGTGCGTTCCGCTTATTGATGATATGAATGATGTCATTTGTGACAGGTTCGGATTGTGTTGATATGTGGATGATTTGTGTGGTGTAATAAGTTGTCGCAAATGGGCGGTCGATATATGTGATTAGGTTGTAGAGGTTGTGAATGTGTGTGTATCGATATTTTTTTGTTAGTACCTACGTGTGATGATGTGTGTGTGTTTTTTTTGGTGAAAATTTATTTTAGTTTGTTAAGTGATGATGATTATTTTGTTAATTTTTTTGATGAATTTTGAATAGGTAAAACAATTTTTTTTGATTATGTAAGAGGAATAATAAAAATTCATGCTTTATTAATGCTTGGGAAATAAATGCTTTTCATATAAGTAAGTATATGGAAAAGTTTCTTTGTATTTCATTACCATAAAAAAATTGGGTTTTATTAAATATTTTTTTTTTCATAACCATTCGATTATTTGTATAGGAATTTAATCACATGATTATAAAACTGAACAAACCGTTCAAACTAAAATAAGTAACTAATTGTAAGTATAATTTCAAATCCAAATCATAAAAGTTAACGATTGAACTGTTTTGAAAGTAAAAGTAATTCTACTCAATTTTTTCTTTACAATTAAACAATGAATGTTATGATCCTTAGATGCGTTCAATTTTCATTTGAAAATGAATGAATTTTAATATTAAATTACTTTAAATATAACTTTTTTTCCTTATTACGCGAAAAAAAAAATGCTTAAACTTTTGAGCTTTCAAAGTTGAATAAAAAAAATATATTGCATAAACTTAACAACTCCATAGTGAACTTAAAGCATATTAGTAAGCAAAAAACGCGTGAATTTATGTCACAGAGAAAATTTATCAGTGAAAGAATAATAAAGGCAAAAAAAAAAAATCTCTTGTTGAAATACGTTATATACAACTTTTAACTCTTTAAAAAAAAAAATTCAATCCAACCCAACTTTTCAACATAAAATTTTTTAATTTAACATGTTTTAATATAAACAACAAAATATACATACTTTAATAATACATTTTCACTATAAAATATTCAACATAACAACACCCAACTCTCTCATATACATTATCACGCTCTCTATGGCGTTCCACCCTCATTCTCCATACAACCTCAAAATTCGAACATCCACTCACGGCAACTTTGCACATTCGCCCGACACGCATGTCGACATTTCGCAAAAAACGCACCACACAAATCGGGGGGTCGAGTGCACCGATGCGTTCCAGCTAAGAACCTCTTCAATCAAGCGCAACAAAGAGAGTCGAGATTAACGCATTCCCGACACAAACCCATACATTCGCACATACAGCCCCCCATACACTCCATATCACGTTACAATTTCATTAGTAATTCATTATACGGTTTTGCAAACTGAAAGGGACTTTAATACCGATAATATTGTGCCCTGCGAAGGGAGGAGTGTGCATCCGACTGCATTAGAAACAAATCAGCGGAGTTCCCCTAGGAGTGCGCCATGCGCTAATTGAATGCTGCTTCCCTTGAAAAAAACGCGATTTTGTCATGGGTGGGTGGGGTTAGTGTGTTAATGTTGGAGGAAAGAGTGGATAAACTGTGGTGGATTTGATGAGTTCGGCTTTTTTTTTTTAGGGATGCGTCTGATGTATTTTTTCGGGAGGGCATGTTGTGTAAATTTTAGAAGTTTTATATAATGATATGAATATCGGACATAAATAAAAGTCCAAGTGCTGTTTTGGAAAATTTTAAATGCACATGGGTCTCGTATGACAAGATTTTGATATGAGTGGGTGAGAGTTGTGTGAATTTTAGGTGGCATGGTGTGTAAATTTTAGAAGTTTTGTGTAATTAAGTATATGAATATCGGACATACACAAAGGTGTAAGTGTAATTTTAAAATACTACATGGGTCTCGTATAACACGATTTCGATATGAGTGGGTGGGGGTTAGTGTGTTAATGTTGGAGTTTCCTCCAACATTGTAGATAAACTGTGGTGAATTTGATGAGTTCGGCTTTTTTTAGAGATGCGTCTGATGTATTTTTTTTTTTTCGGGAGAGCATGTTGTGTAAATTTTCGAAGTTTTGTGTAATGATATGAATATCGAATCTAGAACAGGGGAATAGAGACAAAATAATTCCTTACTAAAAAAAAAAAAATCGATGACAAACTGAATTATGGGTAGCTATTGTAATTCTTAACAAAATGACAAAATTCCATGTCGATTTGAGGTCAATATGGTTTTCGTAAATATCTCATTAATTATGACTTTTATCGAATAATATTAAAAATAAAATTTGTAGCTTAAAATAATTTCTACAAAAAAGATATTAAGTATAACGTTTATTCGTAAAAGTAACTGTTTTGGAAATGATTCGATTTACAGAAGTGTTATTATTTTGTATTTTTCCCTCAACGGTGTGTACGTGGAGAACTCAAAAAATTTATAAGAATTTTTTTTTATTCGTGAACAAAATAACTTATTAAAAAAATAAAGTATACAATTGGTAATCTTAACATTTCAAAATAACGGAGAAATTTTTTCAACTATAATAGTTGAAAGAAAAAAAAACTAATTTGAAGTTTAGATAACAAACTACGAATACCAGATTTCGATTAAATTTTGTCTAGTTTATCCTTATTATTTTATTATATCAAAATATATAAATATTACTTAAGTATTATACATTGCAGTAAAATTTGAAAGACTATTTACTCATGATGATTGTAATAATAATAAAAATAAAAATAAACTGCGAAACAGTTATATAGTAAATACCAAATGTTTTTTATATTAACGATAAGTCAAATGATTGAAATAGAGATTTAGTTTCAAGAATTGTAAATACCCAAATGACCAATTTCCAATTTCGCTATGAAAAAGAAATACTTAATTCACCAAATCATGATCCAAATACAAAATAACACAATCAACTCAAATCGAAAATCTGCGCCGTTTGAAAACGCTTACGATTAACAATCGAACGATAATAATCCGTCAAACGTTCAATTTTACTTTTCGAAAACGTCTAATTCGTCATTAGACCTCTCCGAGAATCGCAAAGAGTCAAATTCGAATTTGCCGCTCTTTCACGGATGGCCAATCACAGTGCTGAACGAAAATCGAACGTTCGGCGGGAAAGGGAAAAGCGGAAACGGTCCCTTTGTCGGCGCGTTGGAAATTGAATTGTTTTAAAATTCGATTTTTTGCGAATCGCAAAATCCCCGTGAATTCGATTAGCGGCCTCCGTTTGATTCCTGCTACGGTTAATGGTCGGAAATTCGACGCCATCGACCAAAAAAAAATCGGCGAGCGCTTAATTAACCGTGTACATGTTGCGTAACTGAAATAGTTTTTCCGATCAATTTACTCATATATAATAATAATAATAATTTAAAACAATAAAACATCAAATATAAACGTTTAACTATAATAAAAAAATGTAACAATTCAAAAAAAAACCATACAATTGATAAGAAAAAGCGCCGCCATTTTGTATCGCATACTTTCGAAACAATGTAAAAAATTATCGCATAAAAGTGCAATTTTCTCGACTTTTCGGTAGAATTTTTCAAAAAAATTTAAATTGGGGAATATCGTGCGAGATCTATAGATGTTTGAGGATTGTTAATTTTGAAAATACGTGCGCGTTTTCGTTGAGTAAAACGGCGTCGAGTTTTCCTCTCGTCGGCGTCGTGAAAATTGATTTTCTCGGATTGTCGCGCACGCGCACACGCACCCATGAATATTTCAGCGGTGCCCAACCCTATTTCGTTATGTATGAGACGTTTCGTGTATATACGTATTATATACGTTCGTGTATATTTCAGTATATAGAGCGATATATTTATGAATGTGTGCACTTGTACGTGCGTACGGCGCTCTCGATATAACAACTTTGTGTGCGATTCGTATAGCCTCGTCGATTCTAACCCTGAATTTGCATGAAAATCTGAAAATTAATTGAGCTTTTTATTGATTGAATCGTTTTAGAATCTTTGATTTTAGTTTATATATAAGGTGTCCACTGAAAGACTGAAAAGTTTGGAAAAGTCAAAAAAATTGTTAATTTTCAATATTTTTTTTTTTTTACTTTTATAGATTATAGAGCATCTTTTAGAGATTGAAATAGCTACATGGGATAATTTAATAACAATAAAAACTCATTATTTTTCTATTCCAGTGAAAGATCAAAAAAAATACCGGCAATAATTACTGACTTTCTCAGTTTATTGACTTTTAATGGATCTTTACTGGAATAGAAAAAACTAATGAATTTCACTCGTTGTTGAACATCATATTTAGCTATTTTATTATCGAAAGATTTTTCTATAACTTGTAAAAAAGAAATATGTATAAAATGAACTAGTTATGACTTTTCCAATCCCTTCAATCTTTCAATGGACTACTTGTATAATTGATCCATTGAATACAATTTATATGTGAATTATATAATCTATCCTATAAAGTTTTTTGAATATAATTTTTTTTTTTTAGTTGTATTATTTATTTGATATATGTACGTATAATATAATAATTTAATTTGAATATATACTTATTTGCGATATGAAATATAATCGAAAATGAATCATTTGTTGTTGGAAAATGTGGAAATTCGGAAGTAACAGTGTTAACACCTAACTTGTTTAGACTCTTACACGAGGGCATGAAAACAATTTTCAATATAGCCTTCCTTTTTTCCCTTATTATAAAATCCTACGTGCGATAGAGAAGGAGATGTTTGCTTTGAATCCATTGTTGCTTTCCACTCTTTCCCCGAATATTACGAATGGAAAAGAAAAGTAATTTTCCATTTAAAATTCTGTACACAACCGTCGAAATACACATACGTATATAAACGAACAATACACATCGAAATAATACATATATATTTAAAATAACTGTCGCTTTTAACGTAATCGAACAATAACGATTGTTCCTTCGCGTAATCGTAAAATAAATATTTTATTACTAGAACGTTTACTTTTATTGTATTTCATATTATTCGAATTTATTGTTCTCTCGAGTGGAATCCGCAGATTTTAAATACATTTGTATACAAATCCGATACTTCGACTCAATTAAACCATCAATATTACACAATTATATATTCAAATCGAAAATCGAACGTTCGCAATATTCCAAAAAATCTCGTTAGACTCTGCGGAAATTGACGTTCATAAGTTAACGTTTTTAGTTTGAAATATGTAACACATAATTACCGAACCGGGGGGGATTTGCACAATGGCGTAAACGTGGAATAGCTCCGGCATAATAGAAGACGAACGATCAACAAAATATTAACCTGTTAAACTGGGATAAGGCCATTAACTGTTCATACTACTCACTGCTTAAACTTGGCGAGCAGAAGGCTTATCGAAATCGGAAAGGTGCTCTCAAGCCTAAGGTTGTAACCACTGGTTAATTGTTTGGTGTTGTGATTTTATTAGATTTGGATGTCAGTAAGTTTTATGGGATTGTTTGTTGAAATTGTACAATAATTTTAAGCGATGCTGTAGTTTTAGATCGATTTTTTAAAATCAAGCTTTGTATATTCTATATTGTTCTAAAACAGTAGATTATATTATTAGTAGATTATACTACTCTTATTGTTAAACTAACAACACTTTCCGCTTTGGATGGATTTTTTACAATTTCAGTAAGGAAGTCAATAAGTTTTATGGGAATATTTGTTCAAATTATACAATAGTTTTAAGTGATGTTGAAATTTTAGATCAAGGTTTATATACTCTATATTGTTCTATTATAAGAACAATAGATTAGTTTAAAGTTAGACAAAATTGCATATTTTACAATATGTACAAAATTTTAGTAATTATTACACTTTTACTCTGGATGGATTTTTATAATATCAGTGATTTACTCTAAAACCAAAATATTATAATAAAACTTCTTTTGAAAATGAATATCATAATAATCCCTCATCATTTTTTTTATATTATAAATGGCTTAACTTTTAAAATCATCAATGAATCAACGAATCATATAAAATTTATCATTATTAAGTAATTTCGTTGAACCAGATTAAAATTAAATGATCATTTTTTTATGTAGACGTTTCATTTTTTTTTTTCCTATAAAATGGTAAACAATTTCCTAAAATATAAATATAAAATAATTAAATTATCCTAATAAAATTTTAATAAAACATTCAAAAAAACGACACCATTTAATATTCAATATAAAAAAATCGTTCTAGATATTAAAATTTATTCGATCTCAAATACAAAACCAATTCATTTCCAACCAAAAAAATCACAATCAAAATCATTTAAAAAAATCCAAAAAAACCCTCAACTTCCAAAACACCCACATTCCTTCCACATCGAACTCCACACTCCTCAATCCCAAAATCCGAACACACCAAACTCCTGAAACTTGAACTAAAACAAAAAAAAACCCTCCCGAATTCGCAGCCGAAATTTGGCCACGGGCCGCGACTTCGACGACCCTGTCCTAAGAGGATTCCGCAGGCTTTGCAGGTCGTCCAGGAAGCGGTCGGCCGCCATGACACCGGAACAATGGCGGCGCCGAACTGGGTTAATGCATTATCAAAACATCGGAACTGTTCCCGATACAATGTGTGCTTTTTTGTTATAGATCGGAAAAACGCGCGAATTGCGAAACACGTGCGAAACTTCCGGTCGGATATTCGATCGTTTATGACCGAATTGTTTGGGTTGAATAAATGTCGTGTTTTACGATGATGATGTTATTGATTGACGTGATTGTGAGTTGATGTGGTGTTTGGGTTTTGGTTTGGTTTTGTTTTTAGGAAGAGTCGTTTAAAAGGTTTGTTTGATTTGGAGTTGTGGGTTTTATTGGGAAAAGCAGGGATGTCGTTTCAGATTTTTCTAAGGGGCTAAAACATTTTCTTTCAAAGAAGCTTTTGCAGCGATAATTTTATTGGTCACTAAACTACCCAAAAGTAACAAAAAAATAAACGTTATTCATCGATCCAAAGTATTTCATTAATCATTAAATTTATACTATTATATAAATTCATACTATTTCTAATTATTGGGGAAGCTGCCCCTCCCTAAATTAGTCCCCTGGTGAATAGTGAAGTGTTTTAATTTTGAGTTCGATCTTGTTTTTATTATAGAAAGAATCGTTTTGAAAGATGTGATTGATTTGAAGTTGTGGGTTTTATTATGAAAAGGATTTTTTTTTAATTTCGAATTTGATTATGTCTTTAGATAGGATCATTTGAAAGATGTAATTGATTTGAATTTGTTAGTTTCATTGTAAAAAAGTGATATTTTGAATTTCGAATTTGTTCATATTTTAGAAAGATTCATTTGAATACATAGAAAATCAATTGAAGTTTTAAACGTTTTTAAGCGTTTCCATATTAAAACAATTTCGACTGTATTATAAAAAAAGTATATTTTACAATATCACATAATTTACAATTTGGTTCTCTCTCTGCTTACAATTAGATCATCATCATTCTTGGCATTATTTTATTATTTCAGTTATCTGCGTATGTTTATATTTCATTATTTTCAAACTAGCTTTAGATGTTCAATTGTGAAACATTTAATCGATGTTTAGTTATTATTGTATTTTTTTTCCTTTTGCAGCACTGTATGTTTTCCTTTTAAAAAAAATTAAATATAATATTCATAAAAAAAAAATCTAACATAATCTCAATTTAAAAAAAAATGATTTCCGATTCGAACCAACGCCTCAACAGAAGTTTCACTTCAAAAACAATAATAATAATAATAATAATCGAACATACACACATTGCAGATCCTTGCTCGCTTCGCAATGCAACAGAATCGCGGATTGTTTTAATTGTACACAAGGCGGGAAATGTTGCGCATTTAAACGTCCGAGTCCCGGTAAGCCGAGGATGATGGCGGCTTACCAGATTTACCGGACAATCCTTCATAATCTTCTTTGCAGACCGATCGATGACCTACCAACTTGTGACAATCGATATTTTACACACACGAATTTGTTGGGTGGTGAAAATCGATCGGGCGTTTGGAGGATATGTGAAAAATGTGTAATAATTAATAGGGGAGTAGGTCTTACAATTAGAAATATTGGGGTTAGTTTTGGTAAATTTGGGTTGGAAACGTGAAATTTTTTTCGAAAAATGTGTTTATAATAAATAGGGGAGTACTTAGGTCTTATTTTTGGGTTGAATGTGTGTTTTTTTAATGGAAAATTAAATTATTAAGTTAATTTTGATAAATTTGAGTTCGAAATGTGAACTTTTGCTTTCTTCGTATCAAAACTATAATATATTTGGACATTTTACACTTCAAATTGGATAGTTTACAATTTAGATTGGACGTTTTACATTTCAAATTGGACGTTTCACACTTCGAATTAAACAACTAATTACTAGGAACTACTTGATTTGTTGAATTTTAAATCTTCAATTTGAAGTGAAAAAAAAAACTGTAACACAGTTTATTTGAAATATTTTCTATATAAAGCATCACTCATTTAACAGTTGATGATGTTTTTGATATCCGTCCAAATTTTTCTAAATATAGAAACTATTATTAATTATTTCCTAATACATTTTTTTTATCACCTTATGAATTCAATTTTATATGAAAAGTTAATGTTTCCGAACATAACTATTACATAAATTGAAAAAATTTGTTTTCTTAACATAAAATTCGTTTAAGACGAAATATATCGGTCCCCACAATTTATTCATGTTGAATAACTTCAACCGTAAGTACTTTCATATAATATTTTTTCAATTTTCATAACTCTTCTCTATATTTTTTTAACTTAAACTGAATTCAGGGTGATTCACGTAATGACCTTTAGATTTTCCTATATAAATATTTAATATAATTTTTTTTTGATTACGGTGTCCTATGATTCTAATATGTTTTAAGTACCTTTATTAATAATTTTAAAATATATTATCATTGTTATCTTTTTTATGTTTAGCATTCAACAAAATTGATCATAAGTATAAGTACATAAGAGTTTTAGTTACAAAAAATGTTTTATTCAAAACATTTTAATAATACTGTTTTATATACGATTTTCCGTTACAAAATATACATTATAATAATTTTTCATATTCAACGATACATAAAAGGCGATGTCTGATCACTTATCGACAAAGGAATAAGAAAAAATACACAACGATAACAATGAAACGTTCCCTCCCGTTGATCTTTTCGTTTCTCCCAGTATGAACGACAATAATAACATCAACATCGGCGATAATAACAATAATGATAAAAGACAACGGGAACAAAGCGAAAACGGCGTTCGTTGTTTATACCGAACGAGTTCCCAGTACCCGAAAGTACCTACGAATATATTGCGTCGCGAAGAATTCGCCTGTAGCTAAATGTATCTATTTATTCTGTAGCATAATCGTCCGAGCGTCTACTACAGAAACGAAAGCCCTCCTTCGGGCACGACGATGTAATTAAAATCAATTCAGAAACTGAAAAGCTGAAACGCCCGCGAGGAAAGACTGAAACGAAACGCTCATTAGTACTACGCCGCCCGAGAGGGACGTAAATATTGAGGGTATTCGTTCCGTGATGTATATGGATGTTTGTATATGAGTATGGCTTCTTGTAGCTGTTTTGAACCTTTTGTTTTATATGTTTATTTAGTCGAATAATAAATATTGAGTTTTGATAGTTATCGATGTTCGAAGAATGAAAAAATTTAAAGAATTTTGTGTGTTGATTCGATTTTTTTGTGTGAATTATATAATACCCGGTTGATTCTAGTTGATAAAACTGAAAATAAATGATCATCTTTATCATAAAATCTTTTTATAAAATTAACAGAAAATATAAATTTTATGAAATTTATACTAAAGTCTTATAAACCTAGACCTCTTAACTAGTTACCTTAGTCTATTAGTCTAGTCTACGTGTGAATTATATAATACCTAAATTTACCTACGTGTGAATTATATTATATAATTATATAATATTATATATATATGGTGAATCTAGATGAGCGCTCAAAAAAACTGAAAATAAATTATCATCTAAAAATTTAAAAAAACTAACAGAAAATACTTACTTATAAATTTTATAAAATTTATACCAGTCTTGTAAACTTAGACCTCTCAGTCTAGTTACCTTAGTCTATTTTTTGTAGTCTACTTTAATTTAATAGTAGCCTAGTCTAGTCTTAATCTAGTTACTTTAGTCTTAACAGACTAAGATATTAGATAGGTAATGATAAAAAAGTAAGTAAGTTTCAAACAGTTCAAATATTATACTAAAAAATATATTTTTTTCAATTGAATCAACCTAAAATTGTATAAAAATTTTGAAATAAAAGTAATGAAATGATGAATATTTGTATAAAATGCTATCTATAATATGATCGCATATAAAAAAATTATTTATTTGAATCGAATAAAATGGAAAATGTTGTGAACAGCTGACTCTCTACGTCGTAGTAGGAAAAGTCACGGAAGATACGACGCTGCATAGAGTGAGAACGAGACAAAAACTATTGGAAAATTAAAATGTGGGTGTGGGTGTGAAATACCAGGGTGTTAGTCTGTATGTGAACGAGGGAAAACTCACTCAGGTAAATTATTACGACGATGCGGAGGGAGATAGTTAAATTTGTGAAAATGTAGGTGCGACAGAGTCATGAATATAAATATTCAGAGGCTCCGTGATACAATGCAGTTCAAGTGTTCTGAAAATTTTTTCATCATACTTTGTCGGAATAAATTTGTGTCGTTTCGTAGTTTTTCGTTAAATGTTTGAAATTTTCATAATTTTTACGAAGATGGAATGATATTTTTCGTTTTTTATTTGGAAAATTTATCATTAAATTCATTATAAAACATATGAGGTAGGGTCGTAGGCTGGGGAGGGGATAGAGAATTGGAGGTCCCCACCTAAACTATGAAAATAATTACAGATTATATTTTATTATGAGTCAAGATAATTATATCACATAAAATTATTGAATGCCTTTGAATTTACACACATACTATACTTTCATGAAAAAAACCAGCATATTTGTATCGTAGACATATAAAAGGTTTTATTCTTTTACTAAAAAAAAATCCTAGCTACGATCATGGACAGAAAAAACAATCACTTTTACAATTTACCATAAAATTTAATAATACAAAAAAGTCAAAATCGATTGATTTTTTTACAACTCCGCATAAAAACTACCACTGACTCCACTCAAGTCGGAATTGGTACAACCCTGATTTCAAAAAAATAAATTTTCATACAAAAAAATAAATCACATTTTCGATACGCATCCCCAAAAATACTCATTAACAAAAAAAAAAACACAAAACACCCCACCAATATAAATCAATCAAAAAAAATCCACTCAATTCCAAAACATTACAGAACCACTGCACAAACTCCAACCACGCACACTAACCAAAGCGCGCGAACGAAACAGCAACACACGCACCCCATAAGTGCGAGCGCGGACGCAACACGCCCACCGAATGGGCGTGGCCTCGCCTCCGCGCGGACCAATCACAAGCGTCTGCAGCGAGTGGCGGGCGTGGGCGGGGTCGGGGCGTCAACCTACGCTCAGTCGGCGCGGGGCCGCCCGCTAATCCGTTCGCGCGCGTTCCGCGTTATTTATCTGCGAGATTTTTCGCACAAATCGCCATCGCCGGGATAATCCCGGGAACGGTTCGGATCCCGGGAACGTGTGTGTGATTGTTCGCGAACGTCCCGGTCGCGATTTCGATTCGGCGTATGAATGCGTAAGTGGTTCGTTTTGTTTATGTTTTTTATTTTATTTTTGTGAACGATTGCGTTTGGTTATGTTTTGGTGCCGTTTGAATCTTGTCGGTTATAGTGAAATTTTTTTTTTTGTATGAACATTTTGATATTTATATTGCAATTATTGAAAAAGTTAACCTTTTTTACGAATAGTGTGGCAGCACGTGTATTTACCTAGCGAATTTTCGTTATAGACGGCATTTTTAGTATGAATCGTTTATTTTTTTTCTATCGTTTGTTATCTGTATTGAAAGAAGTGGTTTTTTTTTTGTCATAAAAAAACGTTTCCTTTTAACGCTAAAAGCAATTTTGTCGGTACCTGTGACGATTTGCAGAAATTCCTATGGCGTATGCAAATACATTCGAAGATCTGTTCAGTAAAAGATTGATTTCGAATTTTTTACTGCTAAAATTGGTTTTGATGTGAAAAAATCATCATGTGTTGTGGCTGTTAATTCAATTTAAAATGATTAATCGATAAAATTTAACTATTTTCTGATATTTTTAAAAATTTTTCATTCGATACAAACGAAACTCATGCTTACAACAGTAACGCTACTTGTGATTTTTTTTCCCAAAATTTTCTTTTTTAAGTTTTGTGACCGAAATAAGAAGTTCGCTACCATCGATTCATTTCCTATATCTTGTACAAAACATTTCTGATGATTATTAACAAAAAATAATACCACAAAAAAACCAAACTAATTACACAAACTCTCGAATCCTATCAGAAAGAAACCCACATTTCTTCTACATACAAACTTCAATCGAACACCACATTACTTATTACATTTCCAAGACACGATCCGTTATTTTTTTTCATCAAGTCCGATCTCCGAGAAGTGCATCAACATCAACAATGACTGGTGATAGTTTTCCGAACCGGCTACCTGCCCACACAATGACTTCTGTTCGATAACGAACTGTGATAATCCGCGAAAGACGAATCTTAATCCTAATCTGTTGGCATTGTGTCCAGACAAATTTGTATGGTCAGCGATTGTGAACCTTTGTGGCGCGCCAAACAATCGACGCGCTTTTAAATTATGTCCTAGTGCGATAGAGCGGAATAAAACGGTTCGAAAGTATCGACTGTCTGTTTTGTGGTTTATTTTGATAGTTGTGAACGCATCGTGGTTTTTTATTAGGATTATATCGAATCACGGTGAAGGTCGTCGAAATCGAAAGTGTCGTATATGCAAAACGCAGTGGTGCCAGCGTTGACCTTTTGACTTGGCATTTATCAGACGATTAATGAGCTTAACCCTTCTGTTTGCGAATGATGCTTCGAATATTTTTTTCGTATTGTAAAAGTATGTAAACTAACAATAAAGTTAGATAAACAAAAAAATATTTTTTAGTATCAAAATAACTAATGATTCAAAATTAAAAGTTTAACAAGTCTATAGCTTATTTTTTAAATTTTGAAATTTTTCAATGTATTTTTTTTTTCAATTTGCCTCTTACACTAATTTATTTTTATTTTTGAATCAATATTTATAGAATTGACGCGATAAAGTAAAAGCCTGCTCTGTAAAATTAGTTGACAAGATCTAGTCCCGTAATGAATAACTAATAAGTTGCTCATGATGATGTTTTAAGTAAATATTTTTTTTATTTTGTAAGAATATGAATTCTAAAGAAAGATAAACAAAAAATATTTTAGTAACAAAAAAGAAATATTGAATTGAAAATTTTTTGAAAAAAAGTTATGAGTCTAACATGTCTAATTATTTATGATGAAAATTTATAAAAAAAAACTTCACGGAAATCAAATTTATTTTTAAATTTTGTCATTTTTCTTTGAATTCTTATCAAAATTATCTCCAATATTAAAACAATTTTATTTTTTTGAATTTTACTTTATTTTTTTGCTTATTTTACTTTAGGCTTTTTTACTTTACTTTAGCGGGCCGTTTAGCCTTTAGTTTAGTTTGTCCATTGGTTGATAAGACCTTGTCCTGCAATTAATAACTAAAAAAATTGCTAATGATGATGATTTATATAATTATAATGAAAACACCTAAGTAACATATTTTTCATTGAGTACAATACTATGAAAAAAAAAACTGCATTTAAAAAAAAAATGTTTTAATCATTTTCTTTCATTTTTTCGCGTTAAACAAGTTTAAAACAAAAGCGTTGAAAACTCAACATTTTACAAACGCGTTCTGCTAAACTTTCGGACCCAAACGGGTTAATCTAAACAAATTAATGAGCGGTCAACTTTACAAATTCGCATTGTTAACTTCGTCAACGCATTAAAGAGGTACGCCCGACATTTTTAAATAAACACTTGATTAATATCGGGATCGAAAATTCACACCGACACAAACTCGAACGAATCGCGACTACTTTGTCAAAATACACACCTTTTTTTTTCCAAAAGAAAACCTTCGGAAACTCGCAAAGGTGCCCCTTAGTTAGCGAACGCCTCGCAAATAAATAAACATATTTAAAAACGGGTATATTATATTACATTATGTACACTTTTTTTGCGTCGATCCGTCATGATTTGGCCGAAACAAATCTAATGAAATATTATGACCGATTCGCGGATCGCGTGTCCCGCCTTTTTTTTCGATTTGTTTGTTCGAATATTTAGTGCGGCTCGTAAAAGCGTATGTTTTATGAGTTTTCGAGAGGTCGTCTTATTTTTTTTTCGACGTTTGCTTTTCGCGTTCTTGATCAGATTTGATGTTGTTGTGAAGTGATTTGGAACTTTTTTTTTATGTGGAGTTTCTAATATGTGAAACTTTTTATGCTATAATTTTAATAGTAAGTAACCGAGTTTTTGATTGTTATAATCAGAATTATTTGTTTTAAAAATATTTAAATAAATGAAAAGATAATAAATCAAGACTAGTACTTAATATTAGATAATTTTAAAATAAACTATAGGTCCTTCTTACTCAATATGTATTGTATTACAAAAAATGATTTCATACCATGAAAAAATTTAAATAAAACTGTATTATTATTATTATTTTAGAAAATTTATAAATATAAGATAATGCACCAGTGGTTGATCAGTGTACCAGTGATTGACTACTTCTTAAAAAACGTAAAAATTAAGGTTTTTTGAAGACGATAATCTTTCGGAAAGGGTGAGATTGATAATATGTAATAAACAGCTAATCAATCGCACCATTTCTGGAAGATTATCTTTTAAAACCTTAATTTTACGTTTATCTGAGAAGTGGTCAACCACAGGTACATTTTCTTACTTAAAATAAATACAGTGGAAAACACGAAATTGAAGGAACTGAAATATTTTCCGTGTTAAAAGAATTGTATGGTATGTATGGATTACTGTATTCTTTCTTGTTGATGGATTTTTTTCACGATAAGCGTTTTCATGTTAAGCGATTTTCAATACATTTGCTTACCTACGTACTTATATAGTTACGATGATTCAAAAAACAATAAATTTTATAAAACAAATTATCATTTTTTCTACAAAAAACTTTTTTCCGTTTCAATTACAATTCAATTAATTCTTTCCAAACCCAAACCTTTTTTTTTATAACGATTTTTTTAATACTACAATTTTAAAATATCAAAGTTTTCATAAGAAATTAACATTCCACATATTATATTATTTCATCATAAAATTGAATTCTTTACCAAACCAAAGCATAAAAACTCACCGATTTCAATTATCATTTCAGATGCAGTGAAACTAAACCCAGTGAATCATTAAAACATAAAAAAATAATAATAAAAAAATGTATAAATCAAGTGACCATCCGCATTACTTTCACGTGACATCCAGTGTCGACGCGTAGCTCGCGTTTCGAATTTTCGAATTTGACAAAAAAACAAAAAAACATTTCGGCCATCTTGTGGGCGACGCGGGTCGAAAAGATGGCCGCCGACATTTGACAGGAAGATGGCGGCCGCGGGGCAGCTTCGTGAAGCCGTTCGCCGACAACAGAAGGAACGACGTAAGTTTTCCCAAAGCTCTAATATTCCAACCAGGGCCGGCTCGAGGTTATATGGGGCTTTAGGCAGATCGATTTTCAGTGCCCCCCCCCTCCCATATTTTATAAATATTTTTCGAATTTAAAAATTATTCAAATCCCAAAAGTTTTTACCTAAAAAAAAAGGTCGACGCTTTTAAAATTATTAGTAAAGGAAAGTGACGGGTTCCGACCATGGGAGTTCTAGACCAGAGGGAGGTCTGGACCTGGTGGAGAGTTCTGGACCATCCGGTCTTTAAACTTTTTTCGGATAGTTCAGAATTCTCGACCAGGTCCAGACCTTCCCTAAAACGAATAAGTTGTGCATTAGAAAAATATACGATGTGTATTATTTCTGGTGCATTAAAGAATCTCGTTTGAACATTATTTTATTCATAAGGTACAATATAAAAGAAAATTTGTGCAGTATGAAGTGAGCATTAAAAAAAATATGAAATGAGCAATAGAATGAAATTAAAATGACAGATAGGTGGCAACGCAGCCGGAGTAAAGTCAATTTCTAATTGTAAAAGCAGTACAATACAACTGTCAACTACATTTTAACAATTTGGTTCATTTTTTTTTTTATCAATGTTGATTTTTTATCAATGTTGATTTTATTTGAATTCCGTTTATTGTGAATCGATTATATTATGAAAGTTGTGAATAATTTGTTGATATTTCACATCATTCTAATGCACGTTTATTAATTTTTTAAGGTACAGATATTTTTCTAATGCTCACATTTTAATGCTCGTGCAAAATGCACACGTAATTTTTTTTTTTTTTAATGCACACTTGTTTTATTTAATACTCAGATTTAATGCACATTTATTTTATTTAACGCACATTTAAATTGTTCCCTTATAATATTTTATTTTCATAACCATAGAAGAAAAGTGAGAGAGGCGTAAAACGCCCTTAGGCAAGTGCCTACTCTGCTCCCGATTTGAGCCGCCCCTGATTCCAACACCACTTTTTTACCCCAAAAAAACGAAAATATGATTCCCAAACGTTCTCTGCGCACATTTCTGTATTACACACTCGTCAAAACATCAGCGACATCCATTCGAAAGGCCATCCACGATATCTCCAATAATAATCGACACCACAAAACCCCGTAAGAGCCCTTCCGTGGAATTCGATAAACCGAGGGTCGCCCTTTCGGAGACCCTTTTCGGGACCTTCGCGTATCAGATGGCGAATGTATACATCTTTCGGGCTAGTTTTCGAAAAAAGCGTCGAATGACTGTCAAACGAGTCGATATGGCGACATAATAGACAAATTAAACTATTTCGGTCCCGGCGTGCTTTTTTTTCCTTTGGAGGAAGACAAAAACTCGCTATCGGATCATCTTAATCCTTGGACAAGAAAACGGTGTTGTGTACCAAATATTGAGACAAATACTGGTCTGGTTTGTGTATGTGGGTGTGTTTGATTTTTTTTTCGATTGAAATGACTCGATATTCGAATTTGGGCTTCGATCGTTTGAATACAGTTTTTACATTTGAAGTTCGAACCTTATAAAAATCAAATTCAATCTTTTTTCATATCAAATTTAACCTTTTAAACTTCAAATTAAACCTTTTACTTAATTCAAGTATCGGAAAGTATTGTTAAGACCGTTGTTATCAATCAGATATTATTACGTTTCTTAAACTTTCAATTGAATACGATTTGTGTTATTGTTTCGCTTGTTTGACAATCGTTTTATATATTAATCAAATGGTATGATCAAATGAACGAATATAATGATTATATAAAAAACCTATGGTCAAATATATATTTCCTACAATTTCACACATCAAATTCAGCCTATTTTAAATCAAATTCTATCCTTTAAACTTCAAATTCTACCTTTTACAAATAAAATTCAACTATTGGAATGCATTATTAGTAGTAGTCAACGTAGTATTCAAAGTAGTCAACGACATAGTAGTCAACAAAATACAATCTATTTTTTTTTTCAATTTGACTGAAAGCTTCAAATTCAATCTTTTACAAATCAAATTCAACCATCAGAAAGTATAATATTATTAAGATCGTTGTTATATTGATCAATGAAATGCAATCTATTTTTCAATTTGATTATAATAATCTCACAGTCAGCCGGTATTTTTTTATATAAGTATTTTTTTTTTTTTTTAGTAAATCAATTTGAAAATAGATACCATAGATATGTACCTAAAGTTTCTTTATATATTTTTTTATGAAATCATAAAAAAAATTGAAAATGAAGAAAATAAATTTGCAATGGTTGAACAAGATTTATGAAAGCTTTTAATCGAAGTTTAAAGATTAAATTTGATTTCTATAAGGTCGAATTTGGAGTGTAAAAGCAATACGAATCAGAATATTATTTATTCTCCAAAACACAATGTATATAAACATTTTTCAACGGAGCTGAAGAGAAATCGGAATCCTTACTAATGCTTTCTTCGTGTCATCAGATACTAGCGACTATCTATGGTATCTAAAATCGAAATATTGATTTGTGCAACTGGAAACGTGTTACGAACTCGAATATACTACGTTGAAAGACATATTCCTCGGTTTCTTTGATCGATAAAATATTTTTGGTTTCCTTGAAAATGTCACTATAATATCTATTTGTGTGTTTTCAGATTTCATCCATGATGTGGCCAAATAGTCTCACTGGAGGGTGAGTTGAATGTTTAAATTGTTATAATTTTATTTTCAGATGTATTGTTTTTATTATGTTGAATAATTCAATTCAATGATTACAACCTAATAAGTGTAAATGGAGATTCGAGTATTTTTTAAGTAATGTTTATTTATGATTGAAGTATCATTCAATTTATTTATAAAAGTATTTATTTCAGTATCTTGAATGATTCGATTGAATGGTTACGATATAATAGTAAGTGTAAATGAAGATTTATGTATTTATTTGTGAATGGATGTATTGTTCTATTTATAAATATTTATTTCATAATTTTGGTCAATGGTTTAAAATTTTATTGAATTAGTTTTGATCGATTATTTAAGTTGAGCAACAAGTGATACTGTCGATAAATGTACTTAAAATATATACACAATTTCAGGATTTAACAGTTCAATAATAATAAATACAATTCTGGAATTTAAATCCTACTCTACTATACAATGATGAAGATCACCTTAACATCTGCATATAAGTATATATTAGAATATAATAGAACAAAATGTTAAAATTGCTCATATTGATACAAAATCCTATTTATTACAAAAATCTTAAGGCGACCATACGCTTTCGAAAACACTATATTTCAACACAAAAATTGATTTTCCATATTTTAATGACCCAACCATCCCTCAATTTTTCACTACATAAAAAAAATTCAAACACCTTTCAAATTTTGCACAAAAGTGCACACACGTGCGCAAAGTGTATACGCGCAAAAGTGCCTAATCCATGATAAATGGCCGCGATCGTTTTAAACAACAAATTGGGCGTGCCCTGCAGAAGGGTCTTGGCCTCTCATTAGCCCTAATTGGCCAGGGCCGGAGTGCCGGAACGAGGGCCCCTCGCCAACAAAGGGCCGCAAGATGCAAACAGATCATTAAACGCGCTTGTTTGCACTGCAGTTGTATTAGCGGTTCCCAAATCTGTATAGTGATGTTGATTTTACTATTTTTCAATTGTATGATGCTTTAGAATGGTTTTGAGTTTTTTTTGGATCAAAATATTACTCAATTCAATTAATTATTTGATTAGATCTTGATAAGTATTATGTATGTTTAGTTAGATTGAGACTAATTATGAGGGTAAATTCATATATGTTTTATACTAAACATAGAGTTTCACTATTTTTAGAAAAAAAATATGATATTTTAATTGAAACGATGCTTTAAAAAAATATATGCACCGAAAACTTCTTTTACACGGTTCAAATAAAAATAACTAATTATTTATTTACAATGCTTTTTTCACTTTAACACGGTATAAAAATAAAAAAATATATTATTATGCCACAATTATAAGATCCGGTATAGGCCAGTGTGCAATTATAATTATTAAATTTTAAAAAATCGATGTTTTCCGATGGTTTCATATGAAAAAAATTTTTCCACATTACACTTTTATAAAGTATATTTAGGAGGAAATTCCATTCAAATATACTGATGGAACCTATCTTCAATTTTTTGCATGTTCACCATACATTTTTTTTTACACGGTAGTCTCTGGAACGTATCCCCGCGTAAAAAAGAGACTTAATTGTATTATTTCATACAATATTAACAAGGATACGAAGTTTTGGGGAACGCCAATCGTTCAACAAAGCGAAATCTCAGTCGATATTTTTTCCGTCGACCAAAAGCCACCCCTTGGCAACGCATCCCTTTATTATTTCAAAACATCAAAGCAAATCGTGCGATAAAAGTTAAAAGGACCGCATTAGACATTAAGAGAGAATGAGGTCTGCAGCTGGAAAGCAAAAGCGCATCGTTATCGAACTAATGAACGTTTTAAATCGAGACGTTGTTTTCGAAAGTGGTAAGAGTCCGATGTGCATGTTCGGTTTTTTTTGAATAATCCATTCGATAAATATTAAAAATAACAATAACAGTTATTTGCATATGAACAATTAACATATAATCGTTGATGTTGTTATTATTATCATCCTCATCATCATCATCATCATCATCATCATCATCATCATCATCATCATCATAATTATTATTATTATTATTATTATTATTATTATTATTATGACAAATGAGAGCGTTTTTTAAGATTAATGTCAGTTTTTTAATATGCATCAGAATTTTTCAATTTTTTCTATAATGAATAACTTTGTAAATCTTAGAATTTCAATGGATCAATTTTGAGTTTTTTTTTTCTTCAGTATTTAATACTAAAGAAGGCAACGATAAATTTCTTCAGTTATCATTTCCACGAAAATAATTGAAAAAAGTGATCACCTGACTTTCAGTGATGCGACAAATCGTTAATAGATAAATCCTTAACAGTCAAATCTTTAATAGACAAATCGATAACACGACAAATCGTTAAAATGATAAAACTTTCACGCCGTAGATCGTTAATAGACAAATTGTTAATATGAAAAATCATTAAAAATGACAAAACGTTCACGTGACCCAATCAAAGTAACGGACAAAATCTTCATTCGTTCAAAAACTGTTTTTTTTACGAAAAAAACAAGAATTCGATGAAACAAGTAGTGACAAAAATTCACAGAATGTCCTTCAATTCATATTAATTTAATTTAATTTTTAATTAAACATTCATATAATTTTTCAAAAATTGTTTTTCTATCAAATTGATTCATCAGTTTGAAAATCATTTTCTATTAGATTGAAAAAATCTATAAATTAATTAAAAAATTTAATAATTTCCTATTAAAATTTTCAATAGAAGCAATACATTAAAAAAAATCAAACATAAAACATTATGATTTTCATATCCCAATAATACGAAAAATCAATATATAAAAAAATACGATTCAAACCAAAAAAAAAATCGTATGCATTACAAACGATCCATGATCCACAGATCGATAAAATATCGAAAGCGACGTCAAAACATTCAAAATTCCGACCATACGTTTCCACGTGTGATATGAATATAATGCGTACAGATCGGACAGACAGATATCGAAAATAAATTAACTATTTATCGAAAAAAAAACACCAAACATTGAGAGACGTAGAGGGTACGCGTGCGTTATTAATCCACCATTTTTTTCATTTTATATTCTTTTTGTTTCCATTTCGAGAACGTTTCATTGATAGAATTTCGTCCGGAGCGTTTCCTGCTTAAGACTCGCTTAATCCTCGGCCATTATCCGGACGATAGTGCTTTTATTTATTCGATTTTGTTCAGTTTTTTTTTCAATCTGCGATTAAGTGCGTTTTCTTTACGGATTCGTAAAAAAATCGATCGATCGAATTGAAATGTATTGCTTTTCGGGTCGTTGAAGCGTCACTGATCGGTCATGGTCGATTTATTGCATCGAATTGTTATGAAAGTAAATGAGTAAAAAAAAAATGTATTGAATTATCGTAGTCAGTCAATGAAGAAAAAAAATTGTCGAATTTTCTAATAACTATAGGAAAGCTAGATTTTGAAAAGAAGCTTTTTTTATTTTGGTTCTTAAACAAAATGTAAAAGGTCTATATCGATTTGAGATTTGCATAAAATTTTACGCGGGGTCAAAAGGTTGCCGAAAGTGGTTTTTTTTGTGAATATCTCGTTAACTGTCATATTTAAAGAAATATGATGCATGTCAAATTTGTAACTGAAAGAAATTTATACAGAAAAGATTTGATAACTTTTATTCGTAAAAGAAGCGATTTTGGAAATAATTCGATTTAAAAGTTGTTACTAACAGTGTGCAGAATTCTTACGTGGGGAGTTCAAAAAAATTCTCAGAAAATGTTTTTAACTCGTAAAGGAGTACTGGAAAGTCATTAATAAAATTATATACTTATTGAGACCTATTTTAATTTAAAAATATATTGAAATGGTTTGATTAGATTAGGTTTTTTTTATTGAGTATTAAAAGTTATACAAAGTTTACTTCGAGAAAATAATTTTATTTATTCACAGATTCTTTATAATTTTATTGACAATACATTTTCACTATAACACAAAATTCATTCAATATTCGAACACATTTATTCACAAAATCCATAAATTTCAATCCCTGAAAACTAATTAACATAAAAAAACATTCAAAACAACAACCATCACTAATTCTAAAACACATTCACAATTCGATCCAAACGATAAGAATTCCCCATCCAAAAAAAAATATAATAAATTCGAATACGAAATCGATCAAAATAATGTTTCATCGCTTGTAAAATTAAAACGTAGATTAAATCGCCATCGGATTAACACGTTCCAGTGTCACTCAAATGTTCACGGGCCCGCCTACGGATAATGAAATTTATTCAAAAGAATTAATCGTGTGTATGTGCGTGCGGTCGCCATTTTGTGTTCTTTGTTTTAGAAATGTGACGCGTCGGACACCCACCCGCGGGGATTAAAATGATCACTTTTTTTTATATTATTATATTATATTATATTATCGATCGGTTTTATTTTTTTTGGACTATTTTGATATGGCGTATCGAATGGCGACATATTGAATATTTTAATCCTAGTAAAATGGGATGCTCTCTTATTTGATCTGCGTATGAATAATTATGATTTTATTATTTGATCATAGTAATTTTTTTTATGGATGATTTTTTTTTAGTATTATATTATATAATTTGATGAATATCTAATGATGCATCGTTGGAATATATAATAATTAATTTGTTATTTGATCATAGTAATTTTTTGAAAGATTTTTTTAGTATTCTATTATGTATAGAAATTGTTGAATATCAAATGATGCATCGTTTGAATATATAATAATTAATTTATATTCTTATAAATGAAAAATGAATTGAAATAATAAAAAAATAATCGAGTGTTTTATATTATAATAAAAAAATACAAAAGGAAATTAGCTTTTATTATACATATTATAGTGGAAATGTAATTTCAGTTTTTTGATTGGGATTAAAAATTTTGGTTGGAATTGGAAAAGTAATAAAATGTATAAAACACTTTTTTTTTGTATTGAATTGACAACGAAGAGAATGTTCAACGTTTTCATTAAAAAGAATTATATAATATTTATAGTGAAAATGTATAATCAATGAAAGCTTATATTTTTTTATTGTAAAGAATCTGTATACAAATAAAGATTCCCGATTCTTGAAATACATTTCATCTGACTTTTAACACTGATCAAAAAAAAACTAACCTAACTTGAGCTTTTTTTATAATATGATCAGCAAAATATATGTGTGATTTTACTATTGATACATTTTCACTATAAAACAAATACAATCATTTTTTTTTTTTTTTTTTTTAGATCTATGAAAATTTTAAAATCTGAAACTTTCAGTCCCACTTTCTGGGACTTTTTTCCCAAAAAACATTTATCATTTCTGAAATAATTAAACACCTTCGATTTATTTATAATCATCAACACAGCACAGTTCTTCAATACGCAAAATCTTCTCATGACAATTATCGAAATCCACATGTTCCAGGTTTTACACTTCAAACACAACCTTTTATAGATCAAACCCAACCATTTACAAATCAAATTCAACTAATTAATTAAAAAAATAATAGAACTTGATTTGAAAAGGCCGAATTCGATTTGTAAAAGTTTGAATCTGAAGTATAAAACCTGTACCAAATATATCAACGGCGACTGCTCTCCGCAGAACTGTCGATGATACTGAAACTAGCACATGTCCCCAGCATCAAACGGATCGTAGCTGAAAAAGGGAATTAAACCCCATAGATATGTATAGTGCAACCTCGCTAATCCGGACTAATTGGGCGATAAGGTCGTCCGGATTAAGCGATAATCTGGATTAGCGAAGCGGAAGATAACCATGGGAGGCGAAACGCTTCAAACTGACAAATAAACGGAAATCTAATGACGTATCATCGATGATGGATGATGGGTGATGTGTGACAGGTCGTCTTCGATCAGATTTTTCATTTATTTAATTAAATATGCCGAAAAATTTGAATCAAAATGAAAAAATATAGATTTTTTTCTAATCGAATCGACGTGATTCATTTTAAAATATTTTTATATATTCCAGGTGTGCTCCTGAGTCTGAACTAGGCTTTCCAGGACTTGCAGGATGTGGGCCAACTTTGAGACAAGATGGATCGGAATGGTTTATCTCAAATCGTCCCCATATGCCGTGAATGGGTTAACACTTCCTATGCCGATGGATGGACTTCATTCTTCTATGGGATATCCTACAGGTAAAAAAATTGGGAAAATCAGGAATTGTATGTAAAAAAAAATAATTGGATTGTTTGTTCTGATGGGTGGTGTAAACTGCCGACTGTAAATATTTGCCCACTTATATGAAATTTTGGGTTATTGGAAAAGTATGAGGTGAAAAAAGTCATGTGATTTTGTTTAACAATGTGTTTTTTGGAAAAAAAGTATGGGTGGGTTAATACTTATGGTTGGTAGTGTATTTTGATGTGTGTTTTCATGGTAGGGTCTGTTGATATTGTGTATGGGGGGTATTCGAAATTGTATATTGATAATATGGGTTAATTTACAGGTGTGTGTTATAGGAAATGTTATGATTCGTTTTGGTAGTAATTTATATTGAATTTTACTATGGGAAAATTAAGTTTTGTGCATTTTCTATACTTGTTGTGAAATGGAAAATGGTGTGGAAATTAAATGAAAATCATAAGAAAAAAAAAATCGTCAAGGGAAATTGTAATATTACGGTAAAAAAATATGTTTTAATTAAAATTACGAAAATCATAGTATTAACAGTCCAACGAGGAAATCTGACAATGAAATATACAAATTAAATTAAACCCTTTAAACTTCAAATTTAACCATTTACAAATCAAATTCAGCCGGCGAAAATTCATTTTCTTCATTTTTCACTTTTTTTTTTAATGATTTCATGAAAAGTACAAAAGAAACGTTAGATAAATAACCATGGTAGTTATTTTGACTATGTATGTAAATTTTTTTTTTAAATCACCAATTGAGAGTATCAATGTCAAATTTAATAAAAATAGATTGTATTCCATTTATTACTGTGATAATGGTCTTAATTATATACTTTCCGATAGTAAAATTTGATTTGAAAAGGCTTACTTCGAAGTTTAAAAGATTGGATTTGTTTTGAAAAAATGTTGAATTTAAACTACTTATACAGAATTTGAACTATACAATTGAATTTCATTGAACTTTTCACTTTACTTTTCATTTTTTGATGTTTAAAATGTTAGATTTGATTTGAAAAAATGCTGAATTTGTTCTTTATTGAATTTTAATTATACAATCGAATTTCCTCGAAATTTTCACATTACTTTTCATTTCAAACAAGTCCAGTTTCAAAACATGAATTCACGACGATTTCAATCAAACAACTTTTTTCACCCAAAACCTTTCAACATACTTTTCCCATATTATATAGAAACCATTAGATTCGCCCTATCATAAGATGGGACTCTCACATATTTTCACGAATAATTTCAGTAGGCAACCCCAGAAAACAACGAAGGAAAGGACAACGTTCACCAGGGCTCAACTGGACATCCTCGAAGCACTCTTTGGGAAGACCAGATACCCCGACATCTTCATGAGGGAAGAAGTCGCGCTCAAAATCAACTTGCCCGAGTCCAGGGTGCAGGTAACTTCGCCATTTTTTTTTCCCGCCCTTCGCCGAATTCAAACCGCACAAGCTTCGAAAGATTCGAAAAAATCCGTTTCGTATTTATGCCACAATGCAATTACAGAAAAATCCGTGCCCCGTCACGTACAGGCCAGGTAAATTTCGGGGAATGGATGAATGGGACCCAGAACGTGACTTTAGACAATGGCGAAACTACTATTATTTATTGTCGTGTTGTACGTGTGTAGTGTTTGGAAATTTTCGAAAGAGGCGCGAAGTTTGAATGTCGTAAATGCCGTTTTGGGAGCCTCTGTTCGATGTAAGCGTATGAAATTCGAGATGTGAAAATTGTTTTTTTTATTTTTTTGTTGGTGGTTCGATTGTTTTTGATGGTTGAGTGGTTGTTTTTTGGAAGTGGTAAATGTCCCGTTTGTTTATATTGGGAGATGTTTGAAGGTTTGCGTTTGAATAAGTATAAAAATTCTGGCATACTTTAGTCAATTCAAGTGATTTCGTTTAAAGGTTTGCGTTTGGATAAATATAAAGATTGGCGTACTTTAGTCAATTCAGTTTTTTTTTTTTTAATTAGGTAATGTTTCGATTATTTCTTGATAGTTGAGTCCGTTTGTTTATATTGTAAAGTGTTTAAAAATTGGCGTTTGAATAAGTATAAAAATGATGGCACATGTCAATCGATTAGTTTTTTTTTTTGTATCAAAATTTTGATGTTTATTACGCAATTTTTTTTTCTGAAAGTGGACTTATACCACTTTCAAAAGGCTCAATTATAAAATATCATCTTCTTCAGATTCTACCGAAATGATTTTTTTTCCAATAAAGATACGAGTTTATGATAAAATGACGCAAAATAATTCATTTCTTTTTTCTCTTTTATGAAATTATCACTCATTCTATAAAAACGATTTTAAATATAAAGTTATTAAGTATATTACAATTTAATCATATCCTCTTATTTAGTGAAGAAAAACACTATGATCCTTAATTTAGTAAAATATAATATACATCTATAATCCATGATTTACCATTATGGATCCACTACATCGAATAGATTGACTTTTATCGATCGCTTGAGTTAAGCTAAACATATAAAACCAATAAATGTACACGATCATCATCAGACCATTCATCAAAACACGATATTCAATATTACATTTCAACATACAACTTATCGACTACGATAACAACCTTTCAACAAAATTTCCAATCAAACAGAAATTTTTAAAAGAAAACACATTTTATTTTCCATCAAAAGCCAAAACTTAATCTAATTTATTTCCCATCCAACCTACTACAAACCCAAATTGTATAGCTGAACCTCAATTGTTACACCGTGTAACATTGTACACGAGTTTTTCCACCGAGAAACGGAAAACGAACGCATTGTGTCGTTTACGGCCTTTCGAATTTCACGCTTACTTAAACTCACCCATTCATCCGAGATCTTTTCACGCGTTGCTTAACCCGGATTCTGTACAAATTTTTTCTTCCCCTCCATTCATTGTGTACGATTTTTTTCCCCATTCGGCCCACCCTTCCCATTAATTTCGTATATAACACCGAATCTGGCGGCGGGAGGATATTTCCCTTTGTGAAAAATGTCTGAAAACTCGCTGAAGCGTGGATGAGTTTTTTTTTCACCGTTTGAGAATTAGTCGTGTGTTAGGAGTGCTTCTTCTTCGATTAGATGGTTTTCGGGAGTGGTTGGAGTTTTGTAAATGAAACTTCTATAGGAGCGTATGTAAGTCTGATCTGTAAATATAATATAATGAGTTTCGAAATATTATTATTTGAATAAATATTTGATTCTAAATGTAAAATATCAATTGATGTTAAATATAATACAAATGATTTTTCAGAAAAAAACCGAAAAAAATACAGACTTTTTCCCAATAGTCCATTTTGTTCTTCCAGTTTTAAGTATTGAGTATAGTGAAGTTTTCAATAAATATTCTTAATTTTTTTTTAATTTGAAATCAAATACAGTGAATTAATAAATTTTCGTATTAAAAGAATTCGTGTTAAAAGAATTCGTTAAAATAATTCGTACACATAATATTATTTTATCTGAACCGCAGTATTATTTCGTGTTAACTGAACTTTCATATTAAATGTTTTCATGTTGAACTATTTTCTCTGTATTGGCTAAATTTAATTTTATATTTTATACATTTATCGAAAACCGTTTCAAATTTCAATAAAATATTGTAAAAATAACTCTTTTACAAAATAAAAATTTAAACTAAAATTTTGAATTCAGTCATGCGGATGGTCATGTAATAAAACATATGTGCGTAAAATAAACAATTAAAATATACGAAATGTTAAAATAAAATGAAGAAGAATAAATGGATGAAAATGGTCCCATTCTAGAGAATTGGATTCATTTTTTTTTTAATTGATTAGTCTCATTATTGATTAAAATGTGTTTTAACACAAATTATGAATGGTCTCAACCCTGCTAATTTTCTAGATCCACTCCTGAAAGTGGATATATAATATTCTTACAGAATATAAATCATATCACATTTTCTAATCAAAACGTGTATATTTTCATATTATAATCTTCCTAACAATACCTATCTGATTCTTTACCAAACTCACCAACAAATATTCAATAAAATTCACAAAGTTTCACTCCGAACGCGCGAGAATACCACGCTTACTTTTTTCACACATAAAACTCCACTCGAAAGTATCATCCCTCACAAGAACTTCCAACAATGCACATTGCGTTTTCGCATAAGTTTTTATGGATGTATTTTTTTCCTCGTCCTCTATATTATGTCACAATTAAGAGTCACCAATATGGCGCACTTGACTAATCTACTTAAAACTTACACAACGCTGCACGTTCGTGTCTAGAATGCTGAAACGTCGAATTTTCGTATTCGTGTTATTTAAATGGCTTCGTTACGTGACAACGCGAAGGGTGAAACAATACGAATACGTCTACGGTTTTTCTGAATGGATTTTATAAAAATTATTGTGATATTTATTGTTTTCGTGATAAGAAATCGATGGTTTAGTTTTCAAATGCGTTGGGTTTTAATGATTTTTTTCCTTCCCCAAACTTCGTCTGTAATGATCGTAGTTCCAATTTCCATTTATAATCTAACCCTATAATTTTACTGCTGACAATTTTCAGGTCAATTTTAACGGTTGTTGAATTTAAGTTGTAAATGATGCGATCAGTAGATGATTGTGATTATGTATTTTAAGATTGAGATCGTTTTATAGAATATGAGTTTGAAAATCTTCATATATTTGATAATAAATCCTATAAAATTATGAGTGATGCGCTCTACTTTAAAATCAATATAAAGTTACGAATATTTTTTTATATATGTAAAATATTCCTTGAGAGGAATTTTTGTGAGAAATTTTTCCGAAAGAAAGAAAAGGAATTCGCAAAAAAATTTCCATTACTTGGGTTAGGTTTACGCGAGTTTATTCATCATACCACGACAAGTTGGGTTAGGTTGGGTGAGAAATTCGCAAAGATATTTCCGATACTTGGGTTAGGTTCACACGAGTTTATTCATCTTGCGACAACAGGTTGGGTTACGTTTAGTGAGAAATTCGCAAAAATATTTCCGATACTTGGGTGAGGTTCATGCGAATTTATTCAACATAAACGACAGGTTGGGTTACGTTTAGTGAGAAATTCGCACATATATTTCCATTACTTGGGTTAGGTCTACGCGAGTTTATTCATCATACCACGAAAAGTTGGGTTAGGTTAGGTGAGAAATTCGCAAAAATATTTCCGATACTTGGGTGAGGTTCATGCGAATTTATTCAACATAAACGACAGGTTGGGTTACGTTTAGTGAGAAATTCGCACATATATTTCCATTACTTGGGTTAGGTTTACGGGAGTTTATTCATCTTTCGACGACAGGAGGGGTTACGTTTAGTAAGAAATTCGCAGAAATATTTCCGATACATGGGTTAGGTTCACGCGAATTTATTCATCTTGCGACGACAGGTTGGGTTACGTTGGGTGAGAAATGCGCAAAAATATTTCCGAAACTTCGGTTAGGTTCACGATTCACAGGTTCGAATGACAGATGAATTTTTTAATAAAAACTTTATTTATTAATTATTAGTTTAAAATATAATTTCTACCGTAATAGAACATTTCTTTCCACTTTTCTATCAAATTTTCGATGATTTTTTTGTAAAATGATGTCGGTTATGAATTAAAATATTCGGAAAGTCCCTATTTTACCTCTGCATTTTTTTGAATTTCCATATCTAAATAATTTTGTAATGACCTGAAAATTTGGTAATCTGATGGTCTAAGATCTGGAGAGTAAGTATAGGATAAGCTAATGTATATAGAAGTTTTTCCATCTTTCTTGGAAAATCAAGGTTACAATATGAAAATTTTATTTTTTTGAAAATGCGTTTTTCGTGTTTATTTTGCAAAAAATTATATTTTTATGGTTGATAATAATTTTCTAGTCGAAAACGCGTGATTTTAGAATTTTTTTCTTCCATCCGCAGGGGGGGCGGTTGCCCCTACCGCCCACCCCGCTGGATCCGTCCCTGCTATGGATCCTCACCCTCATACCAAAAACTTGGAAACCCAACGAGAAAAAATCCCATAACATCCCAAACCGACATCACTTAACGAAAACATCATTGTAACACGAAAAACGCCCATACAATATGTCGCATCTGCCCCTTTGTCGCATTCCGCCTATTTATTTACGTACACCCTGTAGCATGCGCGATACAAATATACATATATCATACTATTTATTTTTTTCCACCGAATCTATTATATCGCTAACGTTATTGCCCGTATTGACGACAACGGTAGGAATATGTCACAACTGTCAATGGGGGTCTCGAATTTGACGTGTTATTCCCCGAGAAACGTGTCTATTTATTCGGGAACACTCTGTATCTACAATGGTAGGTTGTTATTGTTGTGTGCGATATGTTTTGCGTCGGCGGCGAGGTCGTTTTTGCGGTTTATCGGAATTTTTTTAGGTACAGTGGAAAAGGTGAAGTTAAGCGATAATGATTCGGTCAATATATGGCTGTCATCGCATATTCAATAAAAGATATTCGAAACTTTCAATATTTGATCATTCCGGTATCGAATCTTTTAATGATCAAGTCAAATTTTCAATTTTTGTCATGATCGACGTTTGTCGGTAATGAGGTTCAAGTTAATGGTTATCAATTTAAATTTATTTTTATTAAGGTTTGGTTTAAAAACCGAAGAGCCAAATGTAGACAGCAAGCTAAGCAACACCAACAGACACAAATTCAAAATGGGAACTCTGAATCATCATCAGGGAATACGTCAAGTGGAAAACGTGGTTCGTCCACCAAAAATTCGTCACAGAAAAGTGGTACTACAGTGGCAGCAAAAGCAACTACTCCAGTACACAATAACAATAATAGGTAAATATAATTTGATGCTAGAAGTATCTATAAAATAGTAAGATTCAATAAGAATCAATAAGGTACATCCATAAGGAATCAATAAGTACATATTAGTAAGGCACAAATTTTCTGTCTTTTTTGAAGTTATACTTCCTATGGCGTAGTAAGGTTAAAATTTTACGTAACAGTAACGTTACATGTAACATATTTATAAATTATTTCTGTCAAAATGTGTTTTGTACTAATTAATTGATACTTTTAATATCGATGTTTTTTTATTGTAAAATTTATTCTAGAGATCCTTTAAAAAAAATAGGATAGAGGGGGGACAAAAAACAATTTTTCATATATAATATATGTGATATACAAATATGCTGTTATTTTTCATTTGGAGTATAATATGTGTGTACATTCACGACGTTAAAAGAATTTATTCACAATCAAATATTATGTCAACACAAAAGTTTCATCGTATTTTGAATCCAACCCGTTTTGATAGAAATACCGCACTTTTTTATTGATTGACATATATCTTCGATATTTCAAAAATTTGCACAGTGAAAAATGCCATAAATGCACTTTATTATTAGACATTTCAAAAATTTCTATGGGCTAATTATTATTCACTGGTTAGGTCGAAACTTAACAGATACTGAAAAGGAAGTTTCCTCCACATAATATTATTAGATGATATTCATTAATTCGGAAAACGAAGAAAAATATTTGACCATCGAAAACAATAAATGACCAAATGTATCTCGACATAATTAATATATAACTATTTTTAAAATTTAAAGCGGGAAAAATCCCTCATTCTTCTCTCTTTGACTATAGCCGTGCATTCAATCATATTTTTTCCAATATCTATTATTTATATACAAAATAAACTCATTTAAATCAAATTTTGAAGCTCTTCCGCCAGTTCTCCAGCTACAATTCCACTCCTGAGAGATTCTCCAAGCTACAACGCTAAACCACCGACTCAACTGGGAGCAACCGGGAGTACTTCCACAACTCCTAGTGTAAGCGTCAAAATTTTTATTTTTTGATCAAAATTCGAATTCGTCATGTAAATTTCTGATTTTTTTTTCAGCTGTCTGCTGGGGCGTATTCTTCAGGTAGTAGCAATACCTCGATATGGTCTCCGGCAGCCATTGATGCACCATGGATGGCCAGCATGAGCGGATCTTTAGGGTCCGGAGGTCAAGTGAGTATTTTTTTCGAAATGGAGCTTCTATAGATGTCTAATTTGTATTAGACCTCTATAGAGGCTCCATTTGTATTAGAAGTTCGATTTGTCTTACAAGTTCCATATTTTGTAATATTATAGAAATAAAAAGTATTTTAGAGGGAAATTTATGATTAGTAGAAATTTTAATGATTAAGGTGAAACACCATAGTGAATAAAAGCGAAAGCGTTCATTATAGAGTTTCATCCGTTTCATTACAATTAAATAAGCTTTTGCACTAAAATTTTTATATATTAAAAATCAAATTCAATCTTTTATACTCCGAATTCAACCTTTTACAAATCAAATTCTACCATCGGAATGCATTATTAAAACCGTTGTCATAGTAGTCAATGAAATACAATCTATTTTTCAATTTGATTGAAAGCTTCAAGTTCAACCTTTTACAAATAAAATTCAACCTTTTAAAATTCAAATTCAACCATCGGAAAGTATTATATAATATTATTAAGGTCATTGTTATATTGATCACAATTTGATTATAATAATCTCATAGTCAGTTGGTTAATTTTACATACATGATTAATTATATATTTTTTTTAATAATTCAATCTGAATATAGGTACCATAAATTTTTATCTAACGGTTTTTTTTAAATATTTTTCATGAAATCATAAAAAAAATTGAAAAATGAACAAAATAAATTTGCGATAGTTGAATTTGATTTGTAAATGATTAAACTTGAAGTTTAATAGATTGAATTTGATTTAAAAAAAGTTGAATTAGGAATGTAAAAGCTGTATGATTATTTTTGTATAAAATAGTTATAGAATACGACTAAATTTTTAATATTTTTTGAAGGGTTCCAATTGCTACCAGAATTATGGAAGCTATTATTCAAACATGGATTATTTGAGTCCATCATCAGCCATGTCCCATCAACAATTAAACGTTGGAGTTAGTATATAAATTACTTTACAAATATCAAAAAAAAAACTATTATTAATAGAAAAATAATAATTTTCTTTCACAGGAAAACGGATTGGAATCGTCATGGACGAAAACGAGAGACGAAAGTTCCTGGTTTTACAACACCGGAGGATGGGACAGGAAATAATACATTTGAAACGTGTATTATTAAGTAAAGATTGTTGGGACAAAGCAAATTCATGTACAAAAACCTAACTGAAACTGTACAGATCTTCGACATTACAGATGTACATATAATTGAACGCATATCAGTGAATTTGACATTCAAATTGTTCATATCAAAGTGAAAAAATATCATTTTTTTGGTTTCTGGATTATCGGATGATTTGGAATTTTATGTATATTAGTTATTTGTCGGATTGAAGTGAGATGTTGTTTTTAAAATTGATGTAAGTCTAACGTTTCTCGATTCGAGACATTTCCATATAAGCAATTAACCTTTTTGATTAAAATTGATGGTCTTAATTTATCGTTTAAGTAAAATAAGTCGAAATAAAAAAAAAAAATACTGAAATTCGATTGAAATTTTAGTCGTTGAATAAATTAATTATTACAGCTTTTACATTCCAAATTCAACTTTATACAAATCAAATTTAACCATCGCAAATTTATTTTCTTCATTTTTAATTTAAAAAAAATGTAATTAATTGTATTTCATTATTATATCAAGTCTTAATATTATAATAATACTTTTCGATGGTTGAATTTGATTTGTAAAAAGTTGAATTTGGAGTGTAAAAACTATATTGAACGGTCTAACTAAAAAAAGTGTACAAATATTTGAAAAAAATCTTTTTTTCTTGAATGTGTAAACAGTGTAAAATTTTCCGTGCCAAATGTAAATATGTTTGATTATTATTAAAATAATTATTATGTATTAAAAAAAATACACTTTTCAAGGAAAAAAGAATTATCTTTGTTAGGATGTAATTCGTTCTGTAAGTGAAAATTTGTGGATGACTTTTTGTATCGTGCAATATTTTTTGAATTTTCGAAAAATAGCAAAATATTATTTTCCGGCCTAAAACTATATCTTATCACCGAAGACTTCAACGAACATAACTTAAACTTTTTTTTTAATTATTAATTAATTTTTTTTTTGACTTCCATTGATCTATCGAGAACGGGCTTCTAGTCATGTAATGTTTTCACTTAAAACTTCTTAAGCAATTTTAAAATAATTTTACTTTATACATGTAATTGTTTTTGATTGTGGCCTATATGTAATTTACATTGTATTTTTATATATTCCTATATATAACATAAAATTTATACATATTTAATTGCAAGTTAATGTAAAATAATATTTTCAATTACAATTCATGTGTAAATATTAGGGAATGTTAAATATAAACATATTAGTATTAGATGTTTTGCGTTCATGAAAATCAACATGATTTTTTTTATTTTTATTTTATTTGAACGATCATGGAACAATTTACTTACAATTAATAAAATTTTAATTTTATATGTTTGTGTGGAAAAAAATGTTTGATACAACAAAAATTATTAGTGTATCTTCAAAGCGAAACATATCGATTCTTATTTTATTGTTCAATGATATTTTTCATATATGTATATTCAAAGTATCACTTTCGTAAAATACAAATTATTTACAACAATGAAATGTTTTATTTATTAAATAAACCTTTCTTTATGATCTTTCGAATAATTTGGTAACCAGACAGTAGAACACAACGATATTGAGTACAGTAACAATTGAACAAAAATTATTATTATTATTATTATTATTAATAATAATAATAATAAAAACAAATTAGTTTGATTGGCTTAATTAAAAAATCACCAATACAATTTTTATTTTTCTGCAAAGTGAAAGTAAATAAAAGATTATGTTAGTAGTATGCGGAAAGTTTATTAAGTAAAAGTAACCATTAGCATTCCCAATTATTAAGTTGGTAGCCCTACACACATACACATTTATATATATGAAATAGAAGCGAATAGAAAAGTATCATAATAATTTAATCAATTCCGTCTAATGGTTCCTAGACGTATGCTCAAATGACACTGACGCACACGACGTTGGCTCGCACAACGCAGACTCACATGATGCTGGCGCACACGATGCTAGGTAGTTCAAAATTTTTGGAAAATCATTTGAATCATTCCATCATTTTGGTAATTACATATAACCCTAGTCTCTCTTTATAGGTGGCGAATCTTTTTTTGAATTAAACAAATCTTATTTTTGAACGAAAAAAATTTGGCACCGCTGATGAAAAAAGACTTAAATGTACATATGTAAATGATTTTAGAAAAATGATAATAGAGATACTGTTTCAAAAAAAATTGTGCGCTAATATTGGTGTGCGCTAAAGCTGTATTCCCCAGCATCGTATGCGCCAGTGTCATTTGAGCAAACGATTGGTCACCTGTCTAATAAATAAGAATAAATAATAAATATGAATTAAGCATAACAAAGTAAACGATTTTTATTATTTTATTATCACAAACCTCAGTAATTTTTATCAATCGTAACACACGATCATCGTCAGAGTTTTCTTGAAGCAATATTTTTAAACGATAGACACCTTCATTTTGAATTTCTTGCAACGTTTCCTCTGGGATTACGTCGAATTTTGCTTTCTTTACGAAATTTCGACTTATCATACGTACATTTATGTTTCCATCGACTCGCAGACAAAAAAATCACCGGAAAACATTCGTCGCAACGTAAACAGAAATATTCATGATTTTCAGTGCCGTGCACATTGTCGATATGTCGCGTAAATTCAAAAAAATCATTCGTCTCGAATTTCGATTCGCAAAGAGTACAATAGTACGTCAAACTTTTCATGAAATCTTCCCTAGTCAACGATTCGGCATCACTTATCATCGGGAATTTTGATACGCAAAACTTAACAGCGGGATACACAATTTGCTGCAATCGAATTTCGATCTCTTTTTTGTTCACACTGTCTTTTGGATGGTTTTTACGATTGGCCATACAACGGACATAGGGAAAAGGACAAAAGTTCGTAAAATACGACACACCTATACCAACATCAGTCACTAAACGAATGTCACACGTGAACTCGTTCAAAAACGTCATCAGTTCCAATTTTTTATCATTTGATTGAAAATCGTCCATTTTTTCCGCGATTTTTATCTGTAGATTGTGGATATATTGGATAATTGACGAAGAATTTATGCACGTATCGAATTTTCTAGGTAAAAAATGCAATTTGGTATTTGTGGCGTGTTCAATCACGGGATCGTAAGGATTATTATTAAAATTGACCACATTGAACTCGTTATGATTGTAGTTTTCGTGTAACATTTCGAAACCGTCTATTGAAAACTTAACTGCTGTGTGTGGCCAATTAGTGATGTTTTTTGGAGAATATTTCTGATTGTATCTGACTGAATCTTTACAGGTAAGATCATAAACACTGCCTTCGTATATATTAAACCTATAATTAAAAAACGTTTTCAGTTTTTTCATCGGACACTCAATGACTATACATTCTTCGACCTCTGTTTTATCTTTGCTAGCCAATTTGGTCAAAACTAAACTTTTCAATTTGTCAATATTTTTGTTTAGATATTTTAATAATGCATTATAAAGTGTTTTTGTAGGATTTTTTAATTTACAATGATAAATTCTTAAACCCTTCCAATTAACGAGAAGCACTTTGAGGATTTCAATGTTGATACTTTCGTCGAATTTATTTTTGCTTTTTATTGATAACAAATCGATGATGGTTTTGAGTTGAGTCTTTTCCATTGATTCAATTTTTTCTATCCATAAATTTTGATGTGTTTGTGTGTCGTGCTGCAAAATTTCAACAATTAGTTCCATAATGTTATAATTATCGTCTGAAAACAAAAACAAATCACCATGAAAACATACAATATATTAAATAATGCATAATTTGCTTGTTATCTTATGAATATTGATATTTTATGATCGAAACCATGCAATATCATGAAATATCAATAGACCATTAGCTACTTTCTAAATAACTATGTGTAAAACTATAATAAAACTAAATAGAGAAAGTCTAATATTTGAAATAAGACATACCCAGTTTTGCGGTAACTACTTCAGTTTGATCTTTCTCGTCCATATCACCTATCACTGTTGGGGCATCTTCAAGCTGGTTTGAAGATCCCTTTGAAGAATCCTTGGACTATTTACAAATAATTTATTAATCGAGTGACATTTACATTTCAAGTGTGTTGTTGCAAATCGGTAATTCTCTAGTTTAAACGAACGTTTCATAGAATACAATGGTCCCCAAACGACATTGGCACACACGACACTGGCATACACTGATAGGAGCATACACAACGAAACAACACTGTGCATAGAACACAATTTGCAAAAAAATTCGAAACAATGTAATTAAAATAAATGATAAAACATTAATCGGATTATTTATTCATCGTGTAGTTCTCCAATTGTCTTAAAACGTGTAGTGTGTGTGTTACCGTCAATGTGTGCCAGTGTCGTTTGGGCAAACTTCTGGTCACCGAATTGTAAAACCTGTATATATAGACGTGCTGTGTTTCTACGAAAACAATACCTGGTTTTATATTAATTTTATAACCAAAATACGCTCTAGGGTTTATTTTCGGGGATGAAAATGTAAAAAGATAATATAAAGTTTTACTTCCTCTTATAAAAGAATAATAAATACCTAAATGCAAAAATTGCAAAAAAAATACTTCTCAAACTCGAAAATTCACAATTACTATCCCCAATCGATTATGATTAGCAACTTTTTTTTGTAATATGCATTTTTCATCAGGTAATATTTTCGGGTAGGGATTGTACTAAAAAAAATTTTGAAAATTATGACAGGCCTCATTTTCAATCACCAAACGTCTGCTCAACATTTTTCAAAAATTATACACTAACGTCGGGATGTACTAGCGTTGATTTGCGCTAGCGTCGTGTACGCCAGCATCATCTAAGCAAACGTCCAGGAATCATTTTTAGAATAGGTTGTAATCAGAATTTCAAACCGAAACTGAACCGCAACTGAAAACCGTTAAGAACCGAAATTAATTACCGGAACTGAACCAGAAAAAACATATCGACTTGATTTGTACTGACAAAATACTTTGTACGTATATTATAAAATCTAACGTGGGACTTTTTTAACACAAAAACGCATTTTGGTGTTTTTAGTTTCGTGTTAAAAGTTTTCCAGGTTAATTTGAAAACATAAAAAATTTCGAAAACATGTGCGCTTGGATCAATTGCGCTTAAAATTAGATCATGTACGCTTGAATCATGTGCATTTAGATAATTTACGCTCAGATCATGTGCACTTGGATCACCTGTGCTTGGATTATGTGCGCTTGGATCATGTGCGCTTTCATCGGTTCGGTGACGCAAAATCACACGACGCAAACTCACACAACACAAGCGGTGGCCAGAAGCTAACTCACACGAAGCAAACGCACACGAAGTAAACTCACAGGAAGCAAGCTCACACGAAGCGAGCTCACACGAAGCAAGCTCAAACGAGGCAAGCTCATAGGAAGCAAGCTTACACGAAGAAAGCTCACATGCTTTCGAAAATTTTCAAATTAAAGTGAAAAACGTTTAACACGAAACTGAAAGCACCAAAATGTGTTTTTGTGTTAAAATAATTTCACGTTAGACGTAATAGTATACGTCCATAATATTTTGTCAGTACCAAAGTAATATTTCTTGTTAAATGATACGAAAATTTTCAAAAGCATGTGAGCTTGCTTCGTGTGAGCTTGCTTCGAGTGAGCTTGCTTCGTATGAGCTTGCTTCCTGTGAGCTTGCCTCGTTTGAGCTTGCTTCGTATGAGCTCGCTTGGTGTGAGCTTGCTTCCTGTGAGTTTAAATCCTGTGAGTTTACTTCGTGTGCGTTTGCTTCGTGTGCGTTAGTTTCCCCCAACCAACACAAGCTCACACAACACAAGCTCACATGACGCATGCTCAAACGACGCAAATTTGGAAAGCGATGTGAATTTGAAAACGTCGTTTGAGCTTGGGTCATATGAGCTTGCGTCGTGTAAGTGTGCATCGTGTGAGCTTGCGTCTAGTGAGTTTCACCCGTTCCAAAACCCCTACATTTCCCCCGAAACGCGACATTGCACCGCACCAAACACGAAACACGCCTTATTCCACGCGCTCTGTAACTCCTCCCCCCCCACAATACAATCGTCCCTATCAACGCGCGCACAGAGCGCACATTCCGACTCCCCGCAACGCGCCGCGGCACCGGGCCCCCTATCGATTCGGCCTCCGAGCGGCCTCGCCCCCTGACAGCCGCGTGCGGCACGGAGCCCCACCGACGGAGCCTCCGCAGACATGAAGGCGCCCCCCTCCGCCCTGCTGCCCCTCGCGTCCCTCCTGAGCTTCGCGTGGCTGGCGACAGTGCCGACAGTGGCCGTGTACTCGAACGGCGCCACCTCCGGGGACTCGAGGCTCGTCAAGCTCGACGAGTCCAACTGGACGCTCACGCTCAAGGATGAATGGATGCTCGAATTGTGACTATTTCCTTTATGTTGTATTTTATTTTATGTATTTTTGTGCAATAGAAATGATCACATCGTAAGGTTGAGTCAATAAAATGATTCAATGATGTATGAGATGTGACGGTTGAAAGTTGAGATTTTTTTCTATAGACAGATTCACCTCGTGTTTATATACTAGGTAGAGTTCATATGTTTCATCGGATTTTATTAATATTACATTAATAGTTGAGATTCTTTTCTATAGACAGATTCACATTGAGTGTCAGTTCATTAGGTAGGTTCATATGTTTCGTTAGATTTTTTAAATATTACATTAAAATTTGAGATTCTTTTCTATTGACAGATTCACATTGAGTGTCGGTTTATTAGGTAGGTTCATATGTTTCGTCGGATGTCGGTTTATTAGGTAGGTTCATATGTTTCGTCGGATTTTTTTAATATTATGTTGAAAGTTGAGATTTTTTTTCTATAGACAGATTTACCTCGTGTTTATATACTAGGTAGAGTTCATATGTTTCGTCGGATTTTTTAATATTACGTTAAAATTGAGATTTTTTTTAATAGACACATACACATCGAGTGTCATTTTATTAGGTAGGTTCATATGTTTCATCAGATTTTTTAATATTACGTTAAAATTGAGATTTTTTTTAATAGACAGATACACTTCGAATGTCGGTTTATTAGGTAGGTTCATATGTTTCATTGAATTTCTTCAATATTACGTTGAAAATTGAGATTTTTTCTATAGACAGATTCACCCCAAGTGTCAGATGTATTACATAGGTTCATATGTTTCATCGGATTTTATTAATATTACATTGAAAGTTAAGATTCTTTTCTATAGACAGATTCACATCAAGTGTCGGTTTATTAGGTAGGTTCATATGTTTCGTTGAATTTTTTTAATATTATGTTGAAAATTGAGATTTTTTCCTATAGACAAATTCACCTTAAGTGTCGATGTTTTAGGTAGGTGTAACTTAGATTCGTTCCTTCGCTAGAAAATTTTTACCAATCCATGTAATATTGAAAAGACCTTTGTTGACTTTGTAGCCTCCAAAAACACAGAATTTCATAAACGCGGTAGAAAATCGTTGACAGAAAACTCTTGGTGCAAATTGATTAAACATTTCAAACGATTTCTACTTTATTTCTTTTTCAACAGATAATTCATTAACAAATGTTTGCATTCAAACGAAAAATAAACACGTCATTATCAATTAAACTATTGTTCATTCCGATGATATGTAATATTTATTTTTAAATGAACTTTGATTACTCACAAATGATACATTTTTTTCTTCAATACATTAAAAAAACTTGAATCACATTTTGAAAATGATTTACACATTTTTTTTCGATTTTCTTTTTCAGCATGGCGCCATGGTGTCCGGCTTGCACCTCACTCAAAGGCACATGGGAAGACCTGGGATCCAACGCCAAAGCCCTCGGCATCAACGTCGCCGAAATCGACGTTACAGCAGCCCCAGGACTATCGGGACGCTTTTTAGTCACCGCACTTCCAACAATATATCAGTAAACCACCTTCATATTGAAATTGACTAATCTCTCTATTCAAATTTCATGAGAAACATCTTTTCAGCGTCGTCAATGGTGAATTCCGCCAATACAAAGGTCCTAGAGATCACGAATCTTTGTATTCGTACGTAGAAGCTAACAGATGGAAAGCGACCGAACCCGTTCCGTGGTGGAAAAATCCTAACAGCGTTCAAATGACTTGTGTCAGTTACTTTTTCACAATGTCATTAGTATTACGAGTATGTTTGGGTTTTTATATGATTTTTTTTATATAAATTTCTTGTATTTATGATTTATCGATTATTTTGTTTTCAGGAAGTACATATAATTTTGCTTGAACGATATTCTCTTCCGACGTGGGGATCGTATTTGATTTTCGCTCTAGCTACGATCCTTTTAGGGTCTATCATCGGATTGGTTCTTATTTTTGTGTTTACGTCATATAAAAATAAGCATTACTTACAAAATACTAATGATATTATTTTGTTTACAGTTAATGGTGGCATGTATTGACTTTTTGTATCCTCAAAAGGCATCCGGTAGAAAACCTCAACCGTTACCGACTCAAAAACCTGTAAGAGTATAGTTTATGACAGGCTTGTCCAACATTTCGACATACGAGGGCCACATTGACTGAAATGTACAAATATCGGGGGCCACATATAAATTTCAAAATTTCAATTGTAAATTCAAAACATAATAAGTATTAAAATATTGGTTAAGTTATTTATCTCAATTATAAAACTTTCGATAAATACATTTCAGAGTAAATACTGTATGTTTTTGGGCACACACGCTTGTAGTTTTGTATGAGTCATTTTTTGACAGCTGCCAATTGATGAAATCGATATATTGACTTGGATTGTTTCCCATATTTTTTCACTCTTGATTTATTTTACGGGCGGTTCGTTTTATATGATTTGGACAAGCCTTGCTTATGATATTTAAAATTATTCGCGGATCATTTTTAAACCTGATTTTTTTTATGCGATAGGACGAAGCGGAAGTCCCGAACGACGATTTAGTTGACGAAGACGAAGACGTTTCGGAAAATTACGAAACAGACGAAGACGCCGAGAAAAACTCGCAGAGCGATACACCCGTACGTATTATAAGAATCATTCTCGATTCTTGCCTTTTTTTTCATTCAATTGATTAATTTGTTAAATAAATATTCGCTTATCTTAATTATTTATAATAATTTTGACAATAGATCATCTGATCGATAAATTTTTGTTGCAGGCGTCCGATTCTGATGCAGAACCAATCAAAGAAGCCGAAAACAGCGGGAGTGGTGCGAGCGACAAAGACGCATCGGCCAGCCCCAACGTGAGAAAGCGAAAAACCGTACGCAAGGAAAAATAATTCGCAACATCGATTGTCTTAATGCGAAAACCTTTTTCGTTCGACTGGCAAAATGTTCATCACCAAAATTTTCAAGATATTTTTTATATTATTTTTGCCTTAGAATCGACTAGCCCGTCGATCCGAATCTCCTATATCGAATATGTATTTTTAGGCATTTGGGCTTGTAAGCTTTTTAATTAATATCTTTCAGGTTCTGTCGAATAGTTTGATGTATTAAAACACTATCCATTATCTCTAATGTTTATTTTAAGTTATATCTGTATTTTTTTTTTAATATAACGATTCATTTACGCTTTTTTTTCTCTTCACTTTAACCTTTATTAGATGTTATTGTCGATGATCGATGATTGTTAATATTCTTGTTAGGAAAATATCAAAGTTGCCTAAAATTTACCACAAATCACATACGATGCATTTATTTTCTTATTTGAAAAACTTACATTGTGATAAGGATTAAAAATATCTCTAAATCTATATGTATATTATTGTATATTTAAGATGTTCAAAAGACATTTATGTATTACAAGTTATACTTTTATAAAATGTCACTAATTATTAAGTTTCAGTATAAGCGTGATTTTTTTTATTATTTTCGATTAAAACTGCACACTAGTTTTTAATGAAGGATTAATTTTAGTTTTTAACATTTCCTATATTTGTATTGAAAGCAATTAATTTCTTATACTTTAAATTTTAATGAGTCGATTATATAAAATCGATATAAGCTCAATAATTGTATATAATTCATATACATTTTTGAAATTCATCGCAAATCGTTCACCTTTTGGGATTATGTACTTACGCACCGATAATTATTTTGAGCTTTTCCAATGTAACTGTAGATACTTTTTCACAAACGATTTTATGCATTCAACCTTTTTCTTTGTTTTTATTTTTAGTTAATTATGTAATTTATTTTGTGTCACAGCAATTGATTTGTTTTTTTTTTACCACATTCTTCAATAAATAATTTTTTAACAATTTTCGTTTTTTTTTCATTAGTTCATGACGGGGTTATGTTCATTTTACTTTAACATAATCTAACATTCATCTTATTTTAATCTAACCTAACTATTGTTAAAAAAATCAAATCGGTTCGAATCGAAAAGCAGTGCCAAAGGTTACGTTGATTTGATTTAATAAAAAATACTTTTTACCAGATAAGAATATTTATTATTAATTTTAATATAACAATTATGTCCGATCGTTGATCCATTGAGAAAGTATATATCGTAATGAATGCAACCAAAAAAGGAATAAAACCGTATTATTTAGAAAAGGGATTTTTTAAGGACTGTGATGGACCTTTTTGGTGAATTGCACTTGAATTAGTCGAAATGGGGACAATGTTAATATTGGAAACAAATTACACCATTTAGAAACTTATCTAAAAGTTTATATATAATTATATTTTATTATATAATATTGTAGATGTTAATGAATGATCGTTGAATAGAAAATTATTGCTATATTCAAAAGTGCAACAGATGAATTGTTTGTCGAATGTATAAGAAAAAAAATGCCTTATGTAAGAATGTTTAAATGAATATTAGGTATGGAGGCTTATGTTTATCAAATGTGTATATATATATATATATAATCATTTTGTACTTTTAAATGTAAATAAATATTTTGCAACTTTCGTTGTGATTTATTCGAGAAGTGATAATGGTTTAGAATATAAGTAATAAGTATGGCATTATTTTCAGCATTTTTTTTCCCGTGAACTTTCTTATCGTTTATGAAGTACCTACATTTTAAATTCACTTATCGTTTACATGTCGATTTACATTTGAATAATTATGAATGTGTCAATTTTTTGTTTTTGTGCAAAATGACATCTATAAATTATTTTTATTTATATAAAAATATACTTTTGTGATAAAATTTGTAAAAGCATGCGACAGATTATCGAATGGAGAGCAATGATACTATTCCCACTTAAAAAAAATGTATATGAAAAATTTCAATATCATAGATTTCATCATTGACCAATCTTAATCGGATATTCTTATATCAAGAGATAATTCTGGCTGTTCTTCATTTACCGATTCTTCTTGTTTTTTCATAACGCCGTACAAGTCATTTAAAAATTTATTAGTATTTTCTAAATCCGATTGTAATTTTCTCAACTCATCTTTCAAAACGCACTCATAATTATTAACATCACCTCCTTTAATATCTTTAGCCGATTTTGTCTTTAACGGCGTGGTATCATTTCTCTTTTTTTTCAAAATTTTATATTCTTCGCTTAGAAACAATCCATCGAAGAGTAGATTATTTTCTGCTTGAAGTTGAGCCGTTTTTCTTCTTTCTGCAACGAGTTCAGCATTCAGATTTTTTATTGCTTCAGTAGCAGGATCGATTAGTTCGATTTCAGCTTCTGAATCGATCGACGAAGACTGTCTACTCGATCCAGCATTCGTATATATAATTTTTTTTCTTTGAACTTCAGTTTGTAACTCGTTAATTTTTTGTTTCCCAGGAATGGAATCTTCATAAATTGTGACAATTTGCTCCGCTGCGAGGTTTATAGCGGCCAATAAAGCCTTTTTATTAATATCTTTTACAGTTGGAGGCGGCGGGCATACTATAGTTTGGAGCGGCTTCAAAATACTGAACGACCATTTGTTATTAGGCTCGGTGAGAGCGAACAGGATCTGCCCGTTTGCTTTTTCCACGAAAATAGATATCACTCGGTTTTTAAAATACTCGACACGTTCCGATATCACCCGTCCTCCCAATTTATTAGGTTTCGCAGAATTGAATACATAAAGGCTTTGTTTTAATGGTTCTGATGAATTATTTGCTTTGCTAGCAATCACATAAACAAGTTTCCTGTTTAAATCTATGGCTATTTGGTTGGCGATTTGACTTTCAATGCCGACTTTCAAAGTCGCTCCTGTTTTTTCTGGTTTCAAATGAACTATTCCATTTTTTTCGATAGAAACTCGATTTCCAGCATCATCGATGAGGAAACGTTTTGATTCAAAAGTCACACTGTACTTAAGTTTTTTTGCAGAGTTTTTACTGATTATGAGCAAATATGTTTCGTTTCCGATTTTATAATATATTTCATCTTCGCTAGCTAGACGTATATTTAACGGTATCGGTTCGTCAAAAGTTTTGATTGGAGACATTATGTAATAATCGTTCATCATGGATATGATTGTGTTTGACTCTTGAGACTTAACCAGGCATACGAGCCCGATTATAAATGTTTGGAAAATTAAGCTACGAAATATATATTGAAATTAGTAATTTATTATTGATTTGTAAGTTTTAGTGAAAGAACAAATGTGTCTTACTTAATTTTAGTCATTTTGAACACCTTAAAATGATGTTAATTTTAAAAATTCAGTATATAATAGTGTCAATTTGAGATAATTTAAGATAACAGTTTCTCAAATGTTAAATATCAATATGTGAAACAGTTCTTTTCGATTTCAACTTATAACATGTATAAGAATCGTTTTTATTACATCGTAACTTTTTTAAATAACATAATCATATATAGATGAATATTTTTTTTATTTTCCACAATTCAATTTATGGAAAATATTAATTCTTGTTGAATTTGAATATTAAAAAAATCATTTCAATAATATAAAATTGTATCTATTTACATACAGTACTGAGAACTGTTACTTAACTTTCAAATTATAAAATTCGACTGAACTTTACCGTTAAATTAATAAATAAATTCAGTTTTAACGTTACTGATCAATTTTATTTTTAAATAACGCTGTCAAAGGTCACATCATATATAAGAAGTCGGCAATGTTTATGATAATATAAATGAAATACATAAATTTTGGAATTTCCAAAACGATAATGATGAAATAAAACAATCGTTTTTGTTGTTCATGAGAGATTTATTTCATGATATCACGAATTATATTATTTTCACAACAATTTCACTTTCTATAATCTCATACTTTTTGAAACATTGAAAAGCACATGAAACGAAATATTAGACAAATAGGGAAGTACAACATCTCAACAATTCCTTGAACCTTACATTACTTTATGTAAATATTTTTTATTTTTTATAATTTATGCAAATTGCAAAGAACAATCTTATAAAATATTTACTTCGACTTTTTTTTTTAAATTTCATTCTAACATTTCCAAAGAGAGACGATTATATCGCATACATCTGTAATATATATTTAAAATTATAATACTTTAAAACATTTGGATAAAATTCTTAAATAGAACAAGTGTGAAAAGTCAACATGACGATGAGGTAGGGGAAGAAAGGACTCTTTTTTTTTAATAACAAACACATTTGTCACTATATAATTTAAATAGGAAAAAACAATCTATATAATATAATAATTATATAATCTTTGATAAATATCACAATAAATAATTCGATTTGATTCAGTGAACATTGCAAAAGAAGTTGGAATATTTGAAAAAGAAAAGAAGTGACACGCATCATAAGTTATTATAATTATACTTTCAGATCCGACTTCAATTCGTGATGCATACTTCTCGAGCAATATTCACAATGAAATACAAGAAATTTCCAAAAAAAACGTTGAAAATTTTTAACGATTCAATATTTCAAACCTCCGAAAACATTCTTCTTTCCAGATTCTCGTCGAATTTCAACAATTTTGTAAAATTTATATATATATAATTACAATTTTCATTTTGAACAACGAAAATCTGAAAAGAGAAAACTCCATCGTATCGACAACATTCAATATAATTTTGCGACTGATAAAATTTTCAATGTTTTCATATGAAAATATCTCATATTCAACAGATCACTGATCGAACGTATACGAAATAAATATATTCCGTTCTGTACGACCGTTTATATAAAGCTTAACGAATTCTCCCGAATAAAGCGTACTTTCAAAAGCTCAATCTCACTATACCGAACAGGCAACGTTTTAATTCTGAAATATAAATCTGTCGAGCTCATGAACAAGTACAATTTAATCAGTACGACTATGTATTCAGTAAATAAATATACACGCATTTATCAACAAAAAACAGGATCACATTCGATATATAATACTATATAAACATTTATATATACACATAAAAAGACATTTTGAACACTAACAAGCATGCCAAACACCGAATTACGTTACATCTATACCGAGGAAGACCAAACGCGACTTAATGTGAAGACTGTTTGTTACGCGTCAATAATTATGTACACCCGAGTCTCTTTTTACACGGAGATACGTTCCAGAGGTTATTGTGGGAAAAAAATGTATGGGGAAAGTATAAAATTGAAGATAGATTCTATCAATATATTCGGATGGAACTTCGATATAAATACAATTAATAAAAAATGTGTAATGTAGAAAATTTCGCAATGTGTCATCATCGAATGTTCGCAATCATCAAAAACATTGTAAATTTTTATTTAATAACTATAATTGTATACTGGCCTGGTCTAAATCTTACCATTATGGCATAATAATACTTTTTTTTTTTCATTTTAAACTGTGTTAAAGTAAAAAATCAGTGTAAAAAAGATAACCGGCTCTTTTTCTTGAAATGTGTTATTTTGGAACCGTGTAAAAAGAGTTTAAGGTATGATTGCAACGATTATACACAATCGTTGTACATGATCGGATATTCAAAAACTATATCAAAGTTGTACGACTTTTCTGAATCTTCATCTAAATTTTGACAAATAGTTAAACTTCGAGCCACTTATAGAAGTAAAGTTATCAAAAATTATATGATATAATAGAACTTCGATTATCTGGATTGATTGAACTTATTTTAAATAGCAGATTTTACGATTTTTCTACATAAAACACGTCAAAAATTGACGCGTATGTAAAAAAATTATACAGACTCAACTATAACGGTGATCATACTAAATTTTGACAGAAATTTTATTTTTGAAATAATCTTTACAGCTTATAAAGTGATAGTAACATGATTTTTTTCGAAAAAAATTGATTTATCCAAAATAAAACAATTTCTATGTTAAAAAAACTTTTCGCAAATGGCATTAAAAATTATGACTTCATTAATTATTATTTTGGAAACCAATGAATAAATAATGAAAATTTTAAGTTATGTTTAAAGATTTTATCAGTATGAAATAACTAAAAATAGTAAGAATAAATGGACTGTAAATATATTTAAAAAATACTTAAGAATTATGTGCATTAATAATTAATAATAAATAATAAATTCATAATTTTAATTTAATTTTTTTCTTCTCTCAATCATCCAGATTTTTCGCTATCCAGACCATTTCAATCCAAACAACCGAAATCCTACCATATTTTAATATACCTTCAACTAAACATCTTCAACTAAAACCCAACAACGTACAACCGAAACCACATTCCATAACAAAACAACATTCCACAATAAATTTCATAGATTTCACATTAAGCCTTATTCAGTCCCTCCTTGGTCTATACATCCATAAATATTTCATTTGACCGGGTTCAAATACGGGTTGATCATATCAGCCGAGACCATCTGCGATGACCTCAAGTTGCCGTCGTACACGTAATTGACCGGCTTGCACATGCTGGCGTCGACGATGCCCGTCGGCGTGTACCTGTGCTCCGGTTTCATGTGGCAATCGAGCGGCAGGGGCATCATGCCCCCCGCGTTGTACTGACGATGCTCCAAGTGGTTCATGTGGGCGTCCATGGGCACGTGGATCGGACTGTAGTGATGCCGGTCCAGATGCGGACTCATCATCGAATTATACTGGTGCTCGTGCGGCTTCATCTGGCAGTCGAGCGGCATCGGGTTGTAATGGTCAGGTTTTATATGGGGGTCGTGCAAATGCATGCTCGATAGACCGTATTGATGTTCCGGCTTCATGTGCATGTCGAGCGAGCTCTGTATGTACTGATGTTCCGTTTTCATATGGACTTCTAAGGGTACGATGTGGTTCTGATCGTACCTGTGCTCGGATTTGATATGCGCTTCTAACGATATTTGCAGTTGGGTTTCGAATTCGCAATAGCTGCATTTGAACATCATGTTGTCCATGTGTATTTGTTTGTGGGACTCGAAGCTTTTGGAATCTTTACATATGAATGTGCAACGGTCGCATTTGTACTCCTTGTCGTCTAATTTGTGTTTGTTGACGTGAGCTTTGAACAAATACTTGTTGACCGTTTTGAAACTGCACAAATGACAGAATTGCGTGTTCTTTTCCGGATTGTGGCTCAACTGATGGATCGTCATCGCCGTCTTTTGAGCGCATCGATACTGACAATTTTCAATGTCGCAAACATAAGGTTTTTCTTTGGTATGTATACGTCTATGGACGATGATCGAACTCTGCAAATTCGTTCGATAATCGCAAAACTCGCACATGAACCGCTTCTCTTCGGTGAAATGACTTTTGAAATGCCGCTGGTAATGATATTTGTTCATGCTTTTATAGTCGCAGACGGTGCACATGTGAACTTCTCGCTGGGGAGCGAAATCCGAATCCGGATGCTTACTAGCCAAGTGTTTTTGCAAATACTGATTAAATTTGGCACAATACGAACAATGGGGGCACTGATACAATTTGTCTGAAGGACTGTTGTGTTTGGCGAGCTTGTGATGCTTCAGCGAGCTGATCGAGGTGAAGGTGTTTTCGCACACGTCGCATATATATCGCTTTTCCAAATCCGACTTATCCGCTTCGGGCTCTGGCGTTTCTTCGCAAGCTATAACGTTCTCATCGTCAGACACTTTCGGAGGAGGTTTTTCTATATAGACATGTTTATACTTATTACGGGCTTTGACGCTGCTCGTTACGTAGTCTTCGTCGTCGTCATGTTTCTTCTTCACGTGTTGTTTTAAATATGTCGTAGACTTGAACGTTTGGCCGCAATATTCGCATCCGTACGTTTGATTCTGAAGATTCGCCGGATCTCCGTGTTTCAGTTTGGAATGATATCGCAGACACATCTTGTTTTTGTACTGCAAGCCGCATATGACGCATTTATACTTCTTTTCCTCTTCTTCGAAAGTCATTTCGTTTTTCAGCGCTTGGAATTCGTTGGGATGCTTCACTTTTAAGTGATACCGTAATCTGTTGCCGTTCGACAGGATCATACTACAAAATTTACAAGCTCGTTTACCGTTCGAAGTCGCCGAAGACTTCCACCACGACGTTTTGAGGATTTCTTCTGTGGTTTCGCTCACGGGCATGTGCCCGTCTGATATGTCGTTCTCGGAACATTCGCCTCCGCTAGTCAGCGTGTTCTGAAGATGGTTTTCGCTGAAATGCGACACGAGTTCGTTCTTCTCGACGCATACGAATCCACAATGCTCACACGAATATATCTCTTCGCTGTCGTGTTGCTCTTTGATGTGGTCGAAGAGGTTTTGCCGTTGGCCGAAAGACGTTCCGCAAAATTTGCATTTGTACACAATCTGGTTCAGGTCCGGTTCCAAGTGTTTGGTTTTCATGTGACGAAACAGGCTCTGTTTGAACTCGTAGGCTGTGCCGCAATACTTGCATTTGTATTTTTCTTTGGGCGATTCGAACGTGTAGTTCTGAACGTTGTGTTTTCTCATCATGTGTTTGTATAAACCGTTTTTTTTGGCGTATTCTAATCCGCAATATTGGCAAGTGTATTGAAAATTTACATCGGAATTGTGTTTTCTACGCATATGATACAAGAGCAACGTTTTCGTGTTGTATTTGAGCCCGCATTTCTCGCACGTCCATTGACCCTCTTCGTCTTCTAACAAATCCGCATCTTCTTGAGTTTCGCCGACTTCGTGGTTGTTCCTTTTGTGCTGATCTAGATGGTAAGCCGAACGGAAGTTCCTCGTGCAGATGTCGCATTTGTACGAATTCTTCGGCATGAACTTTTCGTTGTCGTGGATCAGCCGTTCGATAGAAGTGGCTCGTCTTTCTTGAATCTGAGAAAGGTCTCTCATTATGCTCTCTTTGACTGCGGCTTCTCTGGTCGACGTGCTCTGTCGACGAGGGTTCCTTTTTATTCTTTTACTGGTAACTATGTTTCTTAGACGTTCGTCTTCGGACGAAGCATTGTCGGTTTGCGTGTTGTCGGACGAATCACTATTTTTATAGTCATCGTCGTTGACCGACGACGGAGTGGACGGAGAATTTTCACGACTTCGAACAACATCTGGTGCATTTTGAAGAGGTGTCTCCTGGAATGAAAATAATTTGTTTTTATGTATCGTATATAGCGATCAAAATAACATTCAAATTGTCAAAAAAGAATAAGTAGCAATGTGTTATTTATGTAATTCGATATTTATTTTGAAAATTTGTCTCATCACTGAGCACATTCTTGTTTTATAAAGAATATAGTACATTTTACAGAATAATTAAATACGAATGTACTCAGTAATGAGACAAATTTTCAAAATATGTATTTGATTTCATTAAATAATACATTACTACATATTCTTTTTCGACAATTTGAACATTATTTTATAAGTTGCATGATTATGAATCAAATGTAACTAAAAAAATTTATCGTTCGTAAACTGTTTATATCAGGAAACAACAAACACATCTCAAAACAATACAATGCATCATTATTGACACAAATGAAGAAAAACAACGATTTTGAACTGATATTTTTTGGCGATCTTTTCCGTATATCGTATAAATTTGTAGATGCTATCAGTTCGAAAACAAATAGTGCTATTGAAAAACTGACATACGCAATCTCCAAACTACGCGCGAAATATTCATTAAAAAAACTCAATATACGCACTAATTACGATAAGAATCTCAATTGAAGCAGTCATATTACATTTTCATTCACATCAACATGCAAATTCATCAACAAAAAATATGCACACCTAAACTAAAGGATTATCATTAAAAAATTGACAAACATAACCTCCAAACTACGCACGAAATCCCTTAAAAACTCAATATGTGCACTAATTTGGTTAAGAATCTCAATTAAATCAGTTATATTACATTTCTTAAGGATTATCATTAAAAAATTGACAAACATAACCTCCAAAATACGGGCGAAATTACTTAAATACTAAATATGTGTACTGATTTCGTTAAGAATCTCAATTGAATCAGTCATATTACATTTGTAAAGGATTACCATTAAAAAAACTGATAAACATAACCTCAAAAATACGCGCGAAATTACTTAAACACTCAATATACGCAATAATTTCGTTGAGAATCTCAATAGAAGCAATCATACTACACTTTCATTCACACCAACATGCAAATTCACCAACAACCAATATCCACACCCAAACCAAAAGATCTTCATCAAAAACCTAACAAACACAACCTCCAAACTACGCACGAAACCCCTCCAAAACCCACCACACACCCCCACAACGCACCAAACACCCCTCAAACCTACCCCCCACAACGCACACGACCCCTCACAACGCAAACTCCCCTCGAACAATTTACGCACCTAAAGTGCACCAGATCGCCCCCGTCCCAAACAAAAGGAAAACGCATACCACACTCGGCCCATGGTAACCGTCGTCCTGGACGCCCTCGGGCGAAGGCTCGCGGGCCCTTTTGGGAGCGGGGACTCCGCCCCCGCCCCCGTCGCCCCCCTCACCCCCCGGGGGCCCCTCCATTTGCCTCTTAGGGCTCCGGGGCGCCCCCCAGGGCGTCCCTACGTCCCTTGTTTTGTTCGCGCGACTGACAGCTCTTTCAGACTTGCCGCTTCGGTGACGTTTCGTCAACAATATCTAAATAAATACACACACTAAAATAACCTCTAAACCAAAATAACCCAAGAGCGATTATTGCATACAATTAATAACATGTTTTGGCCGCGCAACGGCGCGACGCGTTCTATTGACAATCGATTTGGCCGAAAAGGGATGGTTTGGCGGTTGCCGTTTCGGTGCCGTTTTCGGTACTAGGGAGGCGTTTTCGCGGCTCAAATAAGCGTGGGAATGTGCGCTTTAATTGTTATAGATATAAGGGTTAGATTGGGGATTTTAGGAGGACAAAGAATAGCATCGAAAAGGTTGGGAACGATTCCCATTGTTCGCAATTTTCCCTGTTCGTTGGAAAATGTGAGATTCGGTAAATTTTGGAATTTCGTGGGAAGTTTTATTTTTGAGTTAATCGGTGTGGGTTGTTGTTGGAAATGTCTGAAATTAATTTTTATTGACGATCGAACGTTTTTTTCGTTTTAAATGATGCATTTTTGATGAAAATTGTGGAAAATATTTCAGAAATAATCAAAATTGATGTTTATTTCGTTACCAATTTTTTTTTCAAGGAATTTATATCAGATAAATGAATTTTATGTAAACAAAATACATTAACAGAAGTTTGTTTATAAAAAATGATCATTTTTATTACAAAAAAGATTGTAAAAGAAACGATTTTAAAAATCGACACATGTGCAATTTTTAAATTGTTAAGATTACATTCTTGTTTTGTTTACAAAATACGTAACTAAGATACTGAATAGCACATTAGAATAATATTATCAACATGTGCAATACAATATTCAACACATAAGTAATATTCCCATAATTTCAACATTCATATCTTTCCCTTTATCAATTTTTAAAGTTACTCTTTTCCAATTTCACAAACACATAAAAAAATATATACAAAATGTTGTAATCAAAACGTCTCACCACAGCTGAACAAACGATTCAATATTCATTTAGGAACCCACAAATGGGAAATTCACTGAAAGGTTGCAGATTCTGCTCCAAGCGAGCGGACAATTCGATAACTATTCTCCTAGCCGGACTCGACAATGCCGGAAAGACGAAGACGGTCGGTTTGTTGGTCGGGAACAGCACCACCAACTCGGAGACTCCCACGGTCGGCTTCCAACCAACTCAATTGAGGTATTGTGGACGAGTGGTTCACTTGCACGACGTCGGAGGCAGCGATCAGTTCCGGAGAGCTTGGCGACATTATTATGCTGATGCCTACGGCCTTATATTTGTCGTGGACTCGGCCGATAAGGAACGTCTGCAAGAGTGCCGTCAAGTGCTCGAAGAAGTCTTAGCTCATCGGCATATTTCTGGTGAATTTTGAATCAATATGAAGATTTTGGAATGATTTTTTTTTAAATATAATAAATTATTTGATATTTGTACTGTTTTGTAAGTTAATTCAATAAAAATTTTTGATTTTGCATACTCAGGAAAACCTGTGTTAATTTTGGCTAATAAACAAGATCTTAAAGGAGCAATGGATGATCTTGATATCGTAGAACAACTTAATATAGAAACGATTGTTAATAGGTTTATATCTTATTATGATAAAGACTATAATCATATATTGCAAATATAATAATATCTTTCTGATATATTATTTCAGATATAAATGTCCTACACGAGTAGAATCATATACAGCTATGATTCCGAAGAGTAAAAACATAAATAGTCATATAGATTCAGGTTTGAAAAAAGGATACGAATGGTTATTAAATTATATCATTCATAAATACGACGAATTAACACTTAGAGTTAAAAACGACATGAGTGATTCAAAATCGACAGAACTCGACGAAAATCATGAGACCGAAATAGAAATGAGTGGATTTGAAAATCCTAATTATAAGATTGATATAACACAAGAAGATATCGGAAGCGAGGACGGTATAATAACAGTAAAACAGGCGACTAGTGAAATCATTGAAAAAAACGGCGATATCAAGTTATCACCTCTGTTCGGTAGGAAAAATGAAATTAACGATGCAAAAGAGAAGTCGATAGAGTTAGAAGCGCGTATGCAAATGAGGAAACTCTCTCCAATATCGAAACATAGAGTTTTTACCGCGTCTAGTATTGAAGGGTCGAAGATTCCTACGAATAATGCAAACGAAATATTCGCTCAGCAATTGAAGTCGTTCAAATCGCAAGATAGTTTGAATGAAAATATTCGTCAATCGCAAATCGATGTAAGAAGTTCGTCTTCAAAATCAAAATTCACTGAGATATCGCTGAGTGATAATATGGACAACGGTACAAATACGAAATTGGAATTAAATAGGAAAGTTTTACCACCGATCAAAGGATTTATCCCTAAAGATGTGTTATCACCTAAAAAAGGTATGATTTTGATATTTTAACGTTTATTATAATTGTGAAGTCGATTTCATTTAATTTTTGTTAGTGATAGGATCACCGTTGCATAAGACTGATTTCATATCAAGCGAAAGACCTAAAAGTGCCTCGGAATCAATAAAAAAACAATTGGAAAATGTCAATGATTCTAATTCAACTAAAAAATTCATGATTAAAGGCAAGTATTAGTTTTATATCATATCAATATGCAAGAAATGTATTCAATATCGATTTTATATGTTTAGGATTGCGTAATCATCGTACAACACCTGAAGACAGTACAAGTTTGTTCTCTTACGATCCAAACATATCTGAAGAATCTAAAAGTTTTTCAGAAAATCCACAGAACAGTGCCACGATAAGAGTCGATGCAATTTAAAATTAATAGATAATCTTGATATATATTTTATTTGAGAAATAAATATTACCTTTTATACTTTTACTCGATCACTTTGGAATGTTTCGATTGGTGTAATTTCAATATCGTCCTATTATTACATTATGTTACAATTTTTTCATATTCTTAAAGATATCCTTTGTCAGATTATCGTCTTCTCTTCCAGTCGTCGTTTTAATCTTTTTGTACATATTCGATCACAATGGCAACTCTTATAATTTGAGAAACCAAACTATTTTTTTAAAACATCACTATATAAATAACTTTTATTGAAAAAGATTGTATTTTTTTAATAAAAAAATATCATATGATGCAAATTAATTTTATTAAATATCATACATGTATACGTATCGAATCCATAAAGGTTTTTGTTTTACAGACACACAAACGCACATCTCCTTAACATAAATATATACAGTATTAACGGCTACATGTCACAATTAGTATGGAACGAACAAAGACCCGTATATATATATTAACTTCATTGTATAATGAATACAAAGTAAAAAATTGAAAATAAATGCTATTTGATAATACTGAAGAAAAGCATCTAACTATTGACGTACAGTAAAACTTCGATTTGACAATACAATCGATTGAATTTGCGTTTGCACTGTAAATCTATGGCGTCCTTTCGATAAATACAGACTGTACGTTACGTACATGTTTCAATAAATATGTTACACATAATTAAAAATTCTAGCAATTATAGTGACTAGACTAGTTTTTATTTACAGTTAATTGGAGATCTCATTTTAGAAAACATTTGATAGTAAATTGTCAAATTAATCCTACGTTGAGTTTATGTTAGAACATCTTTTTTGGTACCACAAAGTGTAAAAATCAGTTTGAATAAAAAAAATCTAGTTTGGCCTATTATTTTGAGCGATAACTGTTTCAGTTTTCCTTTCCGATTAACTAAATATGTCTCGAATAGTATATTCAGATATTTTCTTTCTACAAATATATTTGTACTGAGCATTTACATATGGCAGTTTTACGAAATGAGCAAATTGTTTTTTTCCATTACATTTGGCCTCGTCCAATGAAAACTTTCATCTATGTACGAAAGATATATATAAATATAAATTATTCATAGTTTTGATTTCAACAATAAAAAGAGCCGAAGTCGTTTAGTACACATTTAAAAATTTCGATTAATACAAGTAAAATGGACGTATATAATATAATATATATAAAAAAATCAAAAATTGACTTGTATACAAAAAAAAATCCATTTTTCTAAAATAAAATCATTATGTTTAAACTAAAACATGTATTTATCGTGCAATAGCACGTCAACTTATAAAATAAATAAAAAATAGCACAGATCACTCACGATAATTAAAAATGTATATAAATAAAGCTTATCATTACAATATACATATGATATACATATTGATCACCCGTCGGAGCCTTAATTTATTTAGAGCTTTGTCTGATGGAGTCGTCGTCTTCGACGTTAGTGTGTGCATGATGCTGACGCGCCCTTTCGTTCCTTTTTTGTTGCTGTCTTATGAAAGCCGATAAGCGATTCAACAAAAATTGCTTATCGTGCCCTTCGAGGACCAGCTGGCTTTTCAAAACGCTCACCATGTGCCTGTTAGCGACGGCAATGGCCCAATAATAATAAAGCAGCAATACCAGAATGATGAAAACTGGTACTGCGAACACGTACGTTCCCATCAGGAATATAATCGACGTGAGGAATTCGGGGAATTTGTTGAAAGTCGCCACGAGCTCTTCCCACACCGTCGCCAGGTTGCGGAACGGTCCACATCCTCGAGAAGGAGACAGTTCCGCTATGGCGTACCCTAGAGGGATTATGGCGATGCAGAAACTGATCAGTAACACGAGCATGAATAACGAGTTTGATTTCGACGCTCTATAAACGGTCGAAGACGGCTTCGAATTGACTAAACATGCGAACTTTTTTATGTAAAACATGAAAAAACATTGCACGGTGGCAATCAACGGCAAAATCGGACAATAGAACGCTCCGAGCCAACACAAAGTTTGGGAATAGACAACGTCTAATACGTGCTTGGGAAGATGGAACTCTTGTTCTCCGAACAACTTGATACATCTGTTCTCCGAATGCCTCGCGAATATGGACCGAGGGAAGTTTATGAAGAATGTGACGACGATTTGAATGGCGAAGTCGGCGATCAACAGTTTGTACAGCTGTTGGCCGACGTACGTTTCCCAACACTGCAGTTGGGTATTGTCGAAGTCCCGACACTGATGCGTCGAATCGTTCGAATCTATCAACAAATAAAACTGAGACAATAGCACAATGAGGGACGACAATCTCAAGAACACCGTTCGAAAGAGAGACATTTTGATGACGAAAGCCGGACTGTAATGTTCGAATTGGACCAAATATTGAAAGAAGATAGGAACGACTATGTTCAAGCTGACGATGCAGAACGACGGCAAATATTGCAATACGAATTCGTGAGCTTCACTCAAAAGATCTGGCTCTGTTTTGTATTCGTTCGCTGTCGAAGTTATCCTATTAAAATTCACGTACGTGAACTCAGCCATTCTTATGGCCGAATCGGAGTTGTTCGATACATAAGCATCGACAGGGTTGGAATTGTTTGCCATCGGCGAATTCATCAGATTATTCAAACTGTCCAATGAAAATTGGAACGAATAAAAAATTAGATAAGCAGCACCACCCAGTATACAAACAACTAAAAAATTCACGAAGATTCTGATGCAGATCAACTTGATTTGTTCCTCTCTGGACCGAGACTGTCTCTCTTCTTCGCGCCGTTCTTGTTCTAAGCAACCTTTAATTTCGTTGAACAACGCCTTATGTTTGATGTTAGCGGATTTCTCATTATGTATGCAAAAATCCCATCCGCCGAATATGAGATTACAATATTGATAGAACTGTCCTTCGCCTTCGACGAGTCGCTCTTTGAACCCTTTCGCCGCCGATTTGACGATGGCCATCAACGACATCGAAAAGTAAACTAACGGTATGAGAATATACGCTAAGGGCAAATCGTAATACATCGCCGTACCGGATTTGTCTTGGACGAAACTTAAATTCCCATTACTGCCGCCCACGTAATACGTATACACTTTGTGCGTGTAAATTCCGTAGAACAGAATCGTCTTCTCCATCCATCCCGTGCCCTGAACGACGTCCAAGACCACATTACCGGAGTCGTACGTGTTATTGAAATAGTTCTCGGAACAACACTGAGTCGAATTGGGCAAAGACAGATCGCATTGTTCTTCGTCCGGTTCTCCGGACTTCATCAAGACGACGCTGGGCACGATGATGAAGGCTATGTTGAAGACGGATATAGCGAAATTTAAAAACAGCAACCATTTCAGAAGTAGAAAGTACGCGACGACTCCGGTTCCGAAATTCCCTTCTATCGTTTTGAAAGAACCTTTCCACAATTCGAGTTTGTCGAAGAGTTCTTTTATTCTCGCTTGCGTGCCTTGCCAAGCTTTTCGTCTTCGCCATTGCAACTGTTCAAAGCCTTGAAGACGAAGTTTGGTTGCGCTCTGTGAATAATGAATTATTATGAATCAATCGTACGATAAACTGAAGATAATTTTGAAAATTACCTGTAATTGTGCTTTCAATTCTCGTTTTTGAGCCATAGGAACCGGCATAGCTTTGATTTGCATGATTTCTTCCCACGTGCTTTCTTCATTCGATAAATTTTCTGTAATATACACAGTTGCTATCAAAAACGTATATGTTTAAATTGATAAATATATTTTGTTGACTAACCGGATAAGTCAGGTAGCATGGATACTAAAACATCTCTAGTTGCCGTTCCTCGTGGAGCCGTCGATTGTCTTCTTTCGCCTATAGGCCGTATTCTTCTGATCGTTGCTGAAAAAATAAATATTATATGATAAAACTGTATATTATTCTACGAGTATAAAACATATATTATTCAATTTTATGTTCTTATTTACTATTTGATTTTATTTAAATTATTTTAAGCCCTACTTTTTATGTATGAAGCGTTTTTACAATAATATAGAAAGTATGACCGCACATACTGGTATGCCAATCGCCGACGACTATTTGTAATTGTTGTCACAACTTAATTGTTAAGCTGGCACATATAATTCGTATGGTGGTCTATAAAGTCCAAAATCGAAACAATTTTTTAGAAACGTCTAAATAATAAGAGACTAATTTCATATTTTGGATCAAATACGCAATTTTAGACGATCTAGTATGTAATAAAAAACAGAGTCGTACTCTTGATTGGTAAACCATACGACATATTCATAGTGTTTTTGACAATTTTTTTGTTGTTTTGTATATATGACAATTTTAAAAATTTAAATAAAATGCATGCATTATATAAAAATGTATCTTTTGAAAAAAAAAAACATTGAAATATCCAAATTGTATATAAAAATTTTTTTTCTTGAATACTGTAAAATACAAATTTGGTCAGATATACCACCATAAGAGTCAAACGGTAAAAAAAATGCAGTAACTGCATCGCATCAGTTTAGTTTCGAAATACGATAGAACTTTTGCATTGACCTAATATATTTATTATTATAAAATATAAGTCACAGTGTACGCAGAGAGCGATGGAACGATATATGCTATACGTATGTAAATGACTATTATCATATATCGTAAAAAACATCCATTTCTCCAGAAGACCCTATATATTTTGAAAACGAAGCAAATGAAAATATTTAAAAAAAACCACAAATCCTTACTTCCTCGAAGTTGCTTCGATGGCAAAAGAGTGGCAATATTGGCCTTCGAATCGAGTTCAGGACCTCCCGGATAGCTTTCCTGATAAAACTCGCCTCCGGCTTCTTCCCATCCGCCTCTTCCGGCTCTGCCGCCGCCGGAACTACTGACTCCGCTGCCTCCACCGCGTCCGCTTTTGCTCCCGCCGCTGTTTCCTCCCGACATTTTGATTCTACGCTTTATTCACAAGGTGAAAATTTCATTTCTAATCGGCTCCGATCGATCTGGATACCGTTAATATTTTTCAATCACAATATATGATTTTTTACAAAGTATAAAATAAATACGACTATTTTTTGGTATAATAACACAACCGACGGAAGTGAAGATTCACGGAAGATATGAGTTTCTTTGACATGCGCCGATCTGTAATGAAAAACAAATAATTGTAAACACATGATAAGGAGTAGAATGAAAATTTTAATACGGTGATAATTCATATTATATTTAGATTAAATCAAATAAAGCATAGTCGATTGAAGCGTCATTGTGTGTATACAATTATATAAGGAAACGACACCAGTGATTGACTATGTACCTGTGGTTGACCACTTAGAAAAAACGTATAAAGTTTTTAAAGATGGTAATTTTTCGGAAAGGGTGCTATAGATAAGATATAATAAACAGCTAATCTATCGTACCCTATATAAAAGATTATCGTTTTTGAAAACCTTAATTTTTATGTTTTTAAGAAGTGGTCAATTACTGGTACATGGTCAATCACTTGTGCATTACCTTAATATGTGTTATATAAAATTATATACTGTGTTTTATATACAATTTATATTTATATTATATAAGGTAATGCACAAGTGGTTGACCATGTACCAGTAATTGTCTACTTTTCAGAAAAACGTAAAAATTAAGGTTTTTAAGATATAAGATGTAATAAACAATTAATCTAATTGCATCCTTTTCAAAAGATTATCGTTTTTAAAAATCTTAATATTTGTTTTTCTGAAAAGTGGTCAATTACTAGTACATAATCAACCACTGGTACATTATTTTACTGTGAATTTCTTTATTTTTAATAAATATATTAAATTACATACAAACACTTGTATAATATAAAAAATAATTATTTTCATACAAAATATTTACTCAATCACATATATTTAAAGTTGAAATATAGAAAATTTTATGTATGTTAAAAAAATGTTCAATACAAAACCGAAGGGACCGAAATATTTTTTTGTATTAAAAGAATTTCATGTTAAATTACATATACGTACATAATATATTTTCAGGATCTCAGTATTGTTTTTTGTTAACTGATTTCTCACACTAAACATTTTCATGTCAAACGTTTTTCACCGTATAATGTATAATCTTAAAACACAAACCATATGGCAAATTTTGATTATAATAGTGTATAAAAACAAGATAAACACAACACAAAAAAAATATGAATGTGATAAAACTGAAGAATTCTTAGAATATAATGAGTCAAATTGAAAGTTCACTGAAGTCAAATCAACACAAAAAAATCAATAGATAGATGAAACTAAATATTTTTCTACGATAATCATGTAAAGAATAATTACATACAATTAGCATTACCTTATGAAATTATTGAAATAGGAATGGTTTCGGAAAAGCCTTCTTTTGCAACAGACTGCAAACAACGATATCAATATAAAAAAGATAAGCCGGATGGAGAATAAGAGCGTAATTTATTAAACAATGGTTTACGAGGTAGAGATTAAGATAACCCAGAATTAAGAGTAATAAAATGTAAGTGTTTATCGAATGATGAATTAAAATTACCAGAACACTTATAAAAAAAATATGCATTATAAGATTTTTTATGACATGTTATTAAGTATAAAGGATTCAATACAATCGGTGAGTTTTTTTACCACAAATAATTCAACGATATATAAGAAAATATGAGAAAATACGAGTTTTTAATTTTTTGAGAACATAAAATTATAGTAGTATATACAAATCTTTTTATCGTTTCGATATTATGTGAATATAAAAATATAAATATTCTTAGAAAGGTTAAAAATTTTCATCGATATATTCACAATGAATATATAAAATATGTTCAGGATGATTTTTGTAATGAATTAGTCGTTATATACAACTTTTATAATCACATAAAATAAAATTTAATGAATAAACGATTGTAATGAAGAAATATGATTGAAAAGAGTATGAAAACATGTTTGGATATTAATGAAAAAACATATTGATACGTTTCAAGGGTTCGTAATTACATTTTTATTGTGAAACCCGATCAGATATTCGCAAAAGACTAATATTAAGAATGAGTCTGTTTGAAAATACTATAATATATGATGACGATAAATCATGAATAATTATGGGAAAACCCCGTTTTTACGTGCTGGAATTCATGTTTTTTCGATATTTATATTCAATTTCTGGAGTCATTTCATTTTAATACATTTAATACCCACTTTTACTATTCAAGCAGTTAACATCTGAAATATTAAAAGTTCATTTAATTATATAGAAATATATAATTAAATTTGCAGTTATTGATAAGATTTGTTCAAACGAATCAATCGCTTACAATTGAAATTTGTCTATTTGCAATTTTTCTATTCGTTTTATATATTTTTCAACCTCCATTCAAACTGTTTTTCGATCTTGCCTTTAATATGAAGACATCGAAAGTTCAAATCTATTCATATCATCAAAAGAGTTCATATAAAACAAAAATATATGCCGAATACGTGAGGTTTTCAATAAAAATCAATTTTTGACTATTATAATTCTTGAAATCCTTGATCTACAATTACCCTCTGATTACATTTTTTTTGACAATCCCTTAAAAACCATAAAAACGGGATTCGACTATATCTATGAACATTTCACACATCGCAACCAAAATTTTATATATTTTCAATCCTCGTTCAAATTGTTTTTAGATTTTGCCTTAAATGTGAAGACATCATCAAAAGAGTTGATACAAACCAAAAATATATACAGAATACCTGATTTTTTCAATAAAATACATTATTTTCGAAATTTATTCGATAAAAAATGATATTTTTATATTTTTATTTTTTAAATCCTGAATCTACGTTTACCCTCATTTATGTTTTTTTTTTTGAGTCCCTTAAAAAACGTAGAAACGGGGTTCGACAGTGTCTATGAACATTTCACACATCGCAACGAAAATTTTATATATTTTCAACCCTCATTCAAACTGTTTTTAGATTTTGGCTTAAATGCAAAGACATCATCAAAAGAGTTGATGCAAACCAAAAATATATACAGAATACGTGTTTTTTATAATAAAATACATAATTTTTGAAATTTATTCGATAAAAAATAATTTTTTAATATTTTCATTTTTGAAACCCTCAATCTAGAATTACCCTTATATTACGTTTATTTTTGACAGTCTCTTAAAAAACGTAAAAACGGGGTTCGACTATGTTTACGAAATTTCATACGTCGCAACGAAAACAAATCGATTCGACATCCAATATTCGAACACTGAACAAAAACATATGAAAGTTTCAAACAGAAGGGCGGGAAATGGTCAAACGAGATTATAAGGACTATTTCTTGGTGATTTTAAGGAGTCGAATTTGGATAGGCGTTCGAGCCAACATACGAAGACATGAAGGAGTAGTTGCGTTTGGCTGGAGGCTCTGCTGGTTCACCTCTGGAGTTTTTCAGCCCCAAAACTCTTCAGTTTTTCAGGTTTTGGGGATGAAGGGGACTCCGCCCCCGACGGTCGACCGGCGAGCGGCCGCAGCGCTGCCAACTGCGAAACGCTAGTATGAAAGAATGGCCAACCGTTAAAATGTAGGCCGATCGCTGAAAGGGTTAATTCAGTGACGTTTGCTTAAATGACACAAGCACACCCGATGCAAGCGTGAAATTTTATAAATTTTTAAATTAAAGTGAAAAACGTTTAACACGAAATTGAGAACACCAAAATGTGTTTTTGTGTTAAAATAATTACGGTTTTTAGCGATTTTCGATTACGGTTCGATAAATATAAATCATATTGGCGCACGCGACGCTAGAATAATAATAATAAAATAAAATAATAAAAGTTTTGCTACCAATGATCAGGGTTATGAAATGGACTTGAGGGTTTACGTAAACGATTTTATCGAAATGATGATAATGATACTATAGTGGAAATCGCTTAACGTGATAAATCGGTTAACAAGAAATAGTATTTTGTAAATAAATACTGTGAATGTATACTATAACGTCTAATATTACTTTAATACAAAAAAACATATTTTGGTCCTTTTAGTTTTGTGTTGAACGTTTCCCGCTTTGATTTAAAAATTTTGAAAACATGTGTGCTTACAATTAAATCCAGTCACCATGCTAATGATAATTGAACAAACGTCTGGTCACTATTTGTTTGTGATGCATATTTCAATTCAAATAATTTTTAATAACAAACTTTTAACATTTAATAAAATTTTAATCCCTGCAAATTTCAAATTAAAATTCGTTCTAAAAAAAATCATAATGAAAGACTATTGATTCATTAATTTATTTATTTTATTCATACAATACAACTAACAATCAGAATAATTAACATAATCATTTAAAAAAAACACAAAAATTTCAATGGTCAAATCATCGATAACTAAAGAAATGACTAAAACTGGATATACCTAAACATATAAAAATTATTTATTTATTTTTATTTCATAGGAAAACATACAGTGCTAACAAAAGTAAAAAAAAACTATGAAAATAACTAAACACCAATAACATGTTTTCACAGATAAATATCTAAAGCTAGCTTAAAAAATAAACATAAAGAAACAACTGTAATAATAAAAATAATAACAATAAAAATAAATTTGTCCCATAGTTAGAGCTGCATTGAGCGACACAAAGGCACTCAGGGTACCTCACAGTCCGAATTGGAACTTTTAAATTAATCTTAGAAAGCAAACACGCAGAATCCACAGAACCCTGAGCAATCTTAACAAAATACACGATGTCGGTTATAAAGCGCTTTTCACGAAGTGGGAGCAAATGCTGTTTACGGCACCGCGCATCATAATCATCATCGAGACTCTTACGTCTAAAATCCAAGAATCTTAGAAAACATCGTTGTATCGATTCAATTCTTTCCACATAAACACTGAATTACGGATTCCACACATGCGGACAATACTTTAGGATGCTGCGCACTATTGAGCAATAAAGAATTTTAATAATTTTGACGCTAGAGAACTGGCTGCTGGATCTAACAAGGTCTCTGATCTGTTCAACACGTAATCTGTTCAGTAATATCATTAATTTTTTTTAATATTTTCATATCATCGGCATACAAAAGAAAATTAGAGTGCCTAAAACAGGAGTCGAAATCATTAATAAATATATTAAAAAGTAACGGGCCCAGTATAGACCCCTGGGGAACACCAGAAGGGACACAACTCCATCTAGAGGTAAAGCCGTTCACCACAACCGCTTGAATTCGACTCTCAATGTAAGAAGTGAACCACCTAAATAGATTACCATGAACCCCTGCAAAAAAAAGCTTCTGCAAAAGGATCTGATGGTCTATTCTATCAAAAGCCTTGTAGTAGTCCGTAAAAACAGCATCCACTTGACCACCCGAATCCATGCCAGAAGTAACTGAATCAACAAATGTAATCAAATTTGTTGCCGTGGAACGCCTACGTAAAAAACCATGCTGTTGCGGGATGAATGCTGATGACAATGTATTATAGACCTGTGTAAATACGATACGCTCAAATACTTCGCAAATATACATAATTTAGAAATGGGTCGATAGTTTTTAACATCATTCCTGCTACCAGCCTTGTGAATCGGTGTAATAAAAGCAGATTTCCAAACCCTAGGAACAACATACTACTTAAGTATTCATCATTGGTCTAAATTATTTTTTATCTAACATTTTATTTTAATTATAAATTTTTTCAATATTTAAGTGATTGATAACGAGGTGATGCATAGTTCAGTAGCAATATTTTTGGGTATTGCCAAAACCAATCAGGGTACTGGAAGGTGGAAATTCAAGTCGACAATCTCGGCGCCCAAGTATTGGTACAGTCTGCTTAAAAATAGATTTGTACTAGTAAAAATTTATATCTCTTATGTTCTCATTACATCAAAATTGTTTTTTTTTCAGTTTCAAGAATTTAACATAAACTTTAAAAAATAATAAGGAAATTATTGGTACATTCATCTAATGCAGGCATTGGCAACCTTTTTTGGCAGTGAGTCAGAAGCAACCAAAAAGTGACTTTTATAAAGATGTTTTGGGTCAGCGGGTATTTCGAAGCACAATTATTAACAATAAGGACAAGCAACAATTACACCCTCCCCAGCTTCATAAAAACATAGTTGTGCCCCTCTCTCTCAAAAACTTTCTTTCGATTTTTTTATGTGAAACTGGGGGGCGGGGGTGCAAGTTCAATTTTTATAAAAACAGATATTTTAAACAAGCTTTATTTTTTTAACGTTTATATGAAATCAATTATTTATGTTTTATTCACGGATATCTTTCGAAATTTTTTAAATAATTATTTATTTCAAATTACAAAAATTTTCAAAATCGGTCAAGGGCCCTTAAAATAGTCCAGGCCCTGGAAATTTATTTCCTCTCAACGGTCCTACTCATGGTATAAGATTTTTTTCTATATTTGCATATTTCTAAATAAAATATTGAAAAAAATATATATATTTTTGGTAAGTCCTTATATAAAAAAAATTGTCTTAACCAGTTAACTCAAGTGGGTCACTTGAAATTGTCAAACAGGTCAATTGAAGACTTGTGGGTCATAGGTTGCCGATGACTGATCTAATGTAGTACAAAAGTAGTAAAGGGTACAGAAACGAAACCGAAGGGTGCCATTTTTGAGCTCTCTATGTACATGTTGTTACGGCTGCATACAAAATGGTACCAATTCTGTAAAATTTGGTATGTCATTATTTAATTTATTTACAAATCGAATGAAATGTAACACCATATAAAAAATGGATTAGGACTATTTTCTGAGTGAGCTTTTTCAAATAATATTGTTGTTTACCTTTATTTGTAGTTGCCGAAGAAATTTCGCCTTTTTTTGTTTTGATGGAGTCCTCTATTTTTTCAAACCACTTGTTCACAATTTCTTGTTCACTATTACTATTAATATTTTTTGTACATATTATAAATGCAAATCTAACAATTATACAAATTTATATAAAATATTATAATATCACAAACTAAAAATATAGTTATTTTTTTAAATAATAAAAAATATATATATACATTAATAATGGTTATTCAAATATAAAAATGTGTGTTAAAATATCTAAAATAAATTAAAAAAACAACAAAAAAAAAAAAAACCATAACAAATGGTAAGTTTTAATAATTAGTAATAAATTATGCAATGTAGTTAAAATTACATCTAAAAATATTTAAAACAAAAAAAATATGGCTAATAATTTGAATTCAATTTTTTGACCTGACTAATCGTTATAAACAACAATTTGAAATAGATTTATTTGGATTTGGAAGATAATGATATTTGGATACATACATTCATTTCTAATTCAGGAAACACACATAAAACAGCTTGCAATTTTGTATTTTGGTTATTTACTACTAACACATCAATGGGATTTATTCCATCCATGTCTCTTTTTAATAAAAGCTTTTTTACTATGTCCTTTTTTATTAAATTCAGCAGAAAATTGAATACGTTGTTGTCATATTGATATGCTGCAAGATGAAGTACATTTAGACCATATTTATTTTCGTTTATTATGAAATCGTCTAGAATTCCTAATTTAGCACACTTTTCTAAAACGGCTATCATTTTAGTTGATTGTCCAAGTATTATTATCGAATCAAAAGGTGTGTTGCCGTCATTGTCTCTTAAAGAAAGAAGTATTTCCAATTGTGATTTGTCATTTTTTAAGAAATTCAATAGACCAGTATATGTATCGTCGTCACAATGTTCGTATGCTGCGAGATGAAGTACGTTTTCACCGTTATTATTTTCGTTCATTATGAAATTGTTTAGAATTCCTAGGGAAGCACACATATCTAAAACAGCTTTCATTTTTGTTGACTGTCCACATTTTACTAACACGTCAAAAGGAGTATTGCCATCCTTGTTTCTTTTCGAAAGAAGTTTTTCAAATTTCGCTTTATTATTTTTCATTAATTTCAGCAGACGAATGAATACATCTTCGCTGCAATAATTATTTGCTGTTTGATGAAGCACGTTTTCATTATAATTATTTTGGTTCATTACGAACTTGTCTAGAATTCCTAGTTTAGCACACTTTTCTAAAACGGTTATCATTTTAGTTGATTGACCAAATATTACTATCAGGTCAAAAGGAGTGTTGCCGTCATGGTCACTTATGGTCAGAAGTATTTCAAATTTCGCTTTATCATTTGTTAAGAAATTTAACAGATAAGTATATGCATCGTTTTTACAATGTTCATATGCTGCGAGATGAAGTACGTTTTCACCGTTGTTATTTTCGTTCATTATAAAATTGTTAAAAATTTCAAGTTCAGTGCACTTTCCTAAAATGGCTTTCATTTTTGATAATTGTCCATATTTTACTACGACGTCAAAAGGAGTATTGCCATCATTGTTTCTTTTCGAAAGAAGCTTTTCAAATTCCGCTTTGTCATTTTTTATTAAATTCAGCAGACAAGTGATAACATCGTCGCTACAATAACTATTTGCTGTTTGATGAAGAACATTTTCACCATTATTATTTTCGTTCATTACAAACTTGTCTAGAATTCCTAGTTTAGCACACTTTTCTAAAACGGCATTCATTTTAGTTGATTGTCCAAATATTACTATCAGGTCAAAAGGAGTGTTGCCGTCGTTGTCACTTATGGACAGAAGTATTTTAAATTTCGCTTTATCATTTGTTAAGAAATTTAACAGGCAAGTATATGTATCGTCTTTACAATGTTCATATGCTGCATGATGAAGTACGTTTTCACCGTTGTTATTTTCGTTCATTATGAAATTGTTTAAAATTCCTAGTTCAGTGCACTCTTCTAAAACGGCTTTCATTTTTATTGACTGTCCACATTTTACTACTACGTCAAAAGGAGTATTGCCATCATAGTCTTTTTTTGAAAGAAGTTTTTCAAATTCCGCTTCATCATATTTTATTAAATTCAGCAGACAAGTGAAAACATCATCGCTACAATAACTATTTGCTGTTTGATGAAGTATGTTTTCACCATTATTGTTTTCGTTCATTATGAATTTGTCTAGAATTCCTAGTCTAGCACACTTTTCTAAAAGGGCTTTCATTTTAGTTGATTGTCCATATATTACTGTCATGTCAAATGGAGTATTGCCGTCATTGTTTCTTTTCGAGAGAAATTCTACAAATTTCGATGTGTCATTTTTTAAGAAATTCAGCAAACAAGTAAATGCATCGTCATTACAATATTCAAATGCTGCGAGATGAAGTATGTTTTCACCGTTTTTATTTTCGTTCATTATGAAATTGTGTAGAATTCTTAGTTCCGCACACTTTTCTAAAATGACTTTCATTTTAGTAGATTGTCCATATTTAACTGCCACGCCAAATGGAGTATTGCCATCATTGTTTCTTTTCGAAAGAAGTATTTCAAATTTTGTTGTGTCATTTTTTATGAAATTCAGAAAACAAGTAAATGCATCGTTGTTACAATATTCAAATGCTGCGAGATGAAGTATGTTTTCACCGTTTTTATTTTCGTTCATTATGAAATTATCTAAAATTTTTAGTTCAGTACACTTTTTTAAAACAGCCTTTATTTTTGTAAATTGTCCATATTTTACAGCCACGTCAAAAGGGGTAGTGCCATCAATGTTTCTTTTTGAAAGAAGTATTTCAAATTTTTCTGTGTCATTTTTTATGAAATTCAGCAAACAAGTAAATGCATCACTGTTACAATACTCATATGCTGCCAAATGAAGTACATTTTCACCGTAATTATTTTCGTTCATTATGAAATTGTTTAGAATTCTTAGTTCCGCACACTTTTCTAAAATGGCTTTCATTTTAGTAGATTGTCCATATTTAACTGCCATGTCAAATGGGGTATTGTCGTCATTATTTCTTTTTGAAAAAAGTTTTTCAAATTCTACTTCATCATTTTTTATTAAATTCAGTAGATATGTGAATACATCGTCGCTACAATATTTATTTGCTGTTTGATGAAGTATATTTTCACCATTATGATTTTCGTTCATTATGAAATTGCCTAGCATTCCTAGTTCAGCACATTTTTCTAAAACTGCTTTCATTTTAATAGTTTGTCCATATTTTGCTGCCACATCAAAAGATGTATTGGCGTCATTGTTTCTTTTCATAAGAAGTATTTCAAATTTCGCTTTATCTCTTTTTATGAAATTCAGCAGACAAGTGAATACATTCTCATTACAATATTCATATGCTGCAAGATGAAGTATGTTTTCACCGTTATTATTTTCGTTCATTATGAAATTGTCTAGAATTCCTAGTTTAGCACATTTTTCTAAAATGGCTTTCATTTTGATGGTTTGTCCATATTTTACTGCCACGTCAAAAGGAGTATTGCCATCAATGTTTCTTTTCGAAAGAAGTATTTCAAATTTTTCTGTGTCATTTTTTATGAAATTCAGCAGACATGTGAATGCATTGTCGTTACAATATTCATATGCTGCGAGATGAAGTACATTTTCAACATGATTATTTTCGTTCATTATGAAACGGTCTAGAATTCTATGTTCAGTACACTTTTCTAAAATGGCTTTCATTTTAGTTGATTGTCCATATTTTACTGCCACGTCAAAAGGAGTATTGCCGTGATTGTTTTTTTTCGAAAGAAGTATTTCAAATTCCACTTCATCATTATGTATTAAATTCAGCAGACAAATAAATACATCGTCGCTACTATATTTATTTGCTGTTTGATGAAGTACATTTCCACCCCATTTATTTTCGTTTTTTATGAAATTGTTTTTAATTCCTAGTTCAGCGCACTCTTCTAAAACAGCTTTCATTTTTATTGATTGTCCATATTTTACTACCACGTCAAAAGGAGTATTGCCATCATAGTCTTTTTTTGAAAGAAGTTTTTCAAATTGTTCTGTGTAAGTTATTATCATATCCAGCAGACATGTGAATGCATCATCGTTACAATATTTATTTGCTGCGAGATGAAGTGCGTTTTGACCCAGTTTATTTTCATTCATTACGACACTGTCTAGAATGTTTTGTACAACATATTCATATAATAAATATTTTAAATTATCACATTTTCCATATCTTGCTGCAACACTTAAAGTTGTATTACCATTTTTATCCTTTTCTTCTAGAAAACTTTTTAAAATGTCTTTAGGTTTCAATTTATCGATCATAATTTTTATCAAGTGATTAGTTTTTTCCATGTTTTTGTGTTGTGAATACACAAATTGCAATAGATTTTTTTCATATTCCTTTTTACTTGTATATTCCAAACTTATGTCGTTTTCAATAAGCCATATTGCAATCCATTGCCATTTATTTTTAAGTACAACATACAGTTTTTCTCCTTTCAGTCTTTTGATCAATTTTGTACAGTGGTTTTTTGCTTTTGAATTTTCATCGTTAAACATATTGTTTATAAATTGGCATATTACGAAATGTTCTTGGTCAATCATATTTTCTAAAAAGTATTTAGTGATTTCCGATGATTTTTCATCTTCTTTCATAAAAATGTCAAAAAGAAAAACTGCTGCAAAGTATTCAGCGAATGTTCGATGAATAAAAAAAGGTTTATTATCCACGAATCGGATCATGATGCCTACTTCATCTCCTTTTCCTTTATATTTTTCTTTTTTGTATTTCTCTAAACTTCTTGCATCTTCTTTAGTCAAAAACTCTGTCAGTTCATTTTCATTAAATAATGAATCTAAAGCTAAAATTTTCCACTCTTCTACGAATTTATTATGCAGAACTTCAGCTAAATTTCCCGATATAACCGAATCTAAATTTCCTTTGTTTTTTTCAATCCAGTAAATTTTCAGTTTAATCTCAATAAATTTTTTGTATAACTCTGACAATTTGAGCATTTTCATAATTTCTTGATCATCATTTTCCGATGAACCAGATTTTTGAAATTTTTCAAAAGTATCTTTAAAAGCAACACCGATCGTCATTATGTGGAGAGCTACTCCCAGAAATTCGTGTGTTTGATCATCAATACTTTCGCCTAACAATTTAAATAATAAATTAGTGAATGCATCAAAGGATTCTTCATTGATTTTGATGGACCGTTTCCAAAAGTTTTTAAGATATGCTTTTCGGTTGTCTTCTGTAAAAGGTTCGATATCATAGTGATTTAAAGAAATATCTCTAAAAGAACTTTTCAGATCAATTAGAATAGAATCATACGGTCTTGTGCTTATCCAAATATTTTTAATTTTGGCTTTTTCTTTTAAATTTTTGATAATTTTTATAACAATCTCTTTGTAATTTGGGCAGATCTCATCAAATGAATCGAGATATAATACGACATTTCCCATCTGTAGACACTGTTCAAAAAGAGTTTTTTCAGATTTTGACTGATGGTTTGCAGCATTATGCAAAAATTCGACAACATCCTCGAATTCCATATTTTGATATTTCATTTTTTTCAACTTTGTTGATGCTGAGTTCAAGTCGATTTTGATGACCCATAATTTGGAGTTCAGTTCTTTCATTTTTCGCGATAAGGAGGTGAACAAAGTTGATTTTCCCATCCCAGATATCGCAGATATCAAATTAATTTCACAATTATGTGCACTCTTCATAATATTTTCAAAATCTGATTTATCAAACAAATCTTCCGATTTTAATATCAACATGAACTCATTACCTCTTTTCTTTAACATGTAGATATTTCTTGATATATTGTTTTTTAGTTCGTATTTGAATATATCAGATTTGGGTTCAGTTAACCATTTATGTTTTTCGATAACTGTAAAATTTTGATTTTCGGAACAGAGGTCAATTTCATTTATATCGCTTAATAAATATATATGTTTTTTACTTTCCATTCGACGAATAAATTTTCTATCAATATAATAGTTTTCTATTTCTTTTAATCCTTCGATTTGCTTGCCTATGTTAATGACTTCGCCTTCTAAAATTCTTATTAATGTTTCGCCGTCAACTGATTTTTTCAATTCATCACTAATAATCAAATCACCCAATTTTACATTAAAATTTTGAAATCTTATTTCCGCAGCCAAAAATGATTTTTGTGAGTTATCTGTAAGATTTTTTAGTGTGTTTGCGTCATCAATAATTTCATAAAATTTCATATCTGTCAGTGAGATATTTTCCAGAACATCTTTTTTATTTGATATGATTATTAATTTCTTTTTATTATCACTTTGAACTGTGTCAATTATCTTACTAATCTTTTCCATCCAGTCTTCACATTTTGTCTTATTTAACAACAAGTTCAACTCTATTACTAGTAATTGGTTAGTTGATTTTGATTTAAAAGCATCAATCACATTGTAGTTCAATAAGCTTGATCTCACATAAATAAATTCATAAAATTCATTAGTTTTTGTCAATTCTTTGTATAGTTTGATTGAACTAATGACGATATGTTCACTAACAATGTTTAAAATATGTATATCAGAAGATAAAAAAGTTTTGATGTTATATTTAAAATTGGTGTCATCAAATTCGACATCATACTTTTCGAAGTACCTGTCGTACTGAGTAGTTGGTCCTTTTAGCATAATTTTCTTTTTCGTTATTTTATTATGTTTCTGTTTCGCCTTTTCGAAAAAAATTTTCGCATTTTGGGACGAAATAAATCTACTTTCAGAAGAATTATCAGACTTGTTGTAGACGAAATTTCCGCCTTTCATCCAATCTTGAATTTTATTATGTAAATAGCCATATATGAAATCGGCATCGTATGCAGAGTATTGATCACCTAGTTCAGATAAAATAATTTTTCCAAGTTTGTTTTCATCTGGCTGTCCTGTAGCGAAAACAAACGTTTTCAAAAACTCTTCAACATCTGCGTCGACTATGTCTTCCGGCCAGTTTTGCTGTTCTTCCCTTTTCCCAAAATTTCCCATAATCTTCAATTTATTCCCAATAATTTTGTTCAAATCTAAGTTTTCGTATTTTGCGACTTCATTCAAAGCATTTCTTAACTTTTGTCGACCTGTGTCATTTCCAACTTCATCTATAAATTCTTTCCGAAGAGTGTTATTATTTTTATCTATTACCTCTTTTTCCAAAAGACAGTCATAGTGTTTCAAAATTTCGTCAGCTGATAAGCGATTCTTGTCATTAGCCAAAACTTTTATTAATTTCTGTGCAATAATATAATAAATAGAGAGCAACGACTTTAATACTGGCAAGACGAGATCGATTTTGAATCGGTGGTATTTGCCTCCTTCGATTTTACATAACGATAGACCATCATCTTGGACTGCTTCAATCTCACTAGTAATGTTTTTAATATTCTTCAACTTTCCCCAATTAACATCCTTCTCTGGAATTTTTTCATCCATATCGAATTTTGTGTTAGTGTAAATGATTGCGTGCTCTATTATGCCATCTTTAAATAATTTTTCTTTTTTGACATTTTTGAATGCGTTGAAGTACTTCACCAATCCAAAATTATTATTTGCATCTGTGAAAATATCTTTATACGTAATTTTTGCGTCCACTGCGGTTTTGTGTTTCGATTGTAAAATGATATAATAATCCTTTCGATCAACGACTTTCTTATACTTAAAAACAAGATCGTCAAATTTGTGGGCTTCTCCAATCTCTGTGCCTAACTCGAAATTTTGGTTCTTTTTTAACCCTCTTTGCAAATACAACATCAACAATTTTGTTTGGTATATGTTTCCCTGATAACCGGGCATCTGATTTTTTTTTGTAAGTTCGCCATTTTTATCGTCACCCATTTTGTTCTCGGACTGAAATAGATATGCAAATATTTTAGTAAAAAGTAATTTTTTTTGTAGTTTATTAGTAGATTACAAAGAGGAAAAGAATTTTGTGAATCACTTCCGAAGTTTGTTAACATTATCTTTAATGTCGTCAAATTCGGTATCTCTACAAGAGTCGTTTTGACAATTTTTGCCCAGAATTATATAATATAATGATAAGTTGCTTTTTTCACAAAAATCGCATTTTCAATCATTTTTTTGCATTTCGCAACTTTGTCAACCTACTGCGTTCATCATCAAAAATATTTTACTACTGTGACAACTTTGATCGTGAAATTTACTTGTAAAAATCAAATCTTTAGAATTACAGATTAGTTTTTACTCTCATTTCAGATAACTTAACTTTTTGAACTATCAAACTAATTTTAATGGTGTTACCATTCCTAGGAAAAGTTGAGGAGCATTTTATGCAAAACAACTTCGGCTTGTTAGACTCCTTAGGTTGAATTGAAAACATTGAAAACATTTTTCTATTTCTATTGCAAAATTTAATTCTAGAAACAGTTAAAAAAAAAACTACAAAAGTCTGAATTTAACCAAGGCTTTGGAGCAGAATACGGAGCAGTCAGAGCAGCGGGTTTTTTGCCCGGAGCAGGAAAATTTTTAGTGCTCTGGTGCTCCGATATATATATTTTTTAAATTTAATATTTGACTGTATTTACACATTACTTCCATTATATGCCATTTTATTTAATAAGATCAATGAGTACTGTATGTAATTTTATTTTAATTGCAATTATATAAAAATGTTGTAAATGTATTATATATCCAGGGCCATAGAGAAAAATTCCAAGCCCTGGGAAAGTTAGATTTTTTTAATGTAAATTTTCAATATTTTTTACAAAATATTGAAAAATAGCCCGGGCCTTGGAAATTTACCCCTCTTCCCCCCCCCTTTCAACGGCCCTGTATATGTTTAATAAGCTATATGCCGTTTTTAATTGTAAATAAACACGTTATTTTAATTTTTTATTTGAAATTATGGGTGGATCTTAGAAAATCAATAATAAAAATTTTTATTTAAAAATTTTAATCCGAGCAACTAAAAAATGTGCTCGCTCCAAAGCCCTGAATTTAACTAAAATTATACAAAATCTAATAATTAAAACTAACATAAAAACTTAAATACATATTTCATTAATATAATAAGCTCAAAAAAAAAAATGCAAGAATATATGAGAAAAAGGACAAAATTATAACTGGATGCTTTCAAAATTTGCAGAAAAATCACAGATAACAATAACAATGCATAATAAAACGAAAAAATTTAACGAAATATGTCTTTCTGCGAGCTGACCCTCTTGGTGAAGGTACAGAATGCACGAAAGGCGAATTTCGAGGAAACGAGGTCTATATTGGAAGTTGGCAAACGGTCGGGAAACCCAGAAAACATGTCCTTTCTTTCATTTTCTGCCAGAAAACAAGACCACAGGATATGATCCGGGTCCTGAATCTGTCCACAGGCACAGTGAGGGTCATTTCGCAAACCAAGCTGCATGAGCTTGGCAGTGAACGTACCATGACTGTCAAATATTGCGATACAAAGTGATCAGGCACGACCCATGTATAACTTATTGTTAGACGCCACCTGATATCCGGAAAGAAAGAGTAAATGTGCCAACCAATCACAGCCACATCCCATCTCTCCTGCCAGACGTCTAGGGTTTTTTCAAGCGTGCGTTTTTTAAATGCTTTAAAGGTTCCGTCTTCTCCTCTTCGGATATGGACGTCACCCACTATTAAATCAAGGTTTTTTCAGAAAGAGTAACCGGCAAACCTCAACCGAACCTGAAGATTTAGAGGAAGGACGCCGGCCACCACCGGTAATGCCGAGTTAGATGCGATTCAATAAGATCTTGTTAACAAAATCAACGGAGCATGTTGGCTTCGGAGAAGCGCAAGGCGAACAACTCCGCTGAACTTACAGTTCTAGACAGACACAGCATAAGAAACGATAGACAAAAAAACGGCCACATACACGCATTTAAGGTGGCCGAATTTAAGATTTCAATGTCTGCCCACCAAGCGAGTGATTCTATAAGACATTTGTGCCTTATCTAAAATATATCTAATATGTTCCTTAAATTTAAACTTCCCATCCGAAAGGACGCCCAGATGGAGGACTCTTAGAACAGTAAAGAAGTAAAAAATCATTAAATCGTAGGCGCGGAGGACGTTGCAATTTCCCTATGAGGAAAATTGCCTTGGTTTTTTGAGGAGAGAAGGATAAGCGGGAGGATAGACCCCCAATTGTTGATGCGATGGAACGCAGAGTTTGCTCTTTACAGAAACTCACTTTGAGTGTCACCTTCCACTATTAAGGTGGCGTCGTCCGCATAAGCAAGCAAACGACACCCCTCCGGCAGATTCAGACGTAGTAATGTATCCATCACCACGTTCCACAAAAGTGGACCTGAAACAGATCTCTGGGGACAATCTATGGAAACTGGTCTAGACAGAAGCATGAAGCTGCAGTCAAAATAGATTTCTCTATTTACCAAATAATTACGAAGCATATCAAACAAATTGTTGGGAATGTTACGTTCACAAGGCACTGAAAAATTAGTGGCTACCATTCATTATCAAAAGCTCCCGTTATGTCCAGGAAGACTACAACGACGTATTTGTGAACGGAATTTTTTGTTGCACTCACAATAGTGGATATTGATAGTATAGTACAAAATTGACTTAGATTGTATTAATAAAGGGAAACGATATTTTTTTATATACACCCGATCCTCTTTTTACACGGGGGATACGTTCTAGAGACTGTCGTGTAAATAAAAAACCGTGTAAAAAAATTTATGGTGACCATACAAAAATTGGAGATAGGTTCCATCACTATATTTGGATAGAACATCCATCCAAATGTACTTTATAAAAAATGCGCGATTTAAAAAATTTTCGCCGTGAAAAATTTTCGTAGTGAAAAATCATCAAAAAACTTCGAAATTTTTATTTAAAAACAATAATTACTTACATACATATAATTATATCAATATACTGGCCTGCGTTGAATCTTACCATTGTGGCATAATAATATATGTTTTTATTATTTTTATACCGTATAAAAAAAGTAATCGGTTCATCTTCCTTGAACCGTGTTATTTCGGAACCATGTAAAAAGAGGATTAGGTGTATTCTATTCTATTTGTCCAATTTAGCGACAATGTAAGTTTCAAACTTTAAAACTTTATGAGGCAATAGAGTGAATTTTATGAATATTTCAATTAAATTGTGAGTCAATTATAATACGAAAAGATTGATTAAGATTTTCAGTAAAATAACCTATAAGTACATTAGTATACTTAAACATGAAAAAATAGTGAAACACTCACTTTTCTCTAAATGACAACTGTTAGCGCTAATCACATATTTGGTCATACGTTCGCCTGTAAAACTGAAAGTTGTTAATTGTAAAAAAATTACAGAATTTTTAAAAATTTGGTACTTTCGTATCAAAACGATAGAAAATGGCATAGTCACATGTTTACATACAAATCGACAGCTATCTAACTGATTTGCAGGGATGTTATAAAGCGCACCTACACCTACAATATATTATAGGTTGAGACTATATGCAGATACTGTATCTGCGAATTCTTGACTATTTGCAGATACACTACCTGCGAATACTTGGATATTTGCAGATACACTATCTGCGAATACTTAGCTATTTGCTGATACACTATCTGCGTAATCTTGGTTATTTACAGATACAGATACAATATCTTTGAAATCAGGTACAGTGCATAAGAAATAATCAATGACATGTCTATTTAACGACATCCAAATGTCGTGTGTTTAAGCTAGTTCGCCGCTTTTACTTCATCTAAAATTTATGTATTAGTAGGTATCATACATACCTAGTATACAATATGATAATCATTTTGGTGACAAAACGCAAACTCACACAACGCAAGCGCATACGACGCAAGCGCACATAACGCAAGCTCACACGACTCAAGCGCACATTTTTTTAGAAATTTTCAAATTAAAGTGAAAAACGTTTAACACGAAGCTTTCACGGTAAAGGTTCACAAAGGGACTTTTAAAAAAGTTGGCAATCCTGGGCCTGCCCAGAAAAAAAAAATTTGGAACCACTGCACGTATGCATATCATGCGTTCGCGTCGCCTGCCAACTGTCACTTTTGACGTTTATCGCGTATGTAGTTTTACGTTCGCCGATTGGAGACAATTATTTACACGATTCGAGAAGAAGATACCACGATCGTTGAAGTATGAAGTCCTTTTACTCTTCGGAAAAACAACACAATGGATTTTCGACGGTGGTGGTATTTGTCGAGAAACTAACGAGTGTTTCGTAGTCAACATTCTGTTGGAACACATGAAGCCTGGCTTGAGGCTTCCGATCGTGGCTTTGGTAAGCATCTTCGAAACGATGCAGTAAATCAACGAACGAATCAATGTCAATCCTGTAGCGATCGAACGAACATGGCAAGAGTTTTATACACTCGTATCAGGTGAATAATGTGCAATATTTTTACTATTTTCTTATAACTCGCATTGGGTTCTAACAATGCATACTTACATACTTATATATCTATAAATTTAATTGAATATACTCATATACTCATTTCAATTCACTCCTTTCCGGGTTTTCAACGCCATTGCAGATGGTGAGGATTTGCTATTTGCAATACATGTTATCGTAATCGTTTATCCTGTTATAGGCTATAAAATTCCTCCGCATGTCTGTAACACTTGCTATAACACCTTGAAAGCTGAACCATATGTTTATGTATTCAATGTAAGTATAAGTATAGTTAAGTAATATTCAACATTTCAAACCAAATTATAAATACTTTGAATTTTTAATTGCAGACATGAATGCTCAGTCGTCACTTCTTTTCCAATGTCTAGTTGCCAAAAGTGGCAACATATGCATATTCAAACCGATGGATGTTTATCAAAATGTAGACAATACTTCAAATGTGCTAATTATAAACTATCCTCTCACTATACGTGTGCAACAAACAAAATTTTCAACAGAAACAGTCCATTCATAGAGAAGTCCTCGGCACTTCAGAGATGTACGGAGCGCCTTTCGACTAAATCGGACTATTTTATAAAATGACGAAAAACAAAAAATTGATTTTAAATGTGTTCTCTCAATCTATTTATTTAATGGATAGATTAATAAATATGCGTGTAGCTTACGAGCGAATAGATGTACGTTTAATAAAAATCGACAACGAAATAAAGATGAAGTAATTAATACTAATTTGAATTTCAATTTGACAGAAAATTATAAAAATTGGAAAAATATTAAGTGGTTACCGCCCTTCGGAGGCTGAAGTGATCCAGGACACTAACAATAAGATACACATTATTCACCCGCGAAACGAGATACATGCACTACGATTAATAACGCGTCGAATAAATCCCGTGAACAGGATTATAGCAGATCACAGTAAATTTGATATTATTAAGAAGCATCGCGTTGAGGCACGTGTGTTCATGAAATCACATTTCCAAGTAAAAACAGACGCGTATAAACGAAGGGAAAACCGGGCGGATGCAAAAAAACGGGGTTTTTTTGAGCGTTTCTAGGAAATATTATTAGCACTCGCACAGATGTTATCAACATAAAATAGATGCACGCGGTCGGATTAATCGCGGTCGCGATTAATTGAAGGAGAGCTACAATTAAAACTGGTGATAGAAGGTTAAGGTTGATGAAAGGAGGGCCGGAACTGATTGAGAACGGGAGACAATAACAACGGTGGCTGTCGGGGAGAAACTCATCATCCTATCATCTTATCAAAAATCTTATCATCTTAAAAATAATGCCAGTCTTTTGGAAACATCTTTAATTCCGCTAACAAATTGACATGAGAATGAACTCTTCTTTTCATTAGCCATTCTTTGCACCAGATGCTACGATTTTTCAGCTTCACTTTTTTTTCCTTCAGGGCGAATATTAATCCAACATAAAAAAGTCGTCCGTCGAAGCCATCGCTGACACGTGTGCGTCGGCACCGTTTATTGTATCGTCTGACCGATTTCGAACGATTTATCGAAGCGTGTATGGCTTGTATGCCATGTACGATAATTCGAACCGTTCGAAGTGTTCAGTTTTATCGTACGATTTTTCGTGGCGTGTATGGCCAGCATAACTCCACCAACCGTTGCAATAATTTTTTTTATGATTCTTTTGGATTTTATTTTCATGTATATTTATGCCTTTTAATAATTTTGTTTTATTTATGTATTTTAAACAAGTTAATAAAAAGCTTGAAAAACAACCAAATTATGCGTTTTTTTGTGTACTTTTCGATTTACACGGTTTTACATTAAAAAATATACAATTTCGATTTACACATTTTTCTCAGATATATAATTAGTTGCCCTGAAAAAAAATCCAACTCGCGCCTTTAAGCGCGCTCGGCATCCAACTGTTCGAAACCAGAAAATGCAACAATAAACGTCATCGACTCTACAGTCGGCCACGTTTGACAGCTGTCATTCGAAGATGTCTCGAGGCGTTGGCTTCGAGCCTTTCATGGGGTCCCAGCCGGCCCCCGTGCATCATCAGGACCTGAGCGACCTCATGGTGGACATGCGGGGTCGAGGTTCTCCTCACCCGATCGTCCTTCGGCGCCGGTCGCGGATTCGCCAGATTCGCCCAATGGTATGAAGAGTCTATGAAGAGTCTTTTGCTATATTGTTTGTATTATGGGGGCCCCTACGCTATTAGAACGCACAGTGGCGGCTCGCCTTTAAGGGCAAGTCAGAGCCCCATACATATTTTTCGTAATAAAAAATCTTATGATAAACATCTTTTAAAAATAAATGTTATAATATTCATCAACTTCACTCCGTGTGTTGTAATTGCTTGGTGGTATCTGGAACCAGGTCCAATTACCACATAGGAAGGAACATAAGGAAACAACGGGAGCTATGAGAGACAAAACTAGGATGTGACAATCTGAAGGAGCACATTGCTGTGCTGGGTATCGTTCGATGTAGGATAAGATGCTGGGAATCCTACAATGTAGGAAGATATTAAAGGATTCAGGGAGGGACGAAAGGAAATTCGTTCAGAATGTTAGGGGGGCGAGGGATTGTGTTCTTGAAGTTTGTACAGGGTTTTGTTATTTGTGTTGTGGATGGAATTGAAGAAATTTGTGGATTGAGATTTTATAGTCTGGGATGGGTGGAATTTTCAGGTCAGCGTGTATACGTCGATTTGTAACGTATTTGTTGGTGTTGAGAGAGTGCCTAATTGTTACGTTCTGAAAAGTCTGAAGTGGGTTTGTGGAACGGTGATAGAGAGGCATATGTTGTGATAGGATGAAGGAGGATTTTGTATAGTGTGAATTTGTTTCAAAACCAAAACAAATATTCGTCAAATGTCAACAATCTTTATTTATAGAGCCCACTTTGTGGCGAGCAGAACCAGTATGTAACGGAAAACGCTTATGCGTTCGGGTTCCATCTTGCCGACTCCAGTTTACCTGTGTTTCTGGCGCTTACAAGTGGTACTGTTAAGTCAAGCAAGGTAGACGAAAAAAGATCTGTATACTTGTATACAGAAGATCGCTTTCGTTGCCTGCTAAAAGTTTCTTTTGGGCAAAAGCACATTTGCCCGGTCACATATTTTCTATGCGATTCGAAAAAATACACGACATTGTCAAGGTTTTCGACGTTTCACCTATATTTTATAAATGCTTTAATTTTCAAACAATGGATGAATGTACTCAAAATGTTTTTTTCATATTTTCGGGGAAAAAAAATTAGGAGGGGCCTTTATACATTGTGCCTCACCTATTTTAAGTCACGAACCGCCCCTGGATTTATCTATCGAGCAAATTTATAACGTTGACTTGTTTCTACAAGAATTTATTTATTGTTAAGATAGAAAAAAAAATTAAATTTAAGTTATTTATTCGATAATTAATGTATGAACTCAATTTCCAGTTCTTCTACAACAAAAAAAAAATACATTGTTAAAACGTAAATTTCTTTGTCCATTACTAATCATTTAATTTTTCAGTTGAAAACGATAAAAACCGCAACTTTTGGTCAATCAAGTATTACCAAAATATTTCGACGTCAACACAGACGACGTCTTACAAAGGATATTATCATCCATGATCCCAAATAGGGCATCTCCGTCTTATTTCGATCAAATAATTAGCATAAAACCGGACCTATACGGACCGTTTTGGATATCCACCACTCTAGTACGTATCATGATCAACTATTCCTCTACATTTGAAACTTTAGAGACGTTAAACATTCGAATATACTTCCAGATATTCACTATAGCGATCAGCGGAAACTTAGCAAACTATTTACAGCATGCGAACGTCGGTTATCACTGGAAATACGACTTCCACCTAGTATCGTACGCAGCCACTGCCATATTCTGCTACGTGCATCGTACCTTTGTGCTTATGGGGCGCCCTCAAATGGACGGCGTCGGAAAGCTCGATAGAAATGGCTGATGAAGTAAGTATTAGGCTGAGAAAGTCTGATTTTTCTAGGTAAAAAAATATGAAGTACGGTGCGTTGAATTGTATGTAATATCGCTCAAACAATGCCGTTGCGTTAACTTTTCTCCCGATCTATTTATAGTACTTTATGTTTTTAGTTATGCTATTCAAAATAGTAGGTTTTGTCGTTAAGTGTTTATAAACATCTAATTATTTATAGTTTATGTTTTTATAAATCAGTGTTCCGCAACTATTGTGCTGCGATGCGATGCGGAGTATGCTGTGGTGTGTTTCTCAAATATATGATAAACAAAAAATCAAATAATTTACTTATAATATAGAATTTATGTAATTTCTATACAGAAATGCACAGTTTGATAAATCTTTATATTTTTGGTGTGTAATCTAGAGTGACCAAACGTTCAGTTTTGGCTGCGACGGTCCTGTTTTTTTCCTGTTTTGCATTCGTCCCGTCGTTTTTGTAAAATTATGATGTACTTATCGATAGAAAATAAAAATGTTTGCAAAGTAAAAACATAACTTTTGACAAAAAATAAACTTAGAATACCATAAAAAAAAAAAAATTGTAATCAAGTATTTTGTTCGTTTTACATACTTAGAAAAAAATTGCTATATTCTTTTTTTTTATATAAATATGAAATGAAATATTGATTAAAATAATTTTTTGTCTTTTCATCTTTTCTTTTATATAATTGTATGTACTGAAAAAAAGTTTTCTTCAAGATATTTATAATTCTTCAAAGTAAAAATTGTAAAATTTTTTGGACATGCAACAAATTCTTTTATATGATGAAAATTTTATTCATTTTGTAAAACTTCCTGTTTTAAATTCTAAAAAAATACGATTACTCACAATCTCATGATATAAAACATTCTTTTGTGCCGCAGAAAGAAAAAAAGGGTTACACACCCTCTAATAAATGTTTTTTTTTTTTTCAGGATTCATCGACGTCTCCTAGCATGATGGCGCTGTTTTGTCTATACGGATATTCACTCTTCATATACATTCCAGTCTCCGTATTATGGACGATACAAGTCTCGTGGCTGCAATGGCTCCTTGTGCTGATGGCTGCGCTCGTTTCCGGCCTCGTCCTGGTTTATTTGCTGATGCCGGCTTTGAAAAGGTCCAAACATTCCCTGATATTGATGGCGTGCATTCTCGGCTTTCACTTTTGCTCGCCGCAGGCTTTCATGTTGTGTTTCTTTCACGTACCATCGGCAGATCCGTCCCGATACACACAACGATAATTTCTTCGAGTATGAAGCCTTAATTCTTTTCCATTCCAACTTCTTTTTTTTGTGTATTTTGAATATGTATAATGTGGTAAATGTGTATATTCAAGTCATTATATTTGACGTAATGTTTTAAATGTATTATATATTTAAGAAAATAAATAAGTTTTCGTTTAATATTTTATTCTTTTATATATACATGATATATAGATTATCTATAATCAATGACGTTGTATTTTCAGAAGAACTTTTCGCTAAAAAATTCAAAGTTAGCATTGAAATATTAGATTGATGTTTGTTTATAACATTTAAACTGAACTCATAAAAGTATATTCAAATGAAACAATTGTTTTAAATTCTTTGAGAAACGTTAAGATTATGCTTCGATGAATAGTTTTGAATATACTTGATATTTTTATGCGTAAAACAAACAATAAAATAAATAACGTTTGGTTGGAGCCAAACAAACAATAAATAGAGTGTTTCAAAAAAATATCACTGATTACAAAAGACAAAAAGACAATTCATAAGCTTTTGATGATCAGAAACGCGATAAGAAAATTGCTTACGCAATCACTGAGTTTAATATTTCGAAACGAATAAGAATTTGTGAAAAAGATCTTTTTTCAACAAAATCATTAAATGACATATTGACATACTAATAACATTACGGAATTAGAAACATTGTCGTTTTCGAATTTTTTTTAAATTGCAATCTATAGCATAAAATTAAACATTTAAGCGAAATGTGTTCGCAATAGTAAATAACTGAATAGTTATATTATAGATTGGCTAAATGTATAATTTAGATTTTTCATCGCTTCAATCGATACCTCGAACACGTATTATTTTTTTTTTGAATAGTGTTCAGGCAATTTGGGGTGAACCCGATCGAAAACAAAACAAATATTGCATTTAGCAAGTTGAATCCTTAAAACTAATACGGAATGATTTTTTTTTTATAAAGTCAAAATTTTTTAAATGGATGAAAGATATGACGCAGAAATACGAGTCCTTTCAAAAAAGCTCCGTAAATTCACTTTTCGACATAATGAACATTACGAAGATCGTATTACAAAATGATTTTTTGGAATATTACGATATGCCTTTTCCTTTAGAAGACATAAATTTAAATATTCGCTGAATTGTATTGCATATAAATCTTCATTAACATTTTACTAACAACAAATATTAGAAAATAATTCAAAACTTCAATCGGCAATAGAAAACTGCTCGAAGCATTGCTCCCAAATATCCTCGGCTAAAGGTTCTTCAATGTTGCGAGAACGAAAGTCATGCTTTTTTTTGCACCCGACCAGGGCCTCTTCTGATATGTACAAAATGTATAAATTAAAAAAATCGGGAAAATATAAATAAAATATATAATAAACAATATATTACTATGAACAACGTGAAGTTTGAGTTTGTCGGAAAGTTTACTGCAAATTGATACAAATATCTGACAATGTCCTTCGTAATCTTTGAGCGAGACAGAAACTCTATGTCTTTCAATATGCAGAAGTGCAAAAGCATTATACCGGCTCTGAGAGTAGAACAAAGTCTTCTGAGGACGTTTACGTCTGAAAATTAAAACATAGTTTTTTAACGGGCAATTCTAATGAATCGTCGATTTACATATTCGAATATACACCCAAAACCCTTTTTACACAGTTATGAAATAAAAATGTTCAAGAAAAAAGAACTAATTATTGTTTTTTTTACGTTAATACAATACAAATTAAAAAAAAATATGCATAAAGTCCCATTAGAATATATCGTTAAAACCTATCTTAAAATTTTACATAATCACCATACATTTTTTTTAACACAATAGTTTTGGAACATATTTTCTGTGTAAAAAAAAAAGACTGGGTGTATTTTATAAAACAACTATATGCATATTTCGGAAAAATATTCAAATATTGGGGTTAAAATCAAATTTTTTTTTTTTAATACCTTTAATATTTTCAAAGTGTTGATCGCACAATGATGCACAACGACGCAGATAAACCCAAATGCAACGAGTCAATCGGGTCAAACACAAACATCTAAAAATGAAATTCATAAAAAAAAAAGATCGCTCGTAAATTATACGTTGGTTGAAGAAAAAAAATTTCAAACTTGCAATGAAGACTTGTTATATTCCAGTTAACGACAGACTCTCCATGCCCGTTAAGTTTCAACAAATTATCAGTGACCGAGATCAAAGAACTTATATGACTTATCCCTATAAAATGCGTGGACCAGGTTTCGAGTATATTGCATAAAATTTGCAAAGAACACGTATCTGAAAGTTTAAATATGAAAAGTTTAATATAATTCCGATTTTATTATCAAAATCAATCGTCATATTCGATACCTTCGTTATAAACCGCAACGCCTTCAGCAAAGTCATATTTTAAATTGCCTTTGTCCGTATTATTGCACAACAGTCCGAGGAAATTCATATTTTCTACCGCCACTAACATTTTCATCATACTTTCGATCACGGCTATAATGCGGCCTCAGCATGAGCATTTCTTTAGTCACGGCACATACTTTATCATCGTCGGACAAATCAATACAATTCCTCAACGCAGAATCCACAAGGAAACAAATCGACGATAACAACCCAGTTAATAAATGAGAACATCTCTGAAAATTATTAAGTCGATTCATGTAAAATTTTAGCAAATAGACGTTTGACCAAACGGTAGTATAATAGCACATACGATATGTTTCAAGATAATTAAAGACTACATAATGGTTTAATGATCCAATTAATGCTTTATAATCTATTTAATCATACTATTTCTAAAAATTTTGCATTGTTTTCTATATTCGGTGTTATAATGTTATGTGTGCTATTATCGATATGTGCTATTGTCATTTGAGCAAACGTTTAGATACAAAAATTCCAAGTATATAATTTGTATAATTAATAAACGTACTATTTTCGAAATCACTCTCAATATTTCTAAAACGATGTCTAAAAAATACGCATTCTTCTATTGATTTGCTTTCACAATACTTAGATAAATAATAAAGATTCTTTTTTGAAGTCAATTATCATATCGGATTTGGATATTTCGATGGTTTCGGTTCCTAAAACGAAATCGGCCAACGGTTTTAAGTATTGGCAAATTACGGCTAGTACGGCTAATAATCGTCTCGAATCGATACATTGTTCGTCTTTAAACCATGCACTGTAAATATTAAAATATTTTATCGAATATTTCATGTTTAAATGTAGTTATTATATAATTGACGATTACCTTTCATCAAAATAATTTTTTTTCCGCCAACAAACTGCAGCCATTTTCGGACGATTCGAAATACTTAACGTCCATTTCCTTCAAGACTCTCATCGAAGTTTTATCCGATAAGTTTAGGAGTTGATCAAGAGACTTCAATAAAATTCTTTAGTAAGAAGCGCTATCTGAATTTGAAAATTAACATAATTATTTTTCCAAATCAAATCATTAGAAACTTTAAAAAAAAATAGAACCTTAAGTCCGTGAAATACACTTTTTTTCATTTCGAGCTCTTCCGATGGCATATTCATGAGCGACGACAAATCCCCGTACACGTAATCGAGTTTAATATTATATTCGACACCTTTCGTGTTAATCGATTTACTCGAACCGTTCAAATTGCTGAGTATTTTCTCTCGCATCAACAAAAAAATTGAAATGCCCGATCAATTGAGTGGTCTCGTTGGATGAAAAGATAATGGGATTTTCCGATTTAGTGCAATTGAATATGCAGTTATTGATAGCCATTTTCAAAGGATAATCTGAAATTATGAAAATATTGAAGTAAAAAAAATACCAGTGGTTGATCGTTTCTGAGAAAATGTAAAATCAAGGTTTTAAAGACGATGATTTTGCGATAGATTAGCTGTATATTACATTTAATCTATCGCACCCTTTTGAATGAATTATCGTCTTTAAAAACCATAGTTTTTACGTTTTACTGAGAAATGGTCAACTACTGTTGGATTACCTTATATTAAGTATCATATGATTAAAGTATAAATGTCGTATTTACCAGGTCTTTTTTATAGGGTAGAGAGTTTAACTTTTTTTTTGTTCCACGTTTGTACAGAAATCTCTTTAGTCGTGATCATTTTAGAATGATGACCGTCTTGTTTGTTAAAAGACGAATTCAATCGCTGACTCAATCTGAAAATTTATTGTTATAAAAGATTCCGATATCCGATATCAGTCAATATGAAGAATCTCACCCTGGCCATTTGAAACTATCAGTAATCGGCGACGGTTCAACGAATTTGATACGACTAGATTCTAAAGATCTACATTTTTTTTCTTTCAACTGAGCGATTTCCATGACCTGAAAACATGAACGTGAAACATGAAGGAAGAAGCCACATAACGAAAACAGCAAAACGATCATCGACCGACCCTCAGATCCAGTTCGGACTTTGCTTTTGCGCTTCGAAGTTCAACTGCTTCAACTTGTCGGAAAACTCCATTTGGTATTTCTCGAAATTTTTGACCTTCTCCATTTTGGCGTTGGCGATTTCGACTTGGCAACTTTTAAGTTGCGCCCTGAGTATGGAGATTTCGCCGTTCTTCACGATGTTCGTTTCGGACAACTCGTTCTGTTGCACTTGGTACTTTTTTGTTCTCTTCTTGCATTTCGCGGAACACTTCGAGGAAGTGTCCGTTCGACGAAAACTTGGAAGAGTCCGACAGCGCAGTCCATATCGGTTATATGGCGTTGATTTTTTTTTCGAATTGTAATCGTCGGAGGCGTTTTATGCGAACGAGCTAAGTTGAATATGTTGGTTTTGTGTTTTGCATTGTTATTCGAATATTTATAGATATCGTCATTTTGCGAACGGTTTTGATGTTTCGATGAAAACGATGAAGAGTCACTCGTGAATGCGTTGACTCTTTCGTCGTTTTCCACCGCTTACGACGCCAGCATGAGTATTTCATCTTCGTCTAGTTCTGAAATATATTTTTTTTTTTGTGTTAAACGTTAAAATTCTAAGAATTTGGTGTGGTTTTGGGAAAAAAAGATTGTTAGTTTAAATATAGGTGTGATATGTACACAATGTTTCCAGATGGAAAGTCAACAGATATAAAAGACGGTTTAAGAGTAAATAAGAGATAAGAAACTGGCTTGGAAATCGATGAAATTGAGCGTTGTTTGGTTTGAAAATGTGAATATTGAATGTTCGACTTTGATTCGACTTATAATAAGAGGATTGTTAAGAGTAAAAATGTGTATTTTAAATTTTTAAAACGTATAGTCTAATCAAAGAAAAATTATTTTAATTTGTACAAATTTGTTAAGTTAAGTTTTCAAATGTGAAATATCTTTATACACACAATTTAAGTAAAAGGACGAACTATTTTTATTACAATGTGTTTTTTTCATATTATCGCGGTTTAAAAATCTAAAAAACATGTATTATTATGCCACAATCGTAAAGATCTAGGTCAGTATACAATTACAGTTATTAATTGAAATTTTATCATGTTTTTTTTCATATCATATGTTGAAATTTTGTCAAATTGCAAATTTTTTTAATAAAGTATATTTAGATAAAGTTCCATCTGAATATACTGATGGAACATATCTTCAATTATATGTTCCCATACATTTTTTTATACGATAGTCTCTGGAATGTATCCCCGTATAAAAAGAGACTAATAACTACTACTTGTACTAAAATGGATCAAATATTATAGTTCAAACTATACATTTAAAAAAAATAAAAATTTTATACAATGGATATAGTTCAATATAAAAATGTTCAAAATGAAAAATTACTCAATACGAAATAATTCAGTAGAAAACGTTTAACATGAAACTTTAAAATAAATATTTTTCGTATTAAAACAATTTCATATTAAACTTTGTAGTATATGTACATAGTATTATGTCAGGGACTGCGATATTATGTCATATTAACCGATTTTTTTTATATTCAAGTTCTACAATGATTACGATTCCATTGCGATTTCCACTATACTATGTACGTACACTATAACGTTTAACACAAAATTCTTTTAAGACGAAAAACCTTCAATCCCTTCAATTTCTTATTAAACATTTCCCACTATACGTGCATAGATATTTCTAACGTGAACCAAAATGTGTCTATAACCTAAAACATTAATAATCCCAAAAAAAACAAAGGATATTATCAAATTTAAAAAAATAAAGTTTCGCAAACATTTAGTTAGACGTATAACTAGAGAAATATTAAAGTTACAACTAATAATAATTAATAACTGAGGAATTTGGAATGGAAATAACCTGTAGATGTAGATGGAATTGGATCATCTAGATCGGGCACAGATTGAGACTTGAGCCTCTTCACAGGATCAAAATGTCTTCGCGGGGTCTTTTCGACATTTTAGTTATTCATATTGGCTGTGTGTCTTTCGACAAAACTTCATTTTGCTCTGTTGACGTTTGAATGTCAAACGCCCGCCAATTGAGCGGATTCCATTGCTGCCAACCTCTGACGTTTTCAACTCATTTGGGAAATTTTGTGAACTGTGAAATTAAATGTTGGGTAAAGTTGTATTCTAGGTAAGGTTGATTATTTTTTGTCGAATTTGAAATTAGAGTATTAAAAAAGGGGTGATCGAATTAAAATAAAATTTGAGGATGAACTTTATCGAGCTTTGATAAATTAAATTAATAAAAGCTTGAAAATCAAGTGTTTCCCAAATTTATTTGTGCCATGCTTTAACGCTTCAAAAATCTCCATGGTCTCTCATAAAAAATTTAAAAGTTACCTAACGAATTTTAATGAAAAATTTAACTTTAACCGCTTTATCATATATTTAGCCAATAGAATTGATCAAATTTTTTTTGTATATAAAGTGTCGTAATTTTGTTTTGGGAAGTCAGAGTAATAATATCAAACAAATATATAATGTGTGTGTGTAAAAAAATGCGTATTTTTTAACAAAATACTAAAATTGTAAAAAAAAATATTTTGAGTATTTCCTCTAAAACATTCAAATTCCCCCCTCCGTAGGGCATAAGGCCCATGTTGAAAAACATTAAATTGATCATTATTTTGTATTCTTAAAAAGTTTATTCATCTCTCAATTAACCGAAATCCCCATAACCAGTACTGTACTGGTAAAATCAAGACGAATGGTCACCCTTAACTTTAATTTAATGTTTTCGAAGTCTGAATATAGTTTTATTGAACTCAGATTATTTTCGATTGATTTAAATGAAATGTGGATACATACTTACAAGAGTTAAAATTCGACGAGGCTGGCACAGGAATGGCGGCTCTGTAAATGTTAGGTTGTTTTTTATAGACTGGTTGGGCAAATAACGTTGAGTAAACATACCACGGAAAGGTTAAATGGTAAATAGATTATGAAACTAAACGATTACCTTATTTGTATATTTTTCACAAAAATATTTAGAAACTTGAACAGATATTAGCATAAAGTTAACTTTATTTTTGGATGATTAAAAATATAATGTTATATCGTTTATATGATGTATTTAAGTTTAATAGATTTTGCAATGAATAGATGAATAAGGTATAGAAATAATTGAAAGAAAATTAAATTTATTAATTCTAAGAAGTTTATAATTATAGATATCATTCATTCATTTTAATTTCAATAAATTTTATGTAAAGAATTCATAATTCATAAACACTGCTATATTCATAAAGCAGATTGATATGTTATCTTTTGAAAAAAAAAAACATTTTTATCTATTTCAAACATACAGTTATCAACCCACAAAACGTATTTGGATGAACCTCAAAATATACCACATATCAATATAACTTTTTTCACTAAACATACATTTTTAAACGTATTCGGTTATACAAATCGATTACGAGCTTGAAATAAAAAAAAAACAGACTAAATTATCTGCTCAGTTTTATTAAATGTAATTAAAAAAAAAATTATTTTGAAAAATTTATTCAAAAAAAAAAAAAGTATACAATCATAAATATTTACAGGTTTTAAAACCGTTTACGTTTTGCATTAAACGTATTTTTTTTTCAGAAAACTTCCGTTTTTTGCTGAGTTTTGTTGAAGTTCTTAGGCCTTTTAATGGTTTTCCTTTGAATTGCTTTTCTCAAAACCTGTTCCGTTACTTCGGTTTGGATTTTTTTTATTGTATCCTTTCACCCATCTATCTCTGCCTGTTTCCCAATCCAATTGTTTTCCATGCGCATTTTCTGAATTCGACAAAGCTTGACTAGTACCTTGACCTTTGACCGTACCAGTTTCTTCGAGAAGTTCTGCAAATTCTTCAGCCGATGCAAACATCGATTCTAAACCTGAAATAAGAAATCATGTGTGAGAAAGTTTATTTCATTTATATAGCAAATTTACAAATTTGTTTAAAAATAAATTGTATTTTTTTTATACAAAATGTACCTTTCTTTCCCTTTGTTTTGAATTTTGATTTTTCGGCACATCAAAAGTGTCGTCTTCGTCATCAGAAAAGTTAATATCAGATTCATTATCTGTAACAAATTTCACGTCAATATACATAATATAAATAGTGGATTACAAAATTACAACGCAAACGTACCTGATTCAATTTCCTTATTTTTACTTTTTTCTTTGTTTTGATATCTTCTTCAGAGAAATCCAGTTCGGAATCTTCGTCTTCATCATCTTTATTTGATAAAACAATCAATATTATAAATGATTTAATGTTTTAAAGAGAATTTCACGTTAAATACAAACCTATATCATCTAAATTTTCATTGTCGTTATCTTCACCAACCAAACTATCTTCTTCATCGTCAATATCATCATCACTGGCTTCTGCATCTTCAATATTTTCATCATCAGATTCACCTTCCGCATTTTTTTCCCTGGGTTTTTTTACTTTTACCTTTATTACTCAATATATCTTTCATATAATCCACCTCATCTTCATTTTCAGAATCTGATAAAGAAAATGATCAATGAGAATATTTGGTTATCAATTTTATTAAATTTATCAAAATCATTTTTTCTGACACTTGTAAAAGTAAATATTATAATTATAAGTTTTAAGAACTGACCGTCACCAGTATTCTTCGATCCCGATAATTTGTCAAGATAACTATTGAAGTCTTCACTGTTTATAGAATCGGTATCAGATTCTGCATCCTCATTTTCTTCAGTAGCAGATTTACGTGTTTGAAGATAACTTAAAAACAAAAAATTATATAAATACTACTGTGAAATTCAAAATAAGAAAATTAAACAAAAAAAATTATTACTCATAAAGAAATCGTTCATCGACTGGAATACGAGCGTAACTTTCGTTCAAATAAGCAGTAGAATTGACGGAAGACTTCTTAAACCTCCCGCTAAATAATTTTTTTTCCTTTGAGCGAATTTTGGATGAGAACCTTTGATAATTTTAACTTTTTTGATCATTCTCTGCCGATTCTCCTATACTGGCAGGATCTTTTTTTTTTCGGATTTTTTGAAAGCAAAACGATCAAGGAATCTCGCTATTGAGAAATCAATGAGAGGATCACCACTATATTGTAAGAACGATCCTAGAAATAACCGAAAATTAGTACAAAATCAAATATGTATATGATTGCAGCATAAATAAGTACCGTTTAATATTTTTTTCAGCAAACAACCTAACTGTCGGATGAAAATGATTAGATAGTTCGGATAATTCACAAAATACAGAATGTTCTGCTCCACAATATGCAGGGTTTCGATGAAACGGATCGTATTCAGTAATAACCTAAAATTAACATTCATAAAATATTTTTATATTCATCATGATTAAATAATTAAAGAAGTCAATACTTTTTTTCTGCATTTTTGTTTTTTTTTGATGAGCATTTTTTAATTTCTTTTCTTCTTCGGTGTTATCTACTTTGGAGTGGATTCATTGTTTTCACCTTCTTCACTTTTTTTTTATACTCGGTTCTTCTTTGACGTTAGGCAAATGTAGCCACCCTTGCGATTTAGTTTTTTTGTTTGTCACGATTTTTTTTGAGTTTCTTTTTTTGTGATCTTCTTCATCTTCTTCTAACGGCACGTCGTGATAAACTTCTTCATCGTCATCGTCTAACAAATCGGCTTTATCGCCGATCCCATGGATTTTTTTTTTCAATAGGAATATCGGCTGCGATAGGTTTTTAGATTTCTTCTTTTTTGGATTTTTTTATTTTTATCATCGGAACGTTAACTTCAGTGTTTTCTGATGTTTTTTCATTCTCTATGTTATTTTCTGGTGCGTTTTCATTTACCAAAGACTGAAAATAAACAAATGGATACATAAAAGAAGTCGAAGCATTAATTCAAATATAAAAATACTAACTTCGTCTTTGATTTCTGGTTCTTCGAGCCATTTCATTGGTTTTTTTGATTTCTAGCTAATCGAAGCGATGAGCAAAGAAAAGCGCACGCTCTCGAGCATCCGATATGGCGGCTAATTGTAGTAAACGTTTTAAAACGCTAAAACTCTTGATTTGCACTTATCAGCTTTTATCGATCGGTAAATAAGATTCATCATAAGAGCAGGAAGAGTAGTCGTCAAAGTTTCAGGATCACCAAGTTTTTTTATAAAGAGCACAGTAATATCTAAACAAAAAATTTAATGATCAGTATTCAGTTTTGTTGTATTTGTAAATGTACATATATGTTGCCGTTCACGTGCATTTTCAGTCCATGTATATTTGGACTGGTGTTTTAATACATGAAGATTATAACGTGTTTAACGTATTATAATGGACTATACAGTTTTTTTTACTCCAAATTAATACTTTTTTAATTTCAAATTAGCAATTTTCAATTTCAAATTAACACTTTTAATTTCAAATTAACAATTTTATATACATGGACTGACACAAATATATATATGAACTGAATCATTTTAGGCGATGTTATGAATCGTTATTTTAGAAAACAGCAAATAGCTCAATGATATTAATCTTAATTAAATCGTGTTGGATTATTTACAAAAAAAAAAAAAATACCTATCGCTCAATTGTTTTGCTAAAGGTGATATCTGGAAAAGCAACGCTAGAGCATGAAGAGAGATATTGTAACGGGCTAAATGGACTAATCGGTGTAAAGCATCCGCTTGAGTTTGTATTTCTTCCAGTTTTTGCTGACCCAGAAATGGCTGACAACGTTTGACGCCAGTCAATATAGCGCTCATTAATCTCGAATCGATATCGCCCTATAAAAGTAATACAAAAAAGTCAAAATTATAAAAAAAAAACACAGTAAACTATCGAATATTATAATATACCTTTTTATTGACGCCTTTAAAGAATGAAAAATAAACTCTGACGAGATTTTCGGCCACTTTATGATCGTCTTTCGACAAATAAAATTGATTGAGGAAACATACACCGTAATATTGAGCTTTCGGAGATATATTGGGCCTGTGAATTAATTGAAATGTTAATAGATGATGAAAATCAAAACGAAAAGAATGGTTTTCATTTAATACCTGAACAGCATTTTTCGATTTCATCCAATACGACCTTTTTTTATTTGGATGATTGAAGAGAACTTGACAAAGATGATAGATCACTTTTGAGGCGACCTTCTGTGAAGGATCGCCCAATTTATTAATAACGTTCGATAGAAGCACCTGAAATGCACTTAATCATTATTTTTTTTGTTTTAATTAGTAAATGAAGCGTTGAGTTTAATAATTTATGTCTTCCGAGTTTGAAATATCAATATTTATTGAAAATTATATTACAAAACTATCGTATAAATGTGTAAAATACAAATACCTTTTTTCTTGTTCGGGATTATGCATTAATAACTTCGACATAGTACTGATAGCTTTTTTCTTTATGTGCTTCTATTGTATCGTGGGCAAAAGTATTCAAACATTTGATGAATTCTGTAAAGGAAATATGAAATTTGATTTAATATAATGAAATAATTCATAATTTAAACTCAAAATCAAATCAAATACCTCCGTAAACTTCTTTAAGTTGATCTTCGAATATCCAATTGATTAAAATTTTCCTTCTATGATCGCGATTTCCTGAACACATTTTTTTTCTAATTGGCTTAAAGGTCTATTTTCAAAAGGACGTAATTTTGCTTCAGGTAACAGCAAATCGAATAGGAATAATTCCGATAACGTTTCTGTATTGAGTAAAGAAAACTATAGATATACGTTTCGATATAATACAATGAAAAATATTGAAAAATTACCCATGACTGTCAAGCTGTCTTTTTTTTTCTTTGCAGGTTTTACCATAGAGACGAGATTTCGAAGGGTGCTTAAATGATGAATTGGACTATCCTGTGATAAAATAAATAATTGTATTAGACAATTTGGAATGCATATATACAATTTTGAATCAGAATTAATGATACCTGAATCAGGATCGTTGCTGCAGCTACTCTGTCAGCCATTGCTCCTTTTGAAAGTAGTGAAGCGAGCCCATTTCTGATCAGAAGATCCTCCGGTTCATTTCTGTAATGAATAATGAAATAATTGTGCGATTTTACAGTTTTACCTTTAATATTCAAGTTTTTAAACTTCAAATTGAACTTTTAAGGTTTCAAATTCAATGTATTTTCTTCATTTTCGATTTCTGTATGATTTCATGAAAAAAATATATATGGGGAATTAATTTTATAAATGTGGGGATGAATTTTGAATATGATTTTGAGGATGAGGGTGAGTTTAAAGGTAGTTTAGAGTGGCAAAAAGTAGTTTAAGGGTGGGATATCAAATTATATTCATAAATTCATATTCAAAATCATGTACAATTTTATTTTAAAGGAAGTAAAAATTTAACTTCGCTCTCATCTATAAAATCTTCTTCGAAATTCATCCCCACACAAAAAAAACATTTTCAACCTAAAACTACGACAAACAATCCTTAAATTTAATTCCCCAAATATATTTTTTTATCAAATTATGAAGGTATTGAAAAATGAAGAAAATAAATTCGCAACGTTGAAGTATAAAAGTTTAATTTGATGTATAAAAATTATAATTTCTCATTTTTTTACAAAATAAATAAATAAATAAAATCTATGAAACATTCACTTACTGGTTTCATACGCTAAAGATTCTCCGTGCAGGACACTGTTTGCTTCTTTTTTTCAAAGTTATGACTTCTTCATCCGATAACGGCTTAATGTCTATCGGCTCTTCTGGCAACTGTTGGGATTTAATGTTTATTACTCGAATAAGACATACACAACTTTAAAAATGTTGAATTTTTTGAAACTTACGTTCGTGTACCATTTCTTGGTCTCTTCGCTGGCCATTTTTCGATGAATTCTTTGACTTCGACATTGTCTGTGCGTTTCGAAGTCGAATAAGACGAATCTTCGTCAATGTTTTCTTGAAATTTGATGTGCTTCATGTTTTGCACCTCCACGTTACTTTGACAGATGCATAAGAATTTTTTAGGTTATATCTCGATACACTGATGGCTCGAACGATCGTTTCTGTAGCCATTGTTTTATATTATTTTTTTTCAGTATTTCGAAATTGATTTTAATATTATAACCGTTAAATAAAATGTTTCTGGACAAATTATGCATTTAAGATGTAATAATATGAAAATGTTAAAATATTATCATTTTATTAGAAATTGTAACAAATTTTTAATTTTGAAAGTTTACTGTTTTGTGTTTTGAATTTATTTTGGTAAAATGGGGGCTTTTAGCGTCCCACATTTATACAAAAGTGAATCAGCAGCATTTATTGATTTTGTATCTCTGTTATTTTGCATTCTTTTCAACTGTAATTTTTTTATTAATAGTGTACAAATATTGTTGTGTTCTAGTGTCGTGTGAATTTGTGTCTGGTCACCCCATTTTTTTTACGGTACTATTTTGAAATTTTTCGCAGATTTATTTTCTATTTGGTGTTATATGATCATGTATGCTACAATCGATATGTGCCAGCGTCACACGCGCCATTATCATTTACGCGAACGTCTAAAACCGACATTTCCACAACGCACATTCATTATTTCGAAGCATTTTATTATTTTTCCAAATCCAATCTACAGAACTGAGATTAGACACAGCGTCCGGTGGTCAAACTGGTGACTAACAAGCGCTAGGCGTGTCAGATTATCGATTCGCGCAAAAAATCGACCTTAAAAGTTCCCATTTGACACTACCCGTGGACAGCATTCACACCTCTACACATCAGTAAACAAAGATTAAATTCGTTCCTGCTAATATTGTATAGAAACGCAACAACCGGCGAGACCTTAAAGCGCAATTCGGCGCGGCCTTCATTGTTCAGTGGGGTCTCAGTACAGCAGACGTTCGAGATTAGTGCTGAAGTGCTTTGCCGAAGTCGACTCGACTTCGTCAACTCGCCTTTTCCGAAGTCGACTTGACTTGGTCAACTCGTCTTTGCAGAAGTCGAGACAAAGCAAAGATGGACAGCCGCGGCAGGAAGGTGATCGTGTGCGACAACGGGACAGGCGTAATTGATCATTTTATCACTGGATTGTCGTTTTGTTTGTATTAGGTGATGTTTTTTTTGAATGTCGTTTTCAGTTCGTCAAGTGTGGATATGCTGGAAGTAACTTTCCCGCCCACATTTTTCCGTCGATGGTGGGCAGGCCTATCATCAGGGCGGAGAACAAGATCGAGGGATGTTGATGTCAAGGTATAAAAACAAGATTTGTGTACTGTGAGATGGTACATAGTGATATATGACTGTGTGTTATGGACGGGATTCTTTTTTGGGGATATATGAATATGTTGTGGTTTTTTTAATTGAAATCGGGCTGTATATTTGCTTTGAAATTTACTGGTTCTGAGTCCAAATTTGACTTTTTTTTTTCCTTATGCTTTAATTCAAACTTAGATTCCGTCTCTAATTTTTATTCCGACTCTGACTTTGACTCCGACTTTTACTTCGACTTTAACTTTGACTCCGACTGACTAACTCCAACTCAGACTGATTCTGTCTCTAACTTTGACTCCGACTTTGACTCTGACTTTGACTCTGATTTTGACTGCGACTTTTACTTTGACTTTAACTCCGACTCTGACTGGCTCCAACTCAGACTTTGATTCCGTCTCTAACTCCGACTCCGACTCAGACTTGGTTCCGACTCAAACTCTGACTAGAAATTTCTTCAATGTAAATTTGTAAAATTGTTGAAATATAAAAAAGATAGTCGACGATTAAGTTTTTTAAAAAATCTTGTCGATCATCGACGCTAAACTGCAAGTGATAGTAAAAAACTTGGGATTTAGTTCATTTGGCAAGATAAAGTTTTAAAAAAATTCCCATGTATTTGTTTTGAATATCGTCAAGCGTTTTGGTAAGGAATCTAATTGGACTATGTGCAAAATACTATACGTATTTGCCTAATCACTTACAATTAGATAGATTATGTATTTTTTTTGTTAATATATTCACAATGACTAAATAAAAAATTTACGTGTTTAGTTTTCTAATAAGTCAGGAACCAAATTATCTCGTACAAATTATTTTGTACTTGTAAATAAATATATTTTGGAATTGCCCAAAGAAGTGATGTCTAAAGATTTTGGACAATTTGTACATAATCCTGTGAATAAGATGATCATTTTTTGATTAGAGATTTTCACAATGAACGAAATATTGAGTATTTTCTTGAATCAATTTGAATTTTACATATAAAAAATTATCCTATTTTCAGTTTGGTTTTCTTATGAATGTTTCATTAATTTAACTTTTCCTATCAGAGGGGTACAAAAAAAATCTTATGTTTACAATTTTTTGCGATGACTTCGATAATTACTCAAATTATTCAACCCATAATTTATTTAATTTTCAACCAAAAAGATATAGAACATATATAAATAAAATTGATTGACTTTTTTTTGTATAGATTCGACTTACGACTGAAATTCAAAAACATTATCTCCGTCATAAATCGAAAATACCTGTATTAAAATTTAATCATAATTTGTATATTATTCGCATTAATCGTATTTTATTAAATATACTTTTTTAATAAAATATATATATGTGATGTATTTTATCTACAAATCGACAATCATGATGTATAAAATGAATTTTATTATATTTTCAGGATTTATCGTCGGAGTAAGTTAAACTCTCATAATTTAGCATTGTTTTGACTCTTTTGCAATTGATGATCGAATGTGCTTATGAAAAAATCTGATAAAATTTTGTATTAACCCTTGAAAATCGCCCGACTCAATGATATTTCTAACATTACTTTAAAATACAGATAGGTCCGTTTGCTGTATATGAAAAAATTTCCTAATCTCACAGTCGTTTTGTACATTTTTTGTAAATTCTCTTAGAACAGTATTAATTAGTTTTGTTAATTTGCATGTGTCGCTAACAAACGAAAGGAAAGTCCCACAGAACCGATAATGGTAAGTCGTGAAATCAAACAATGTGCGATTGTTAGACCGTCTTTATATTTTCGATGCTTTTGGTACCTGAGACACTTTTCTTTCTTTTATTATTTGATCGTTTCACGTCGTCGATCGATTAACAGCGACGAGAATCATGTTATGTTCAAGATTCCTTTTTTTATAAAAAAAAATAGTTTGGATACGCTAGTTTTGTTTTCCATAACACAATTTTGATTTTGTACGGATCATGCTTCGATGCTGTCATAGAATGCGCAATTTGTTTTATATTTTTTTTTGTGCATGTTTTGATAGTTTTTTTATTTATCGATTAACACCTTTTCGAATTTCATTTGAATCAACGGTCGATTAAATTCGAATTTAATTGTAACAGGATCTAATGGTAGGGGATGAAGCTTCAAAATTGAGGTCGATGCTCGAAGTCAATTATCCGATGGAAAACGGGGTATTTTACATATTTATTATCGATATTGACATGTTTTCGAAAATGTGGTACCTAAATTTGACTTTTTTATATGTTCAGGTTGTTAGAAATTGGGACGATATGTGTCACGTGTGGGATTATACGTTGGTCCGAGCAAAATGGATGTGAATCCGGCCGAGACTAAAATTTTGCTCACAGAACCGCCGATGAATCCTACTAAAAATAGGGAAAAAAATGATCGAGGTAAATATCTAATTTTTTTAACATTATTAAGAATTATTTTATTTACCCATTTATATTTCGGATAGACAATGTTTGAAAAATATGGATTCGACAGCATAGCGTACATCGCTATTCAAGCAGTATTAACACTTTACGCTCAAGGATTGTTGTCGGGGAGTCGTAGTGGATTCGGTATTTAGTTTTTTGTGATATTTTGTCAATTTGATCAACTTTGTAATGTGATTGTTGTGTTTCAGGCGATGGCGTGACTCACATTTGCCGGTTTATGAAGAATTTTCGTTACCTCATCTAACGAGACGGTTAGATATAGCTGGCAGGGATATAACTCGTTATTTGATCAAGGTAATATTGAGATACGATTCATCGATAAAATTACTTGCATTATTTGATTCCCTACATACAGTGTCCCAAAATACACGCAAGAAGTAATTTTGTTGAAAACACAGATTTCTGATTAAAAATTGTAATTTTTTTATTGATTCATACAGTATACTGTATAGGGTTATGTGTGGAATAGCATATCGGGTAAATGGCTTTACTGGCATATATGCATTTTTTTCGTTGAAATTTTCCATGAATTTTTTCCATACATGTTGCTGAATTTTGTTAATATAATGCTTATTCCACACGTAATCCTATACTATGCACTGTATGAATCAATAAAAAAATTACAACTTTAAATTATAAACCTGTGTTTTCTATCAAAATTACTTCTTGCGTGAATTTTGGGACACTACAATTTTACGAAATAAAAAAAAAAGAGATCATTATACGACATTTTGTTTTCAAAATGCTAATGATTGAACGAATCTTATCTTTGATAAGTCGTAAATAGGATTTAATAGTTGGAAGTGTTCAGAGATTGTAAATTGTTTATCTACGTTTGTTATGTGTATAAATTTTTTTATTTTTTTCTATTGTAATTACATTTAACCATAGAATTTTATCGGTTAAAATTGTATATAATCAAAAAAAAACGTCATTTGCTTGTATTTTTTCAATAAAAATAATTATTAATAATTATTTTTATAATATTTGAAACTTTCACTCTACAATGTAGAAAATGAGAGTCTCAAATATTATAAAAATATAAATATTACATAGTTTTCCTTCTAATTATGTATTTTTTTTTCATCGATCCTTTCAATAACATAAAAACTGGGTTTTAACGTTATAATATAAATCATAAAACCTTATTTCTAGTTGTTATTGCTCCGTGGTTATGCATTCAATCATTCTGCCGACTTCAGGGCGGTCCCATGATGAAAGAAAAATTATGCTACATCGGCTACAACATAGAACAGGAGCAGAAGCTCGCTTTGGAGACGACCGTACTAGTAGAACCATACGTGGTAATGTATATTCCATTTAGTTTATTCGAATTCAATCGCTAGTATCTTATCGATTCTTTATATTTCAGTTACCCGATGGTCGAAAGTGATCAAAGTCGGCGGAGAAAGATTCGAAGCACCGAAGCTCTTTTCCAACCTCATCTTATCAACGTTGAAGGCCAAGGAATAGCCGAACTAGTCTTTTCCACTATTCAGGTTATTATAATCGTTGGAGAAGAATATTTTAATGAAAATCGCATGTTTTAATGATATTGATTTAAACAGGCGGCTGATATTGATATGCGGAACGAATTGTATAAGCATATTGTCTTATCCGGTGGATCTACAATGTACCCTGGATTACCGTCTCGGCTAGAAGCGAGAAATCAAGCAGTTGTATTTGGAACGAGTCCTCAAAAAACGACACAGACAAGCTTGCCGTAATTACTTTAATAATGAAATGGGGATGATTTAAACATGCATTTAATAAAATAGATGTACATTTATCCTGAGCATTAAATAAAATTAGCGTGCATTTTGTATGAGCATTGAAGTGTATGCATTTGAAAAAAATATTTCGATCATTGAAAAGATATCTGTAAAATGTGCATTGGAATGAATATAAATAAAGGATCAGCAATGCCACAAACGTGAACATGTGAAATATCAACGGCACGTCAATTTTTCACAACTTTCATAATATTATAGATTCAATATGGACCGAATTGTTAAAATATGATTATAATTAAATTAATATTTTTTTAACAAAAGAAACATTGAAATGACTGGCGACAATTCCACCTTTCGCTCGTTTCAATGCTCCAACATATTTTTTCTATTGTTCATTTTAATGCTCACTTTATAAAGCATAAAAAAAATTTCTTCATTGCACACTACTGAATAAAATTATGTTCAATACGAGATTATTTAATGTACATCATATATTACTCTAATCTATACTTTTCAATGCACAGTTAAATCGCACCTATAATGAAATTTATTCAGTTTTTTTTTTTTTTAATACGCTTTTATAATCTTTAATATGTTTTGTTTAGAAATTTAAAATTAGGATAGAAGATCCTCCAAGGCGTAAAGATATGGTGTTTATTGGCGGTGCCGTTCTGCCGAAGTCATGAAGGATAGAGATACATTCTGGCTATCGAAAGCCGAATATAATGAACAGGTAATTATATTTGTGTTAATAATACAAAATAAATCATTATACGATTGATACATTTGATGATTTTCAGGGACTCAACTGTTTGCGGAAATTGGGCCCATGAGCCAGTTAATTATAAATCAGATTATGATAATATAAATCTTATTTGAACTTTTTTTAATGATAGCCAAATATATTATTGTGAATTATTATATGGATTAATGATTATATAACAAATTGTTGAAAATGTGTGTATGCGTGCTTGTATCAGTGGAAGAGCTGGCGAAACCATCGGAACGTGCTAGTGCTCAATAAAAGACATTTCTTTTCGTGCAAAATGTATTGCTATCAGTTTTTTTTCTAATTTTATATATTTTTAACGATTTGTAACTGTTTTACTTTTGTTCTTATTGAATATTTTAAAGGTGTTGATTCATGCAACGATCCCAGTTAGTTTTAAGTATTTTCGTAAACATATTTTTACATTCCACTTTGAGAACGTTTATATAGCACTTTTACGTGGTTCATTAAAAATTTTCATATGTAACTCTTTCTAGAGACGATATGATGCATTGAAGCTTTATTGTTTAGGTACCAATAAAATTTTAGTATCGACCAGTAAATTTAAACAAATTCCTTTCTTCATAGCTTCGAATTTTAACGTTGAAAATTTAATTCTTTCAAATTCTAAACAAAATTATATATAAATCTTATAAAGTTGCCAAATAGGTGCATTATAAAATAATAAAAAAATCTTGATAAATTCGATCAAGTTTTAATAGTTTCAAAATGTTTACTACGTATTGGCGAGATTGGCAACACTTTTTTTCGTGAAAAAATGACTAAAAAACGAAAACTATTCGGGAATTGTATAAAGTGAAGACTAATAAAAAATGCAAGATATACAGTTCATAAGTTTTATTTGATAAAATAGTAAAATCCATAGTGACGAGTTAGACTCGTCACTGCACATAACAAAACACGGTATTATTGCATGGTATATAACAGAGCGGTTGTCAAGAATAAAAATTCGTTAGCGAGACGAAATGAAGGATAAAATGTTTCATAAAATCAACAATATGAAAATAGCATAGAATATCAAGCATTAAAACATAAAATGGCATTAAAAAAAAATTAAAGGAATGTCAAGAATATCAATAAAAGTCGAAAACCTGAGCGACATACTTAATACTAACATAATAAAATATTTACATGTACATCAATAAAATCAATTTCAGATCCGTTTTAAACGATTCAATAAGCAACATGCAGTCAGATCTGTTTCATGTTAAAAAAAGCATGTTTTTCCTTAGCAACATGGCCGTTAAACAGGGTATCTCAATCATGTATATTCCTTCATATTCATCTTTGCTTTTGCCCGAGCACACGACGGATGAAACAGAAATATTTTTCGTATCATCTAGTGCATTTAATGTCTCGGTAATCATCTTCGATGAAGGTTGTTTGGGAAATCCTGAAAAGATATATTCAACTCGTGAATTTGTTTTATTCAAAAAAATAAAGTATAGAGATCAAAAAAAATTTTTTTTTTTTAACAGATTCTATATTTTTTTTGCATTACACGCCTCCGAAAATATACGAAATATAAAAATTATTAAACTCTATTATGAGGATATTTAACTAAAACATATCAGGAATTTTGTTTAAAAAAAAAAATTGGGAGTTAAGTAGAGTTTGTGTGAATAATTATGCAATTAAACAATTTGATTAGATTTAATTTCTAATAAATTCATAAGTATTATTTGATATAATTTTTTTGTCTCGATTATCTGGATTTTTCGCTGTTCGAATCATTTCAATCTCAGTTTAGTCCAGATAAATCGAAGTTCTACTACAGTTTAATGCAAAATAAAGGTTTTCTAATGAAATTTTTTTTTTCTTCGACAAAACCGAAAACGTTACATCAAAATCGTATTAAACAAGGAATCCATGTATTAATGATTTAAAAGAAAAAATTGTTAAAGTACACATTAAGATTGATTCACAAACCTTCAAAAAAACACTTCAATGCATAAATTGGTAACGAATCAACGAACTCAGGTATCATTTTCTTCACATTCTTAATCTCAACCGACGTATATAATGCGATGTCTATCAAGTATGTTTCAATTTTGTCTGAATCTGTTTCGTTCATCAACGCAGCTGCTCTATACCACGATTTATCTAAAAGAGTAACATATTCGAAGCGTTAACTTTGTATAACAAACAACGGTATTTTTCATATAACACAATTACCTTTATCGTATAAAGCGAGACACATTTCACCCTCTCTGGGCTTGTAATGTTCAGTTTGCGCAGCGCAGTAATTGTTTATCTAAAATTTAAAAAAATTGAAAAAATGGTATAAAATTATAGCACTTATTTTCAAATTTTGAAAATGTTGATGATAATACGTACGCGTCTTGATAGCACAGCCATCAGGTTCTTTGTATCGTTGTTTGCAGGCGTACATGCGATGTAAAAGCTTTCGGCGAATTCTGTAGTATTTATTAACGTTAGAGTGGTCGGAGAACTTACTGAAGCATTTGTGTCTAATTCTAATTGTTTCATATCAGCATAATGAATGAAGGATAAATCTGAAAAAAAAAATTGGTATTTTTTTTTATATATACAATTAAAGAGCATGTATTAAATCGATAAAAGTTGAAAATTTCGATTATTTCGGAATTTGCTGTTTAAAAGTATCCAAAATTGTTAACAAAAAAAAGATTCACAAGAACATAAACATCAAACTGGATTGGGCTTAACAATATTAATACCAAAACTGGTACTGCTTTTTTGTTTAAATTATTATTATAAATCGAATAAAATAAATTTTACGACACAGAAAACATTGGATTTTTTTTTTTCGTATGTTTTGACATGAAAAAAATATTTCGGTCCTCTAACATTCATGTTGATAAGAATAGTTATTATCGAAAGCAAAAAAAAATATGTTATTTTAAAAATTATTATAAATAATAACAACCATAAGCGTTGATGTTTCCGTCTTTCAGCTTTTCGAACACAGGTTTTACTATTGCAGTGAGGGTATTGTTTATATTTTCTTGTGATTGTTTGCTCACGAGTATGACATTATTTGGCATCAAGAAATCGCTCCTTCGATGCGTCTGAAATGAAAATAAATTACAAAAAAATCACAAAACATAATAAAATATCAGTAAATATACACCCGAGTCTAGTTTTTTACACAGGAGATAAGTTCCAGAGACTATTGTGTGAAAAAAAGGTAAAGTGACCAAGACCATATAAAAAAGTGAAAATAAATTCCGTCATTTGGATTGAGTTTCCATCTAAATATATTATATAAAATAATACAACTAATACAATACAACTGCAAACTTTTTCTATTGTTCATTTAATTTTAATCACATTTTAACAATTTGGTTCAATTCGATTCTATTATGAAAGTTGTGAATAATATTTGTGCGGTTGTTATTTTACCCTATTAGGGTTTACAATCTTTTATTTATATAATTAATTCTAATGCACATTTTATTCATTTTAATCTATAATCAAAATATTTTTTTTCTAATGCACACTATATTCATTAAATGCTCAGGATAAATACACATTTAAATTGTCCCCAAAAAGTAACAGGTTCTTTTTTTGTGAACCATGTTATTTCGAAACCGTGTAAAAGAGTTTTGGGTGTATGTAAAATAATATTTACGCAATTGAAGACAGTCTCATTGACAATATGATTATTCATAATTTGAATAACTTCATTAAACGGCTCCTCTTTGCTGATATATTCCTGATGCATTAAAGAAACGCAAACTAATGACTGGGGAAAATCTTCGACAGTCTTATCCATTTGTCTTAAATCTTCATGCTTTGCTTTGATTTTTTATATCTTCAAATGAAAAGAAATATTGAAAAATTTTATACATGTATATGTAAAAAAATATATAAATCAACAAAGTGAAATTGTACCAAAATCATATAAATGGACTGTGGCAGAATTATATGTAAAATTTTTTAATGCAGCCTCTGCGATATAATTTATCGTGCATAACTAAAACTTTCATTGAGACCCTGAGTCGATTAGTTAGCAGTGAAGCTGAAATTGAACGTTGCATCGATTAATAAATATAATAAGCGATGTATCACATAAAAATAAATATAAATTACCGTTCAGTCCCGCTTTGTGCACGTTGTTCACTATCATGTCGTATTGCCTTTTGTCGTGTTCTTGGCTTTTCTTATGAACACTCTCTTGAATCGACGTACTTCACAATGATTACGTCGCTTCCGCTTTCAATCGGTGTTCTATTCTGGGTCTTGTTCGGCTTTCTGAATTTTGGTAATATTATATAATTTTGAATATGTTGAAATAAGCATATACACGAAAATAAAAAGTGAAATCTTACACATATTTTGTTTTCAAAACAGGATGTTTAAGCATAGGCGATTCTTTTCTGGTACAAAAAAAATGAAAGGAATTATTAAAAAAAATTATCATTTAATCTAAATCATTGAAAAACGATACACACTTTCGACAACGTCCCAATTTTCTTTAACTTCCAGGGTTTGAGAATTTTCAGGTTGTTTCTGATTGTTAAATATCACAGGCCAGTCGTGTAAAGAGCCAATAGGTTCGGTTTCACCGACTTTTATTATAGTACACTTATCTTTAGTATTCTCGTTATACTTTACACTGAAAATTCTTACTCTGTCAAAATTAAAAAAAAATTATACATCAGTTTGTAGACAGGAAAATCGCCAAAAAAATTTATAAAGGAACATATTCGTACTACAAAGGAAGATCGGGCAGGTTTGAACACGCATGCAAACATCGGTATATTGTGAAATTTCTGTGGACATGCGATCAAGTGAAATATATCTGATTTTTTTTTTAACAACGGTTCCACAATCCACAAACTAAAAACATATTGTTGGGCAATTGTAGCGCTCTATACCATGTTTTTTTTCGCCGTTTTCGTGGACGCAAGCTGCCATCATTTGACCGTTTGCATTGCTGAAACATTACGCATATAAATTTTGCAAACGAAGAATTTTTATATTATTTAAAATCGATATCTTACAGCTCTGCCGAACTCCCTTTCACTTTAGCACATGCGTCGTTAAAGTCGTGAAACAACAAATCGTGTTTGTCTTCAAAATCAACTGAATTGGTTAAGCAAAGGAATGAACCATCGTTCAATTTACTGACAGGTTGCAATAATATCTTCATGTCCGGCGTGAACAATTTGAAAACCGATCTGAAAATAAGGAAAATCAAATTTGAATAATGTACAAGAAGGTTGAATATTAAACTGAATATAAAAGTCTTGAGTGTACTTGGGAATATCATTTATAGAATTTGATTTGTTTTCGTTAATGCGGTTAAAAGTCTTTCGATTATCCAGAGAATATTTATTGGATTTGTGTTTATTGATCTGATTATTTTTCGGCAACGTATTTGCAGCACGGTTTTGTTTATCAAAGTCGTTTTCTTGGCGATGCAGTAACTTCACATTTTGGCTGTTTTTTAGCGACTATAATTTGAATTTTCTTTTTTTGTTCTGTAGACTTTTTTTAAAAAAGTACATTTGATTAGATAATATAAATATAATATGTAATATCAAATATAAAAAAAAACTAATAAAAAAAAAGTCATACTCGTATTGCATTGGAGAAGATTGGATTGACGCACTTTCAACATTATGGACGGAGATATTATCTATTTTTTGCGATAAGCATAAATTCATTACACACGTGACATTTATATCGTCGAAACGTGAATGATACGTGACCCTAAAATTTCAAATTGAATAATATGAATATCAGATATGACAATACAAAATTCAATCTTTTAAACAAAACAAAACTGACTTCAGCTTCGGGATGAATATAATTGAAGTCATATTTACAAGAAGGAACACATTTGCATTTGGAATGGTCGCTCAAAGTATTGAAAAAAACTTCGAGATTTTGAAAAATGGAAAATCATTTTTATATACACTTAATTTATTTTTTCGAATGTTCCTCTGACTTATTAGATAATAAGTGATTTTTTTCGGAGAAAAGTTTTTTTTTCTGCAGACTGAAAAAAAAACGATGAATAAAATAAGATAAGAATGGAAATGTTGTGATGAAAATATAGAAAAAATATATTAATACCAAATCCCAAGAATCTTCATTGGCGCGGAATATTTTTAGAAGATTCCTTCTCAGTACTGAAAGAGCAACGAGAATAAAAGGTTGTTATAAAAGTCATAAGAATGAATATGGTACGAAAATTAAACATGTTATAATGCATCTCCGACATCGTTTTGGGATTTTCCACATTCGATTCATTTCCAGTTGTATGAGAATTGTCGTATCGTTTGACATTTTCACGATTCTGATATTCCTTTGATTTTTTTTACGATAATCATTCTGTAAGAGAGTGTACATATATTGTTATGACAGTATATTGAAAAAAAAAAAGGAATCAAAATAAGGACTAGAAAGTGGTCTAATTGTAAATCACTAAACTGGAAAAAATGAGTTAATCATTATTTTGCAGCACATAATTTTAAATTGATATAATGATGAAAATTTTAACAATTGTGAAAAAATTTGAAAAGTTATATTTAGTGTAAGATAAAAAAGTATTTAAGTGGTATTCTTTAGTTCTAAGTCTTTAGTCTTACAATTAGTTCTCAGTAGTTTCTTAGTTATATTCTGGCCAACGAATTTGTTACATAAAAAATGCCTTATATAAAAAAAAGGTTAAATTAGATGAAGTTTTCAGTTGCAGTTGTTGCATTATTTTTTGAAAATATCCTTAAATAACAAAAGTATTATCTAATGAAAAGTCTCTATTTTTTTTTTTTTGTAGCACTTTGTAAATGTCAAAAAAAAATTAACAGGATATGTAACACATATAAAAAAAAAATTTGACAATTTCGTCCGGTCCTCTTAATATAATATTTCCTTATAAGCTGCACACTAAATTTATATGTCGGAGTAAATTATAAATCTAATAGGCTAAATAAATTGTGAAACATTGTGTTGTGCAATAGAAAAATACTTTTAATCACTTCAAACGCTTTTAAATAACTCAAAATGAATGAAACGCAACTTAGACCACTATCATAATAAAGGGCACATTTCAATTAGTATTTCGCTGAAAGAAAAATATAAGTAGTACAGTAAGTTTACCAAAGGACTTACACACGTTCAAATGCACGGTACGATTTTTTTCAGACAAAAGCTTTGTTGTATCCGAAAAAATTATATTCTAGCACTTGAATGTGTGTACTGACTTCTATTTTCGTGTATGAAATCATTTCAAATAGATTATAACTACGATTAAAATAGGACTCTCCTTGTCCATATATAATTAGACTTTGGAAATACAAGAATTCTTGTGATCCGCCTTCAATTTTGTCAGTAAATATAAACAGTGTTAAAGTTCGAAAGACAATAACATAAATACCGTAAACTTGTAAGAAACGGTCCATCCAAGGTTTATTCTGGAGATTCGACAAAGCATCTGAAGCTATCCTAAAAAGAGAACATGAATTGATTTAAAAAAAAAAAAAATTCTTATTATGTGACAGATCGGCAAGCACGACTTTTACAATATGTAATGTAATAATAAATGTAAAAATATTACGTACCTCGTTTCAGCATAACTGCAAATCACATATAATATGGAGCCATCGATATCTTTGACGTACCAACTTTTTATTTCTCCATATTCCGAACAACAGTTTTTTAGTGCCAAAGGAGTCATCCCTTTCGGTATGTTTTTTATGTACAATGAATACATATCCATTCTGCAATATATAATGGTAATTCTTTAGTACAAAAAACCAATTCTTGTTTAATAATCTCAAGTTCATTTTCAACGGCAAGTGATTAAATCGATATACAAACACTTATTTTCGCATAAATTCGACGATCATTGTGAATTGATACGTTTGGAACGGACGAACCGAAGACTATACAATTTGTAAAGTAATACAAATTGAATAAATCATGAATTTGGGTCCGGAATCTCTTTATAGACATAGTGAGGGTTATTTTGTATGAGTTTAGTATCAGAATGGGGGTATATGTAAATTGTCTACAATTTTCAATACTAACAATAAGAACAAACTCGTAAAAATGTAAAGAATTCGGAAATCAGTTCAAATGTGTTATATGAGCCGTTCAGTGCACACAATGACTAACTCCATAAAACAAAAAGTTAAGAAAATCGATGAAACAATGTTCGTGGTTTTTTAAAATTCCCTTTATAATATAAATTCAAATAAATATTGTAGAATGCATAAATAAAGGTTTAGTGCATTTGAGTTGCATTATTGCAATGATTTACACTAGAGTATGGAATTAATCAAAATGGCCCAGAAATAAATTATTTATTATTCAATGGCCAAAAAAATTTTGTCATTTTTTGATGTTAATCTTCATTATTCACGAAAGTTATTTTAAACATACATAGTTATGACTATACCAAGTGCTTTAACACTTAAATTCAAGATTTTTCAAAAAGTGGAGTTAATCAGTCTGTGCACTGAACGGCTCATATATTAAAAAAAACATTTTTTAATTTAAACTGACATTTATAAATTATTCGGTGATCTAAAGTGTAGCAGGTTTATGATCGAAATGTAATAAGAAAAAAAAAACACGATTTCGATAAAAAAACGACTGTATCCAATTAAATCTTGGAATTAATAAAAACGTATGATCGAATGACAAATTCACTCAAAAGCAAAATAAATTATGAAATTCAAACCTATTATTATTCTTTTCAACATAAATACTAAACGATGTTTGTTAAAAAGTATGTTAAGTGATCAGCGAAATATTACACCATGCGACGGTTTCATGTGAGAAGACCCGTTCTTTTCCCACAACCAATAATCGTCTCATTCGAGACAATCCGCAACGAAAGGGTTAAATAATGTAATAAATGATGTAAGTGATGTGTAAATACAGTGGAAGTTGTAATATCAAAACTGAACGTTGGGCTTAGTCAGGCTAATTGTAAGACCGCATTTATTTAATGTTAAATGTTGAGACAGTCAATAGTCTTAACGTATTTATTACATTGATGGGTGCGACTGAATGTATTTTTTTTGTATCTTATTCAATCGGGTATTTAAATCGAGATTGTTTTTTTGATATATAGGTGTGGCCATATTGACATGCGGGGTAACAGTGTAGTGGTCTTTTGAAAAAAATATGTATATCGGAGCATTGGAGCATTATAAATTATCGTGCTCCGACTGCTCCGTGTTCCGCTTCAAAGTCCTGGTTTTTTTTAGAGTTTTTACCTTTTATTATACACGGTAAAAAACCAGTACGTGCTGGCAGCGCGGCGGTCGTATGTAAACGCATACATTTTTGACCGCTATGCCGGTCAGACGCGCTAGACATATCGATTATACATTTTTATACATATGCACGTGCCAACAGTTCGTGCTAATAAAATATGGTTAAAAAAATCAACGAAAAACGCGCGAAATTTATAAAAAAAAAAAAACAATCAACGCAATCACACAAGTGAAACAGTCGAGAACTTCAATTCGAGCGCATATAACGCATTTTTGCTCGTTTCAAAACGCGAACTTGCAAAAAAAAACAATTTAAGCACCTAAAGTGCACGTTAACCGAACTGGGCACGATCGCCGAAAGTTACAAAGCGCCGGCTGAAAGGTTATGTAGTTATTGTGATTTCTTACTCTTTGGGCTCGCCGTTTACTCCTATCATTCCCGCCATTGTATTTCGAAAGCTAATGGCGCCTTTTTTGAATTCGAGTTGGAAATTGACGGTTTTTTTAATATAAAACGCAACTTGGAGAAGCAAGTCGCCGGCGGAAGAATGGCGCGCAAATGACAGATGTATTTACTCGCGTATCAATGTGTGTCGGTTGGTACTATTGTTCGGATATTTCTTTGGTGAATTTGCGTCCTTATAACGTTTGTGCGTAAGAATGTTTTTGGCGTGTGAAATATGGTATTTCGTCACTTCGATGAGCTTATATCGAAACAATGTTGTGATGTGTAACACGGTTGGGATTTTGTCCATGACTTTTTTGATGAAATTAATTTTGTTCGGTTTCTAGACGTAGGCAAACATGACGCAAGCGCACAAGTGAAAACAGTCTTGAGAACTAACAATAAGTACGGCTTACAATTTACCGTCAAATTTCGATTACCGGTAAACGATAAATAATTTGTCCCGTTACCGGTTAATTACTGGTAAATAAAAAATATAAACGTATGTAGATTAAACGATTATTGTATGTGACTATTTTTAATAAAAAAAGGTTGAAAAACAGTATCCTTGATTTTTGGTTATTCACCAGTAAACCGGTTTTCCGGTATTGCAAACCCTAGTGAGAACTAGGGTTTGCATTACCGGTTAACCCGTTCACTAGTAAATAGCAAAAAAAAGTACCATGGGTAACCAGTAACCAGTAAATTGGAAAATTTACCGGCAATTACCAAAAACGAGTGGGGGTGGGAGTTAATAATTAATTTTAGTTTCAGCACTGAGTCACATATAAAATATATGTATGGATTTATATGACATTATTCATCTACTTATAACTAGAGATGGGCAAAAATGGGAATTTTGAAAGAACTGGAAAAAACCCGGGAAAATTGGGGAAAAAACGGGAAAATTGAGGAAAAAACGGGAATTTGGGAAAACTTAAATTTTTTACGTGAAACCGTATTTTTTAATTGAAAATGACTAAAATTATACAAAAAATTTTAATACATAGTTAATAATCAAAGAAAGGTTATATTAAAAGAAATATAAAAGTTTATACAAAATGATTTGGATGCCAAATATCATTTATTCAAAATTTATACATACATTTAACATTGAACATTTTATGTATGTAGTTTTGCATCAATTCACAAAAAAGGTATACTTATACTTTTGTTAGATACAAAAAAAACGTTAAACCCTTTTTCTAAATAAAAATATGAGAGACTATAGTTTAAATATTTTCTATATCGGAATTATCACATGAATCATTTATTACATGTGTTGTATGTGTTTCATCATCTGCTACTTATAATATTAGATTAAATCTAACAGAAAATAATTTTGATACTCTATCATTGATTAATCTGTTTCTTTGTATTGCGTACGTAAATCATATACTAGGATCTAAATTTTAGATCCCAGTTTATGATTTTGCTTCGTTGTGAATGTATTACATAAATAATATAATTTGTTAATTCTTCACATACTTACTTCACGACACTTTTTGCTGTTTCAAGCAGATAATCAATTGATTTTTGAACGAAAACATTTATATTCATTCAAGTGTTGTATGCTGCGATGCGAGTATCTAAAAATGGGTTCATTTGAAAATCTGGATGATGTATATAAATATTTTTTGAAATAACTTTCAAGAGTGCAAAGAGTTAACCGTCTCCTAGTTGACCCATCGTCCGATTGGCAGTCGTCTACGGTTTTAAGAGAGCAAATATCTAGATTTTATAGATTGACTCGGCCATTGTTTGGTGCTACCTTTGGATTCGTTTTTGTACCCTAGTTTTTAAATTGGTTAGTTATCTACATTTTTGGTATATCAATCGAAAAGGCTTTCAACAGAGAAGTTTTTAACAGCATTTGAAATCTTTGAGTTTCGTTTCTTTTTTCAAGCTTTTTGTTATTAAAGAAGAAATTTCAAAAATCATGTATTTTAAATAGTTTTGATTTGATGTAGATGTTTGTATTTATATTTATGAATTTAATACACAATAAACAAACAAAAAAATAAGTTTTTTTCTACCATGTTACCTTTCATTTGAAAATTATTAGTGTGCAAGTGCGAGATTTTTGATTTTATTCATAGAAATCGAAAAAGTAACAATAACTCGAAAACTATAATACTTAGAACTAACAATAAGGTATGTTTATTTTAAAATATTCCAAATTACACGATCTATCTCCCCTTCAAGACTTTGTACAGGTCTACCTAACTCCCTATATGACTCTTGAGACGATGATGCATTGAAGCTTTATTATTTAGGTGAAAAAATCAATAAAATTTTAGTATCGACCGGTAAATTCAAGAAAATTCCTTTCTTCATAGCTTCGAATATCAACGTTGAAAATTGAATTCTTTCAAATTCTAAATCAAATTATATATAAATCTTATAAAGTTGCCAAATAGGTGCATTATAAAATAAAAACTTAATAAATTCGATCAGGTTTTAATAGTTTCAAAATTTTTACAATGTACCGGCGAGATTGGCAACATCTTTTTCGTGAAAACTGACTAAAAACAAAAACTATTCGGGAATTGTATATAGTGAAAACTAATAAAAATCCAAGATATACAGTTTACATGTTTTTATTTGATAAACTGGTTAAATCCACAGTGACGAGTTAATCTCATCATTGCATGGTATAACATAAAGGGTCGTCAGAAATAAAAATGCATTAGCCGAGACAAAATGAAGAATAAAACGTTTCATATAATCGATATGAAAATGGAATTCTTCAAATTTTTCAAGCATTAAAACATAAATGTATGCATTAAATGAAAAATATTGAAGGAATGTCAAAAATATCAAAAAAAAAGTCGAAAACCCGAACGACATATATGTACTTAATACTAACATAATAAACATATGTACATCGATAAAATTATTTTTGGTCCGTTTTAAACGTCTCAGATGTAGTCGAATCTGTTTCATGTTAATAAACTATATTTTTCTTTCGCAACATGGCCGATAAATAAGGTATCTCAATTATATATATTCCGTCGTCTTCTTCTCCGTTTTTGTCTGAGTATATGATGGACGAAGCAGAAATATTTTTCATATCTTCTAGCACATCGAATGTCTCAGTTATCATCTTCGATGAAGGTTCTTCGGGAAATCCTGTAAAGATATATTCAACTCATGAGTTTGTTTTATGAGTAAAATAAAGTACAGTAAAACTTCTATTATCCAGATCGATAAAAATAATTTTTTTATATAGAAGATTTTACGATTTTTCTTTACATAACGTGGGTCCGAAAAATTGATGATTCAGTTCAGTCAACTTCTATTATCGGTAATCTTCTCACAGATGGCATTAAAATTATGACTACGTTAATTATTATCTTGGAAACCGGCGAATACAGCAATATGGTGTTTTTATGTTACATTTACAAATTTTGCCAGTATCAAATAATCGAAAACAGTAAAAATAAATAGATTGTAAATACGTTTAATTGTGCATAATTATGCACATCAAATTTTTTTATAAATAATTTGATTGATTTAATTTCTAATTATTATTTAATATAATTTTTTTGTCTCATTATCCGGATTTTTCGCTATCTGGATCATCTCAATCCCAGTTTAGTCCGGATAACCGAAGTTCTACTACAGTTTAATGCAAAATAAAGGTTTTTTATAATGAAATTTTTTTTTCTTCAACAAAACCAAAAACTTTACATCATAATCGTATTAAACGAGGAATCCAAGTATTAATGATTTAAAAAAAAAATTGTTAAGTACACATTTAGATTGATTCACAAACCTTCAATAAAACATCTCAACGCATAAATTGGTAACGTCTTGACAAACTCAGGTATCATTTGCTTCACATTTGTAATCTCCACCGACGTATATACTGCGATGTCAATCAAGTATATGTCGATTTCGACCGAATCTGTTACGTTCATCAATGCAGCCGCTCTATACCACAATTTATCTAAAAGAGTAACATATTCGAAACGTTAACTTTGTATAACAAACAACAGTATTTTTCATATAGTACAATTACCTTTATCGTATAAAGCGAGACACATTTCACCGATTCTGGGTATGTAATGTTCCGTTTGTGTAGCACAGTAATTATTTATCTAAAATAAAAATGAAATTACAGAATGGTACAAAATTATTGCACTTATTTTTAAATTTCGAAAATGTTGATAAATACGTACACGTCTCGATAGCGCAGCCATCAGGTTTTTCGTATCGTTGTTTGCAGGCGTACATGCGATGTACGAGCTTTCAGCGAATTCTGTAGTATTTATTAACGTAAGAGTGGTTGGAAAACTTACTGAAGCATTCGTGTCTAATTGTAAAAATTTCATATCAGCGTAAAAAATGACCGGCAAATCTGGAAAAAAATTGGTGTTTCTTATACGTATGATTAAAAGAGCATGTATTAAATAGATATAAGTTGAAAATTTAGATGTTTTCGGAATTTGCTGTTTAAAAGTATCTAAAATTGTTAGGAAAAAAATTTACATGAACATAAACATCAAACTGGATTGGGTTTAACACTATTTTTACCAAAACTGGTACTGCTTTTTGTTTAAGTTATTCTTATAAATCAAATTAAATAAATTTTACACCATAGAAAACATTGGAGATTTTTTTCGCATTTTTTAACATGAAAAAATATTTAGGTTCTCTAAGATTTGTGTTGAACGATTTCCACTGCATTACACGAAAATATGTGAAGAAATTTTATGCAGAAATCGTAAAATCAAAAGTTATCGAAGATTAGAGATTAAAAAATGGTCAAAATGATTGCCTCAATTAATATTTTATATTCAATTCAATATTAAATTGAATATAAAAGTCTTGAATGTACATGGGAGTATCGTTTATAGAATTTGATTCGTTTTCGTTAATGCGGTTAAGTCTTTCCTTTATCTGGAAAATATGCATTGGTTTATATTTATTGATCTGATTATTTTTCGGTAACTTACTAGCAGCACGGTTTTGTTTATCAAGGTCATTTTTCTTCGGTGATGCAACAATTTCACATTTTTGGTTGTTATCGCGACTATAATTTGATGTTTCTTTTTGTTCTTTAGACTTTTTTCTAAAAAGTACATTTGATTAGATGACATAAATATAATATGTAATATCAAATATAAAAAAAACTAATAATAAAGTCATACTCGTATTGCATTGGAGACGATTGGATTGACGCACTTTCAACAGTATCGATGGAGATATTATCCATTTTTGCGATAAGCATAAATTCATTACACAAGTTACATTTATATTGTTGAAACGTGAATGACACACTACCCTAAAATACACAAATTGAATAATATGAATATCAGACATGACGACAATACAAAATTCGATCTTTTAAACAAAACTGACTTCTGCTTCGGGATGAATATAACTGAAGTCATGTTTCCAACAAGGAACACATTTGCAATTGGAATGGTCGTTCACAGTATTGGAAAAATCTTCGAGATTTTGAAAAAATGAAATATCATTTTTAGATACACTTAATGTATTTTTCGAATGTTCCTCTGACTTATTAGATAATGAGTGACTTTTTGGAGAAACGTTTTTTTTTTCTGCAGACTGAAAAAACGATGAATCAAAATAAGGACTAGAAGTGGTCTAATTGTAAGTCACTAAACTGGAAAAAAATTATTTATCAACTATTTCGCAGCACATAATTTTAAATTGATATAATATGATGAAAATTATAACAATTGTGAAAAATTCAAAAAGGTATATTTAGTGTAAGATAAAAAGTATGTAAGTGGTATTCTTTAGTTCTAAGTCTTTAGTCTTACAATTAGTTCTCATTGTCAGTAGTTTTTTTAGTTATATTCCGGCCATCCGAATTTGTTACATAAAAAATGTCTTATAAATAAAAAAAAAGCTTGAAAAAGGTTAAGTTAGATGAAGTTTTCAGTTGCAGTTGTTGCATTATTTTTTTGAAAATATCCTTAAATAGCAAAAAGTATTATCTAATGAAAAAAGTCTCTATTTTTTTTGTGCTATTGTAGCACTTTGTAAATGTCACAAAATTAACAGGATATGTAACACATACATATAAAAAAATATGACAATTTCGTCCGGTCCTCTTAATATTTTCTTATAAGCTACATTCTAAATTTATATGTCGGAGTTAATTATAAATCTATTTGGCTAAATAAATTGTGAAACATTGTGTTGTGCAATAGAAAAATACTTTTTCATCACTTCAAACGCAAAAACCTTTAAATAACTCAAAATGAATGAAACGCGACATAGACCACTATCATAATTAAGGGCACATTTGAATGGTATTTCGCTGAAAGAAAAATGTAAGTAAGTAGTACAGTAAGTTTACTAAAGTACTTACACATGTTCAAATGCAATGGTACGATTTTTTCAGACGAAAGGTTTTATTGTATCCGAAAAAATTATATTTTAGTACTTGAATGTGTATACTGACTTCTATTTTCGTGTATGAAATAATTTTGGATAGATTATAACAGGACAGAATAAATTAGTTAGTTGAATTAGTGAATTAATTGAATTATTGAAATAAGTAAGTACTATTAAATAGGACTCTCCTTCTCCATATATAATTAGACTTCAGGAACACGAAAATTCTCGTGACTCTCCTTTAATTTTGTCGATAAATATGAAGAGTTAAAGTTCAGAAAGACAATAACATATATACCATAAACGAATAAGAAACGGTCCATCCGAAAGGTTTACTCTGGAGATTCGACAAAGCATTTGAAGCTATCCTAAAAAGAGAACATGAATTGATTTAAAAAAAAAAAAAATTCTTATTATGTGACAGATCGGCAAGCACGACTTTTACAATATGTAATAATAAATGTAAAAATATTACGTACCTCGTTTCAGCATAACTGCAAATCACATATAATATGTATCCATCGATATCTTTGACGTACCAACTTTTTATTTCTCCATATTCCGAACAACAGTTTTTTAGTGCCAAAGGAGTCATCCCTTTCGGTATGTTTTTTATGTGCAATGAATACATATCCATTCTGCAATATATAATGGTAATTCTTTAGTACAAAAAACCAATTCTTGTTTAACAATCTCAAGTTCTTTTTCAACGGCAAGTGATTAAATCGATATACAAACACTTATTTTCGCATAATTTCGACGATCATTGTGAATTGATATGTTTGGGACAGACGAACCGAAGACTATACAATTTGTAAAGTAATACAAACTGAATAAATCATGAATCGAGGAATCCCAGAATCTCTTTATAGACATAGTGAGGGTTTTTTTTTTATGAGTTTAGTACCGGAAAGGGAGTATATGTAAAATTGTCTAGAATTTTTGTATTCATATTTATAGGGATTAGTATGATAGCTTTAAGAATTTTAATTGATTGTAATTTGCCGAATGAGCCGTGTGGCTAAACTTGATCTTTTCAAAAGAGCAAGTACTGGTGCGTGTGTTCGGCGAATTACACCAAGTACCTAGACGGCATTTGCTAGCATTTACTTATAAGCGAAATATCGAAACTTTAATGCTGTTTATAATTAAATTGGCTGGACAGTCTGCTGTTATACTTTACCTTATCGATACAATAAAGGTAATTTATCGAAAAAAAAAAATTCATTATGAAATTCAATCCCTGCCTGAGAACTTCTTGCAAGATACAATCAAGGGATTTTTTGATTGGTGCCATGTTCATAAGTAATAATTTTTTAAAACTCAAAATTTCGATAAAAAAGGATTTTTTTATCTTCCTTATATCTAGAAAACCTTACGTGATAGAAGAAAACAAATATTCGAATTTAGCACCAAAAAGTTACCTTTCAAACACAAAATTTTCGAAAAGGTCAATTTTGCATAAGTAATCGACGAACGATCACACCACACAACCGTCTCATTTGAGACGACCCGCAACGAAAGGGTTAAATAATGTAATAAATGATGTAAGTGACGTGTAAATACAGTGGAAGTTGCAATATCAAAACTGAACTGGGGTTAGTCGGGCTAATTGTAAGACCGCATTTATTTAATGTTAAATGTTGAGACAGTCAATAGTCTTAACGTATTTATTACTTTGATGGGTGCAACTGAATGTATTTTTTTTTGTATCTTATTCAATCGGGTATTTAGATCAAGATTGTATTTTTGATATATAGGTGTGGCCATATTGACATGCGGGGTAACAGTGTAGTGGTCTTTTGAAAAAAATATGTATATGGGAGCATTGGAGCATTATAAATTATCGTGCTCCGACTGCTCTGTGCTCTGCTCCAAAGTCCTGGTTTTTTTTAGTTTTTACCTTTTATTATAAACGGTAAAAAACCAGTACGTGCTTGTAGCGCGGCGGTCGTATGTAAACGCATACATTTTTGACCGCTATGCCGGTCAGACGCGCTAGACATATCGATTATACATTTTTATACATATGCACGTGCCAACAGTTCGTGCTAATAAAATATGGTTAAAAAAATCAACGAAAAACGCGCGAAATTTATAAAAAAAAAAACAATCAACGCATTCACACATTGAAACAGTCGAGAACTTCAAATCGTGCGCATACAACGCATTTTTGCTCGTTTCAAAACGCGAATTTGCAAAAAAAAACAATTTAAGCACCTAAAGTGCACGTTCACTGAACTAGGCACGATCGCCGAAAGTTCCAAAGCGCCGGCTGAAAGGTTATGTAGTGATTGCGATGTTCTTACTCTCTGGGCTCGCCCCCGATCTTTCCCGCCATTGTGTTTCGAGAGCTAATGGCGCCTTTTTTGAATTCGAATTAGAAATTAACAGGCTTTTTTGGATGCAAAATGCAACCTGCAGAAGAATGGCGCGCAAATGACACATGTATATACTCGCGTATCAATGTGTGTAGTTGGTACTTTTGTTCGGATAATTCTTCGGTGAATTTGCGTCCTTATAACGCTTGTGCGTAAGGATGTTTTTGGCGTGTGAAAAATGGTATTTCGTCACTTCGATGAGCTTCTACCGAAGCAATATTGTGATGTGTAACACGGTTGGGATTTTGTCCATGAATTTTTTTATGAAATTAATTTGGGACAATGTATTGGTCACAGTACAGACATTACAAAATCACAGTATATATTAAACGTCAAATAAAACGTCAAATTCGCAACAAAATAAGCTTTTCGCCCGACAAATAGTTGCTAGTATCAAAAATACATTTTTAGTAGTGAACTTATTATAAAAACTAAACATTGGACCCAGTGTACATTGCAATGTACAGTAATTTAAATGTTTTTTTTTTGTGGGCTAGTAGGTATAAGTATTATTATATTTTGGATTTTGTTATTTGCGGATGATTTGAAAGTGTTTTGGTCTGTGCGAGACGTTTCGGATTGTGAACTGCTTCAGAGCGACCTTGAATCAATTTATAATTGGTCCATTGTTAATCGGTTGGCGTTCAACTTTTCGAAATGCCATGTGGTTTCGTATTCGAGATCTTCTTGTCGTCGTTTGTTTAACTATGAGATGGGTGGGAATCCTCTTAGTAGAGTTGATTCAACTTTGGATCTGGGTATCTTGTTTACCCATGATTTTAGATTCTGCAGACACATTGAGGGTGTTTGTCGTAGAGCGACTAGAATGCTTGGATTTGTGTTGCGTAATGCTCGTTACCTACGCAGTCCAGGGGTTTTGAGGTTGCTCTATTGTTCGTTAGTACGTAGCATCCTTGAGTTTGGGGCTATTGTTTGGAATCCTGGGGTGGTTAAGTACTCTGATTTGCTTGAAAGGGTCCAGAGTAAGTTTCTCAGGTTCCTTTTTGGGTTGGAGTTTGGGTACTACCCTTATTTGTTTCCTACTTCATTTCTTCGGGAGGTCTTGTCTTTTGAGTCCTTGACTTCTCGAGGAGTTATCTTCATTTCGAGATACTTTTTCGGGGTGCTGAGGGGCTTTATTGACAATCCTCTCATTTTGTCACAGTTTTTGTTGTGGGCGCCGGTTTTTAGGATGGGTCTCCGTGCTCGTCAACTTTTTTTGCCTATCTGGGCTAGGACGTCTGCTTTCAAAGACTCGTCTGTACCGAGGGCTGTTCGGTTGTTTAATGTACTTACAATTAGTGAGCATCTTGACTTGTTCCAGATTCGTGTGAATGAGTTGAATGTGTTTGTCAGGTGTAATTTGGACCTTTTGTGTGAGTGATTGTATGCGTGTATGTATGGAATAATTTTCCTTTTATTTTTATTTTTGTTTTTTGTTAATTTTTGATTTTATGAGTATGTTTACATTTTTCTTTTATTTTGTATTTATTTATTTTTATTTATTTTTTTAACCACCTTGGCGGTTTGGGGAAACCTGTAATGCCAGGGTGGTATTTTTGTATTTATATTTTAAACATTATGTATATGTATTTCTTTATAAATAAATGTTTATTATTATTATTATTATTTGGGACCGGAGTCGCCATCAGGAGCCTGCACGGGACGCTTCGCCTCGCGTTTTGAATCGTTATTCGTTTCCCGTGATTATTTTGTCATCCATAACCTCCGTTTCTTTCTTTCCATATTCGAGATATTAATTTAATGTGTAATGCTCGATCTAACTTATTCGTTAAATTTCAAAATCTACGATTCTATCCATCCGCGTGCGGTTTTAGCATCCGTGCGTGCCATTTCATAAAAACGTTTAGCTAAAATCTTTTTTTTCAAGTCTTTTATTATTTCTTTATAGCGTCTTTTCGGGTTTTTTGCAGCGCCCGAAAAGCAATCCTTAATTTACGCGCGTATGTTTAACTCGTGCCATATTTTTTTCATTTGGGTTGGGGGAAGCTAACGCACACGAAGCGAGCTCGCACGAAGCAAACTCACACGAAGCAAGCTCACACGAAGCACCACCCATGGATTTAATGGATTTACTAGTGCAATTATAAAGTAAATTGTTAAAAATAAACAATTTTTTTTAAATGTTCTCTTTTTTCAAGCTTTTTTGACTATAACAGTTTGCAACCAGTTGAAACGGACTCGTGGTTTTGTATTGACAGCGTGTGGAAGCCGGCGTGTCCGTGATTTTAAAATAATTGAAGAAGAGCAGTACCGGGTCGGTGATTCGATTCTTGTTTTTGGATGGGAAATCGCTCAGCGAAATCAAAGAGCGCTTGGATGCTGTGTACGGTGACTCTTCTCCTTCGATGGCGACCGTCAAAAATTGGTTTAACGAGTTTCAGCACGGTCGCACATCGGTTTTTGATGAGCCGCGGCCAGGTGCCCCGAAAACGGCTACCACGGAGGATAACCTGGATAAATAACAAAAATCCACGATCTCGTATTGGCAGACCGGCGATTGAAAGTGCGCGAGATAGCTGACAATGAGACAGTAGGCGTCTCAAAAGACCGCGTGGATCATATCCTGCATGAGAAAGCTGTCTGCGCGATGGGTGCCACGTTTGCTCACTCCGGACAGCAAGCGAAACCGTGAGACCACTTCAGAGCAGTGTTTGACACTGTTTAAACGCAATCCGAAGGAGTTTCTGCGTCGTTTCGTGACCGTCGACGAAACGTGGATCCACTGGTACACCCCAGAGACCAAGGAACAGTCGAAACAGTGGACTTTACCCGGCGAACGTGCTCCGAAGAAGGCGAAGATTGACCTATCGGCCGGAAAGGTAATGGCCACCGTTTTCCGGGATTCACAAGGTGTGATCTACACCGACTACCTGGAGAAAGGCAAAACGATCACAGGGCTGTACTATGCCGAATTATTGGGCCGATTCGACGCCGAATTGCAGAAAAAACGGCCCCATTTGGCGAAGGAAAAACTGCTCTTCTACCATGACGACGCACCGGCTCACACCTCCGCCCTCGCCACGGCCAAATTGGTCTAATTGGGCTACGAACAGCTGCCCCATCCACTGTATTCTCCAGATTTGGCCCCGTGCGACTTCTTTTTATTTCCAAACTTGAAAAAATCACTTGCCGGGCACTTGAATTTTGAGTCGAATGAGGAGGTCATCGCCGCCACGGAAGCCTACTTTGCAGACTTATTGTTAGAGAAAACGTATTTTTCAGACGGGTTAAAAAAATTGGAGCATCACTGGGTCAAGTGTATCAAGCTAAAAGGTGATTATGTTGAAGAATAAATCGCCACTTTTCCAAAATTTTCGTTTTTCTTTTGTAGGCCAAGTACTTATCGTAATTCTATTTTTAGTTTGTGAGATTATATTCTATAAAAATGTTGTCAACGTATACATATATGCTGTTTTTATCTTAATTTTTATATGTAGGTATACATGTACATATTTGGGAAAATACTATACCAATTTTTAATATTTTTCAACCTTTTTATTAGCTTGCTCTGATTCAGAAATGTTGTTTGTTAGTGATCCTAAAATAATTTGTCTTTTTCCCCCTATTTTCTCGTACTCTTCGGTGAGTTATTATATATTATTAATGTTAAATATGGATTTTTAAATTATAAGTTAATTTTTTTAATAAATTAGTTGTAAATAAAAACGTTATTTTTATTTTTTACATAAATTTATAGGTATATCAAAGAAAATCAATGAGTTTCATTTTTATTTAAAAATTTTAACTGGAGCACAAAGCGGAGCGGAGCAACTCCAAAAAGTGCCCGCACCAAAGCCCTGCTTATTTTTCTCTACTTCAAGTTTTTTATAATTAATCATGTATTTTTTCAATAGTTTTGAGTTTATGTAAATGTTTGTATTCATATTTATGAATTCAATACACAATAAACAAACAAAAAAATAAGTTTTTTCTATCATGTTACCTTTCATTTGAAATTAGTGCGCAAGTGCGAGATTTTTGATTTTTTTCATAGAAATTGAAAAAGTAACACTAACTCGAAAACTATAATACTTAGGACTAACAATAAGGTATGTTTATTTTAAAATATTCCAAATTACATGATCTATCTCCCCTTCAAGACTTTGTACAGGTCTACCTAACTCCCTGTATGACTCTTGAGACGATGATGCATTGCAGCTTTATTATTTAGGTGAAAAAATTAATAAAATTTTACTATCAACCGGTAAATTCAAGCTCCTTTCTTCAAAGCTTTGAATTTTAACGCTAAAAATCGAATTTGTTCGATTCTAAATAAAATTATATATAAATCTTATAAAGTTACTAAATAGGTGCATTATAAAATAATAAAAAAAACTTGATGAATTCAATGGGGTTTTAATGGTTTCAAAATGTTTACAATTTATCAGCAAGATTGGCACCACTTTTTTTGTGAAAACTGACTAAAAACAAAAACTGTTCGGGAATTGTATAAAGTGAAGACTAATAAAAATGCAAGATAAACAGTTTAGAAGTTTTTATTTGATAAACTAGTTAAATCCATGGTGACGAGTTAATCTCATCATTACACATAATCCAAAACATGATATTATTGTATGGTATAACAGAACGGGTTGTCAGAAATAAAAATGCATTAGCCGAGACAAAATGAAGAATAAAACGTTTCATATAATCGATATGAAAATGTAATTCTTCAAATTTTTCAAGCATTAAAACATAAATGTATGTATTAAATGAAAAATATTGAAGGAATGTCAAAAATATCAAAAAAAAAGTCGAAAACCCGAACGATATATATGTATGTGTACTTAATACTAACATAATAAACATATGTACATCGATAAAATTATTTTTGGTCCGTTTTAAACGTTTCAGATGCAGTCGAATCTGTTTCATTTTTAATTTTTAATAAACTATATTTTTCTTTCGCAACATGGCCGATAAATAAGGTATCTCAATTATATATATTCCTTCATCTTCTTCTCCGTTTTTGTCTGAGTATATGACGGACGAAGCAGAAATACTTTCCATATCTTCTAGCACATTGAATACCTCAGTTATCATCTTCGAGGAAGGTTCTTCGGGAAATCCTGTAAAGATATATTCAACTCATGAGTATGTTTTAATAGAAAAATAAAGTACAGTAGAACTTCTATTATCCGGATCGATAAAAATAATTTTTTTATATAGATTTTACGATGTTTCTTTACATAACGTGCGTCCGAAAAATTGATGATTCAGTTGAGTCAACTTCTATTATCGGGAATCTTCTCACAGATGACATTAAAAATTATGACTACATTAATTATTATCTTGGAAACCAGCGAATACAGCAATATGGTGCTTTTATGTTACATTCACAAATTTTGCCAGTATCAAATAATCGAAAACAGTAAAAATAAATAGACTGTAAATCATCATCATCATCATTATCAACATAGACATCCAATGCAGGATGAAGTCTTGTCAACTAACGTTGACAGTTTGGGCGGTACCTTATCACGTGTGCCCACCACGCATCGATAAGGGGCAGGGAACATAAGAGCCAACTCCTCCCCATGCCAGCAGAGAAGGCTCTCGGGCCATCGGAACGCGAATCTATATGTCTGAATCCGGTCGCTGCTCAGTAAGCATATCGCAGTGATAACCAGGGAGACAGACGAGGCAGAGACTGAGCAGATTGCGTCCTCTCTGCCCGCTTTTGATCGCGTGGTCTCCAGCTGACATCCGAGGCTAGTCCGATGGCCCACGTGGTCCAGACCTCAGTACAGCACACCTCATTGGTCCTCGCCATTGCCAAATTTTTTTTTTTTTTTGTCTAGCATTACTGTCTGATCGTGCGGTTAGTTCGGGATATTTTAGTCAAGCATTCCTCCTCGCAAATATTCTGCATGCTATTCGAAGTCTATCTTTGTTGCTATTTATAATGTAGAGAGTAGCCTACATTGACATGTGAATAGGATGTTTAAATCATATATAAGAAGTAGTTGGTAGCGTCGCGCGTATGTTGGAAATACGGTAGTTGTTGGGGGGTAGCACGCGAGAGTGATGAGTTTGGAACTGTCTTATCAGGAGGGTTGTTTGGGAGTGGTAACTATAGTTATTCTACCGGGCTGCGTGCAGAATTTTTTAACTAAGATATTACTCAGAAAAGACGAAATTAGAAGTGCATCAGAACAGCGAAAGAATCTACTTTCGTGCAGAAACTTAAGTAGGATCGCGATGGATGGGAGCGGCATCCGCTCAGCAGAGATGCAAATCGTATTTACAACATGTATGCATAAGTTTCCAAAACACCTTTGAAGGATGTGATTTTTTTGGTTTGCAGACGATGGCAAGTCATTAAGATTATGTGGTTTCTTCGTCAATTGTATGTGCATATACGTTTAGCAGCCTCTGGCTGCCGATACACTCTTTAGTCGCAATTCTTTCTTATATATAGTATATCTTCGCGCGTGAACGCAGCGCGTTATTAGCCTTGTTGGTGGGAGCGGAGGGACGCCCCCTTTACAGCGGCGATTTCGCGCACCGCCCCGATCTCCCAGGGTGCGCGGGCCCCTGCGGTGTGTACAGCGACGGAAGTCTTCACTGGGGGGACTTTATACTCGCGAGGGGGTCACCCTGGTGCACTTTTAAACATTGTCGCGGCGCGACGATTCGCGTTTGATATTATGACGATATTATCTTCTACGTGCGAGCATTAATGGTTTGGGAAACACTTGAAAGTATAAAAAGTTTGGGACACTGTGAAAGTCGGCACAAAGAGCTTCTACAATGATTTAGGAATGTGATCGTAAATCGAGTCCAGATGTCATAGGTGGGAAGGCGCGTCGTCGAGTATGTTTTGGCGGGGGTTGTTGATGTCGGTGTATTAATTAGGTTATAATTAGTGGATGCTACGAATACAGTTAGTGAGAGAAAGGGAGGTGTTCACTCCTCCGAGGTTTAACTTGAACTCCAGACTGTAAATACGTTTAAAAAATACTGCAATATGTTTGTGTTTGTGTGCATAATTATTTACATCAAATCTTTTTTATAAATAATTTGTTTGATTTAATTTATAATTATTATTTAATATAATTTTTTTGTCTCATCGAGATTTTTCGCTATCTGGATCATCTCAATCCCAGTTTAGTCCGGATAACCGAAGTTCTACTACAGTTTAACACAAAATAAAGGTTTTTTATAATGAAATTTTTTTTCTTCAACAAAACCAAAAACATTACATCAAAATTGTATTAAACGAGGAATCCATGTATTAATGATTTAAAAAAAAAAATTGGTAAGTACACATTTAGATTGATTCACAAACCTTCAATAAAACATCTCAACGCATAAATTGGTAACGACTTGATGAACTCAGGTATCATTTTCTTCACATTCGTAATCTCCACCGATGTATATACTGCGATGTCTATCAAGTATATTTCGATTTTGACCGAATCTGTTACGTTCATCAACGCAGCCGCTCTATACCACAATTTATCTAAAATAGTTACATATTCGAAACGTTAACTTTGTATAACAAACAACAGTATTTTTCACATAGTACAATTACCTTTATCGTATAAAGCGAGACACATTTCACCGACCCTGGGTATGTAATGTTCCGTTTGTGCAACACAGTAATTCTTTATCTAAAATAAAAATGAAATTACAGAATGGTACAAAATTATTGCACTTATTTTTAAATTTCGAAAATGTTGATGGTAATACGTACACGTCTCGATAGCGCAGCCATCAGGTTCTTCGTATCGTTGTTTTCAGGCGTACATGCTATGTACGAGCTTTCAGCGAATTCTGTAGTATTTAATAACGTAAGAGTAGTTGGAAAACTTACTGAAGCATTTGTGTCTAATTGTAAAAATTTCATATCAGCATAAAAAATGACAGGCAAATCTGAAAAAAATTGGTATTTTATATATATGATTAAAAGAGCATGTATTAAATTAAATAGATAGAAGTTGAAAATTTAGATGTTTTTGGAATTCTCTGTTTAAAAGTATCTAAAATTGTTAGGAAAAAGATTTACATGAACATAAACATCAAACTGGATTGGGTTTAACACTATTTTTACCAAAACTGGTACTGCTTTTTGTTTAAGTTTATAAACCGAATTAATTAAATTTTATGATATAGAAAACTTTGAAGATTTTTTTTCGCATGTTTTGACATGAAAAAATGTTTCGGACCTCAAGTTTTGTGTTGAATGATTTTCACTGCATTATACGAAAATATGCAAAGAAATTTTTGCAGAAATCGTAAAATCAAAAGTTATTGAAGATTAAAGATTGAAAAATGGTCAAAATGATTGCCTCGATAAGAATAGTGTTAATCGAAAGCAAAAAAATACGTAATTTCAAAAATTATTATAAATAATAATAACCGTAAGCATTGATTCTTTCTTCTTTCAGCTTTTCGAACACAGGTTTTACTATTGCAGTGAGGGTATTGTTTATATTTTCTCGTGATTGTTTGGCTACGAGTATGATATTTTTTGGCATTAAGGAATCGCTCCCTTCGTACGTCTGAAATTTAAATAAATTATATTCACAAAACATAATAAAATATCAGTAAATATACACCCGAGTCTAATTTTGTATAAGAGATAAGTTCCAGAGACTATTGTGTGAAAAAAAGGTAAGGTGACCAAGACCATATGAAAAGTAAAAATAAGTTCCGTCATTTGGATGGAGATTCCATCCAAATCCTATATAAAAAAATGTATAACGTGGCGAAATTTCACCATGTGAAATCATCATAAAATATCATAAATCTTTCGATAACTGAAATTGTATACTGGCCTGATCTGGATCTTAACCATAACCGGATCTTGCAAAAAAAGATACATTGAAAAAAATATGAATTGTCTTGAAACCAATCACTTGTGCATTATAATAACATACGATGTGTATTATTTTTCGTACACTAAAGAATGTCGTATGAGTATCATTTTATTTGTAATGCGCAAAGAAGAAATTTTTTTTGTGCATTAAAAAATATGAAATCATCAATAGAAAAAATAGGATGTGCATTAAAATGTTCAAGAGGTGGCAACGTTGCCAGAGTAGTTTTGCTCCACAGATAATATAATACAACTGTCAACTTTTTCTATTGTAAAAATTTTAATTTATTTAATTTTAATCACATTTAAATAATTTGGTCCAATTCTATTATGAAAGTTGTGAATAATAGTCTGCAATTGGTATTTTACCCCATTCACGTTCACGATCCTTTATTTATATAAATTAGTTCTAATGTACATTTTATTCATTTTAAGGTGCAGATATGTTTTTAATGATCAAAATATTTTTTCTGACACACTAATTTTATTAAATGCTCAGGATAAATGCACATTTAAATTGTCCCTAAAAAGTAACAGGTTCTTATTCGTGAACCATGTTATTTCGAAACTGTGTAAAAAGAGTTTTGGGAGTATGTAAAATCATATTTACGCAATTGAAAACGGTCTCTTTAACGATGTGTTTTTTCATCATTTGAATAACTTCATTAAACGGCTCCTCTTGGCTGATACGTTCGTGATACATTAAAGAAACGCAAACTGATGGCTCATGAAAATCTTCGACAGTCTTATCCATTTGTCTTAAATCTTCATGCTTTGCTTTGATTATTATACCTTCAAATGAAAAGAAAGAATATTGAAAAATTTTATACATGTATATATAAAAAAAAATATATAAATCAACGAAGTGAAATTGTACCGAAATCATATAAAAAGACCGTGATACAATTATTTGTTAATTCTTCAATCCAGCCTCTGCGATATAACTTATCGTGCATAACTAAAACTTTCATAGAGACCGTGAGTCGGATAGTTAACGGTGAAGCTGAAATTGAACATAGCATTAATCAATAAATACAATAAGCGATGTATCACATAAAAATAAAAACTAATTACCGTTCAGTCCCGCTTTGTGCACGTTGTTTACCAGCATGTCATATTGCCTTTGGTCGTTTTCTGTGGCTTTTCTTATGAATACTCTCTTCGAATCGATGTAATTCACAATGATTACGTCGCTTCCGCTTTCAATCGATGTTCTATTCTGGGTCTTGTTTGGGGTTCTGAATTTTGGTAATACAATTTTGAATATGTTTAAATATGCATATACACGAAAAGAAAAAGTAAAATCTTACACATGTCTTTTTTTTTGAACAGGAATTCTAGGCATAGGCGATTCTTTTTCTGGTACAAAAAAGAAAGGAATTATTAAAAAAATTTGTCATTTAATCTAAATTACCATTGAAAAACGATACACACTTTCGACGATGTCCTGATTTTCTTTATTTTCGCAGGTTTGAGATTTTTCAGGTTTTTTCTGATTGCTAAATATCACAGACCAGTCGTGTAAAGTGCCGATGGGTTCGGTTTCATCATCTTTCATTATAGTACACTCATCTTTACTATTCTTATACACTTTACACGGAAAATCAGTACTCTGTCAAAATAAAAAAAAAATGATACATCAGTTTGTAAACAGGAAAATCGTCAAAAAAATTTATAAAGGAACATATTCATACTACAAAGGAAGATCGGGCAGGTTTGAACACGCATGCAAACATCGGTATATTGTGAAATTTCTGTGGACATGCGATCAAGTGAATTATATCTGATTTTTTAGCAACGGTTCCAGAATCCACAAACGCAAACATATTGTTGGGCAATTGCAGCGCTCTATACCATGCTTTTTCGCCGTTTTCGTGGATGCAAGCTGCCATCATTTGACAGTTTGCATTGCTGAAACATTACGTGGATATAAATTTTGCTAACGAAGCATTTTTATATTATTTAAAATTGATATCTTACAGCTCTGCCGAATTCCCTTTCACTTTAGTACATGCATCATGAAAGTCTTGAAACAACGAATTGTATTCGTCGTTGAAATTGATGGAAATGGTCAAGCTAATGTGCGAACCGTCTTCCAATTTACTGATAGTTCGCAATATTATCCTCATGTCCGGCGTGAACAATTTGAAAACTGATCTGAAAATAAGGAAAATCATATTTGAATGATGTACAAGAAGGTTGAATATTAAATTGAATATAAAAGTCGAGTGTACTTGGGAGTATCGTTTATAGAATTAGATTTGTTTTCGTTAATGTGGTTAAAAGCGTTTCTTTTTTCCGGAGAATATTTATTGGGTTTATATTTATTCATCTGATTGTTTTTCGGTAATGTACTTATAGCACGGTTTTGTTTATCAAAGTCATTTTTCTTCGGCGATGCAGCAACTTCACATTTTTGGCTGTTTTCGTGACTATAATTTGAATTTTCTTTTTGTTCTGTAGACTTTTTTCTAAAAAGTACATTTGATTAGATAATATAAATATAATATGTAATATCAAATATAAAAAACTAATAAAAAAAGTCATACTCGTATTGCATTGGAGACGATTGGATTGGTGCACTTTCAACATTATTGATGGAGATATTATTCATTTTTGCGATTAGCATAAATTCATTACACACGTGACATTTATGTTGTTCAAACGTGAATGATACGTGACCCTAAAATTCACAAATTGAATAATGTGAATATCGGATATGACAATACAAAATTCCATCTTTTAAACAAAATAAAACTGACTTCAGCTTCGGGATGAACATAACTGAAGTCATGTCTCCAAGAAGGAAAACATTTGCATTTGGAATGGTCGTTCACAGTATTGGAAAAAACTTCGAGATTTTGAAAAAGTGGAAAAGCATTTTTATGTACACTTGATATATTTTTCGAAAATTCCTCTGACTTATTAGGTAATAAGTGACTTTTTGGAGAAACGTTTTTTTTTTCTGCAGACTGAAAAAACAATGAATAAAATAAGATAAGAATGGAAATGTTGTGATGAAAATATTAAAAAAATATATTAATACCAAATCCCAAGAATCTTCAGTGCACGAAATGGTTTTAGAAGATTCCTTCTCAGTACTGAAAGAGCAATGAGAATAAAAAGGTTGTTATAAAAGTAATAAGAATGAACATCATGGGAAAATTAAACAAGTTATACGTACTTTGACATTGTTTTGGGAGTTCCCACATTCGATTCATTCCTAGTTGTATGAGAATTGTCGTATCGTTTGACATTTTCACGATTCTGATATTCCTTTGATTTTTTACGATCATTCTGTAAGAGAGTGTACATATATTGTTATGACAGTATATTGAAAAAAAAGGAATCAAAATAAGGACTAGAAAGTGGTTTAATTGTAAGTCACTAAACTGGAAAAAATTAATTTATCAACTATTTCGCAGCACATAATTTTAAATTGATATAATATGATGAAAATTATAACAATTGTGAAAAATTCAAAAAGGTATATTTAGTGTAAGATAAAAAGTATGTAAGTGGTATTCTTTAGCTCTAACAATAAGTCCTTAGTCTTAGTTCTTAGTGATTTTTTAGTTATATTCCGGCCACTCGAATTTGTTACATAAAAAATGTCTTATAAATAAAAAAGGTTAGGTTAAATGAGATTGTCAGTTGCAATTGTTGCATTATTTTTTGAAAATATTCTTTTGAGTTACAAAAATTATTATCTAATGAAAAAAGTTTCCACCTTCAAATAGTGATTTTTTTGTGGTATTACAGCAATTTGTAAATGTCATAAAACTAACAGGATATGTAACACATATTAAAAAATACGACATTTTCGTCCAGTTCTCCTAATATTTCCTTATAAGCTGCATACTAAATTTACATGTCGGAGTAAATTATAAATCTAATAGGCTAAATAAATTGAGAAACATTGTGTTGTGCAACAGAAAAATACTTTTTAATCACTTCAAACGCAAACCTTTAAATAACTCAAAATGAAAGAAACGCGATTTATTGTTAGACCACTATTATAATAAAGGGCACATATGAATTTGTATTTCGTTGAAAGAAAAATGTAAATAGTAGTTAGTTTACTAAAGGACTTACACACGTTCAAATGCAACAGTATGATTTTTTCAGACGAAAGGCTTTGTTGTATCCGAAAAAATTAATTTCTAGCACTTGGAATGTGTACTAATTTCTATTTTTGTGTATGAAATAATTTTGAATAGAATAAATTAGTTAGTTGAATTATTGTAATAATTAGAAGTAGGTACGATTAAAATAGGACTCTCGTGTCCATATATAATTAGACTTCGGAAATACGAGAATTCTCATGATCCGCCTTCAATTTTGTCGATAAATATGAATAGAGTTAAAGTTCGGAAAGACAATAACATAAATACCGGAAACGAATAAGAAATGGTCCATCCGAAAGGTTTACTCTGGAGATTTGCCAAAGCATCTGAAGCCATCCTAAAGAGAGAACATGAATTAATATAAAAAAAGGATTCTCAGTATATGACGGACAGATCGACTGACACAACTTTGATATGTAATAATAAATGTAAAAATATTACGTACCATGTTTCACTATATCTGCAAATCGCGAACAATAAGGAGCCATCGATTTCTTTGACGTACCAATTTTTTATTTCTCCACATTCCAAACAACAGTTTTTTAGTGCGGCAGGAGTCATCGCTTTTGGTATATTTTTTATGAATATTGCATACCGGTCCATTCTGCAAAATATATGATGGTAATTCTTTCGTGCAAAAAACCAACTCTTGTTAAATTATCTCAAGTTCATTTTCAACGGCAGGTGATTGAATCGATATAAGATCACTTATTTTTGTATAATTTTGATGATCATTGTGAAGTGATACGTTTGGGATAGACGAACCGAAGATTATAAATTTGTGAAGTAATATTATACAAACTAAATAAATCATGAATCTGGGTCCGGAATCTCTTTATAGACATAGCGAGGATTATTTTGTATGAGTTTAGTATCAGAATAAGGGTATATGTGAAATTGTGTAAAATTTTTGTATTCATATAGGGGTTATTATGATAGCCTTAAGAATTTTAATTGATCGTAGGTATGAAATAAATTGAAATTGGACGTATCAGATTTGATTATTTGAGATGTCACACAAAATTGGTATAGATCTGCAACATCTAAATACTTTTTTTTACTTGACTAAAATTTACGTTCGACAATACCATTGAAAAGGACTGCCGGTTATTTATTTCTTCAAAAAAAGCCAATAATTAATAATTTTATAAAAAAAATAGTTCACACGGACCTCATGTTTCATACTGTATTGTATTTTCGTCTCATTTGCAATGTATTACAAATAATCCTCTTTTCGTACTAAATGACGATGGTATTTCGAAAAAATATGGACTCATTCGAGTTATTGTATTAAAAAAATGGAAATTTTGATACGAATCAAATTGATTGATTTTTTTCATAAAGTTTTGACTTAAGACTGAGATTCAAGAACGTATTTCTATCGTAAATCGAGGAATATATGTATAAATAACGGCCCACAATAGAATGCAGGTAAAATGTGGGCTGGGAGACATAAAAAAACACACAACGAACAGCCAATTCCGTAAAAACCCACTCGATTCATTATCACAACCATATTCGTAGAATACATACAAATAAAATTCAATTCAACTTTGAGTTCGGGAACAAAACTTATTGCATTATTAAAAATGATATATTCATTGATTTGTTATATAAAAATTGAATAGTCAAAGTAAATTAACAAAAATTAAAAACAGGATTATTTTTTGTATTATAAATTTTTATTTTTCTTAGATAAGGCTTTATTTTGTTTTTATTCCCCAGATTATTAATACATGGAACGTTTATATAGTATCTATGGTCGTAAAAAAAATTTATTTCATGTTATGAGCATTCCTCAAATCTTGACACCTTTGGCAAATGTTCCTTTGCCAATACCTTCTTACGATCCTGTATTTACAACATTTTTATACAATTGCAGACAAAAAATAAAACTACATACATAACTCATTGACTTTATTAAATAGAATGGCAGATAATGTAATTGATGTGTAAGATGTAATGCAAAGTGTCTTATATTATATTAAAAAAATATGTATATCGGAACATTGGAGTATTATAAGTTATCGTGCTCCGACTACTCCGTGCTTTGCTCCAAAGTCTTGGTTTTTACCTTTTATCATCGACGGCAAATAACCAGTACGTGTTTATAGCGCGGCGGTTGTATGTAAACGCATACATTCGTGACTGCTATGCCGGTCAGACGCGCTAGACATGTCGATTATACATTTTTATACATATGCACGTGTCAACAGTTCGTGCTAATTGTAAGATATGGTTAAAAAATCGACGAAAAACGCGCGAAATTCATAAAAAAAAACAATGAACGCACTCACACATTGGAACAGTCGAGAACTTCAATTCGAGCGCATACAACGCATTTTGGCTCGTTTCAAAACCCGAACTTGCAAAAAAAAACCATTTAAGCACCTAAAGTGCACGTTAACCGAACTGGGCACGATCGCCGAAAGTTCCAAAGCGCCGGCTGAAAGGTTATGTAGTGATTGCAATTGCTTACTCTTTGGGCTCGCCGTTGACCCCGATCACTCCTGCCATTGTGTTTCGAAAGCTAATGGCGCCTTTTTTGAATTCGAATTAGAAATTAACGGTTTTTTTTTTAATACAAAACGCAATTTGGAGAAGCAAGTCGCCGGCGGAAGAATGGCGCGCAAATAACACATGTATATACTCGCGTATCAATGTGTGCGGTTGGTACTTTTGTTCGGATAATCTGTTGGTGAATTTGCGTCCTTATAACGTTTGTGCGTAAGAATGTTTTCGGCGTGTGAAAAATCGTATTTCGTCACTTCGATGAGCTTTTGTCAAAAGCGTTGTGATTTTGGGCGTGAATCTTTTGATGAAATTAATTTTGATTTCTGCTATTTGTTTTAGTGCGTAGTGTTTGTTGGTTTTTAGACGTTTGCTCAAATCATATTGGCGCACACGTCGTTGGTGCGTGCGTACGACGCTGGCGCACAGCGACGTCAGCGCACAATTTTTGAAAAATTTCAAAATAGTATAACCTGGGCTTTGAAGCGGGAGTGGACCGTAACCGAAAAGCGATAAAAACCGAAATTTTTGCCGGAACGAAAACCGGAACTGAATCGGAAAAAAATATCGATTTATTTCGGTTTTGAGAAAAAAAAATCTAGAATGGTTTTAGGACAATTATAGAACTACTTGATGGTCAAATTAATCAATCGAAAATTTTTGCGGATTGTGTTCTGCGCTCGGTGTTATGAGAACGTGTGTGCTAGTGTCGTTTATATATTTTTTGGTGGCCAGAAGCTAACTTACACGAAGCAAACGCACACGAAGCAAACTCACAGGAAGCAAGCTCACACGAAGCGAGCTCACAGGAAGCAAGCTTGCACGAAGGCTCACTAGTTACCTCTTTCAAAGGAGTTGCTGAACTCTTCGCGGACTCGCTTGAACTTCAGTTTAAGCTCAACTCCCCGGTCACACCCTCCGATAACGAAATGATTCGCAATGATCACTCACCTCAATCACCACTCCCTTATGTTACTCCTAGAGATATCGCCCGTATAATCAAAACTCTAATAATCAAAAAAGCTCCCGGTCCCGATAAAATAACACCTCTCATGCTCAAAAATGCCGATTTTAAAGCTACAGCCGCTCTTACAGCCATAATCAATGCATGCATTAGAACACAAACCTTCCCAGATGCTTGGAAGACTGCGGATGTCATACTTTTCCGGAAAAAGCATTCCAGTGGCACTGATCCAAAAAACTATCGCCCTATTAGTCTCCTCTCCATCCCCTCTAAAATATTAGAACGCATTATTAACTATCACCTGATTAAAGATGTAATCAAAACAAAAATACTCCCCGACACCCAGCATGGATTCCGAGCATTGCATTCCACCACCCACCAAATAACTACGGTTACCGAGCATATTCTGGAGGGCTTCACTCGTATGAACGTTACCGGAGCGGTTTTCTTGGATGTTTCGAAGGCCTTTGATCGCGTTTGGCATGATGGTCTCCTTTTTAAAATGTTCCGAGCTGGTTTCTCCCCTCCAGTAATCACCATAGTCAAATCATTCCTAACAAACCGTAAATTCCAAGTCAAATATAACAATACTTACTCCTCTTGTCGCAGCATCGGGGCCGGCGTTCCGCAAGGTTCCGTCCTCGCTCCGATGCTGTACAACATTTTTACTCATGACATTCCTCAACCCACAACTAACAGATCAATAATCGCCCAGTATGCAGATGACACTGCCATTCTTGCTTCCTCCATCTCGACGCGGGGAGTACTCCGTTACCTCAATACACACCTTCGAATCCTCGAAGACTGGTTTTCCACTTGGAAAATCAACATCAACACTGAGAAGAGCGCGGCTATGTTCTTCACCAGAAGGAAATGGTCGCGCTTTAACAAAGCGCCTACTACCCCTCTACACATGTACAACACCCCCATTCAATGGAAAAACACCACCAAATACCTTGGTGTCTTTTATGACAAACGACTGTCATGGTCGCATCACATCGACAACACTGTCAAAAAGGCGAAGAGTGCCAGAGCACGTCTCTTTCCTTTACTAAAGCAAGACTCTACGCTCTCCACCAAAAACAAAATCACACTATACAAAACCCTCCTTCGTCCTATCATGACATATGCCTCTCCATCCTGGGGCTACGCACTCCTTCATCACCGTTCCACAAACAATCTTCAGACTTTTCAGAACGCAACAATTAGGCGCTGTCTCAACTCCAACAAATACGTTTCGAATCATCGTATACATGTTGACCTGAAAATTCCATCCATCCTAGACTCTATAAAGTCTCAATCCATAAATTTCTTCAATTCCATCCGCAACACAAATAACAGATCCCTATACAAACTTCAGGAACACTACGCGATTAACACAATCCCTCGGCCTCGAAACATTCTGAGCGAATTTCCTTTTGTCCCACCATGATTCTCCCCTGTGAATTCTCTCATATCTTCCTACATCGTAGGATTCCCAGCATCTTATCCTGCATCGTAGGACACCCAGCACAGCATGTGCTCCTACAGATTGTCACATCCTAGTTTTTTTTTTTGTCCCTTGTGGCGTCCGTTGTTTCCTTATGTTCCTTCCCATGTGGCAATTGGACTTGGTTCCAGATACCACCAAGCAATGACAACACTACGAGTCGTCCATATTGTCCTTGCTCAATGTATGCGGCGTCCATTTTCCTTCTTTTCACATCTTGCCAATTTTTTTCATATGTTGAGCTATAATATCATGAATAGTTCTATTCGGCTCTTAAATTATCTTAATCTACAATCATCGACCTTCCATTTCATGAACAATTTTTAAAGTTAAAACTTTCTAATCGAAACTTTTGGAATCATTTCTGACACGTCTGAACAAAGGATCCCAAATATTCGTGAAATTAGATATTCGAATATCGAATATGAAAATGGTAACATATTTGGATATTCAAATACATATTTTTATAAATTTTCAAATGTTGGTAAAAAAAAAATAACAAAATGAGAAAATGAGCGTATTCATAACAACAATATTTATTTATAATTTAAAAATTAGAGAGAAATAAATAATTTGATTTTAATTTTAATTTTGTCCATAGTGTAGTTTCAATTGATTTCGCTGAGAAAAAAATTTTTTCAGTCGCGATTGAATTATAAAATTGGAATATAAATTGTTTGATTATTGGCAAGTAACTGATTCTATTATTGCGCTGAAGTGCATGATGGTGTTCGATAATTCAAAAGTTATGTTATGATTCAATTTTGTTTGATGTATTCCGTGTTCGTTTTGATTCGAATCAATATGATTGAGTTCAATTTTCCTTTTGATGAAATGACGAACCCAATTATTTTAATCATGAAATTGAATCTATCAAGGTGTTGCAATTTCATTGACCGCTACTGTACCTAAATATATAATGTATGAAGAAATTGATATAATAAAAATACAAAATATTTTTGATCTGAAGTATCCATTTTTTTCTAATTTTTTATTCATCCCTTTTCCCATTAAATACGAAGTTTCTCTTTGCTTTTCACCATTTCATTAAAATATTATTCAGTATTTTGTAAAGATGTCACTGTTTTAAAAAAATATATAAAATTTGAATGAATATGAACAAAATCGACGTAAAAACACACTACCGCTTACTTAGAAGTAATTGCCCTGTTTTAATAAAAAAATAATAATTAAAATTATCGCAATTATTAAGTTTGAAAAATTGGATTACGTAACAGTTTTTCTTTTAACGACGTAATGTATGGATACAAATTTAAAAATTTTTGTCTTTTCGTTATCACGCGAATAAATAAATAAATACATTACAAGATAAATATATATTTTTATAATGTGTATGCGCTTAATTTAAAGATTTCTATTTCAAATATGATCAGATAATAATGAAAGCATCGTGCCTTATTCAAGATTTTTATTTTTATAATAAACTAGCGGCTCATACCCGGCATGCTTCTCTGTAAATTTAAACTGAAAAAGCTAATTGTAAACAAATTGATAATCTTATGAAGAACATAAAAAAATGTACACACCTTAAATCTGGTTTGTTCAACGTTTTAACTTTTGCTTCTCGATGCGTAATTGCTTCGATGCGTCTGACATTTTTTTCATTTGACATTGGTCAATTGTTTTATTTTTAATGAAGCGTAAAATAATTTATATTATAATATAATTTTTTAGATTCTTCGTATTCTTTTTTTATCTTAAGATGGTATCAGATTATTAACTCGTTGTACTGAAATATTCCTTTTATCTTAAAACAGCATCAGATCATCATATTTAAAAACTGAATGCTTACTTACTCGTATGTTAGCTTCTCCGGATTTCAAAGCGCATTCTTGCCAAATTTAGTGAAGATTCGTTTATCGGTATAGGAGTTTAATGCAGGGACGTCATTTGGGGGGGGGGGTAGCTACCCCCTCCTAAATTTTTAGAAATAGTATGAATTTATATGATAAGGTAATGCATCAGTGGTGGGCCATGAATCTAAAGTGGGCCACCTGTCAGAAAAACGCGAAAAAAATAACGTTTCCAAAACGGTAATAAAATTATCGCTGCAAAAAGCTTTAAAAAAAAAAAAAAAGGTTTTGGCCCTTGGAAAAATCTGAAATAACTTTCCTGGTTTATTGGATACGTATTACACCTCGAACTACATCATTTGAGTTTTATATACTATATAGAAGATAAAAGATTGAAATTGGTGATGCGCTTTTTTACCGATCTACAAATATAATATAATACATTACACAATATCATAGTCGATTTATAAAAAAAAAAATATTGCGAGTTAAACATTCAATCTTTTACACATTATATTTATTTTTTCCAGAAATTTTCAGGAATAATCACCTGTTGATTATCATATTATATCTATTAAAATAAAATCATTAGGATTTCTGTTCTTTACAATGATGCACAACCCGCGGCCCTTGGGTCGCATGAGGCCCTTCAAAGTGTGACCCGGCAGTTATGAACTGCTGCTATCGACTAAATATTCTAAATTTTTATATAACTCTATAACCAGCTAGCGTACTCAGTTTGGTAGAGTGATTTGTTTATAGAAGAAATGGTCCTTTCTCCAGGTCAAATGAAAGGCGGGATTCTCACGAATTAAGAGAAGCAGGGTTTATTCAGAATTTACAGTACAATAGTTGATGCAAGAAACAATTTAATAGAAAGGGTGAAATTGATAAGGCAAGAAGTCGCAAGAAGTCCCTTAACGATTCACGAGTTTATGAGGTCAACTGTCCACGTTTTACTCCAGGTAATCAGTTTACCTCAGAGAAGCCCGGTTGACTTCTTCAATTCCCCATTTGTGTGCATTTGTGTGGTGTAGCGATGATGCAAGGTGTTCAGCCTTATTACTGCATGTGTTGAGGCATGTGGAATCATGAGCGCCAGGGTGGCGATGTGTGTGTTGTGTGAATCTTGGAAGTATAGAGGTATCGTGAGATCCTGAAAAAAAAAAATGTACGATGATGATGTTGATGCGTGGGTGATAGACGACTGAAGGTGGTGATTTTAGATTGGAGGTAGATAGTGGTAAAGTGAGTAATGTTGGGGAGTGTGTGGGTTATGGTGGATTGTACGGGAATTCGTCTAGAATATTGAGGGGTCTGGGGAGGGCGTTTGGGACAGAGTTGTCGTGTATCTGAGATAGAGTCCTGTTGGTTTTTCGTAAGGTGGTGAAAAACTTGTGTGCATGAGATTTTATTGTGTCGAGTATCGGTGGAATATTGAGGTCTGAATTGATGCGTTCGTTTGTCACGAATCTGTTAGAGTTAAATTTTCAATTTGCTGATTGAGCACAGCTTATAAATCCAATCGCTCCCAGGAATATTTCGTCCAATTATGATGTAAAGGGTTTGCTCACATATCTTGATTAACGACACTTTCGAATCTTTTGTCATCGATGTTTCTATAGTGTTGTGGAGGAGTATTATTGTTTAACCCTTTTCATTGCAAAAATATTCCTCGCATTCCGTCAATTATCGGCTCGAGGGTTATTCGACGCTTTTTTTCGAAATCTATTCATCAATGATCCAATTGTTATTAGTGGCCAATATTACGACACAAGTAATAACGGAAAATGGGAAAATTCGTTCAGTTGTCAAAAAGGTTGAGTCAAAATTCAAATTTTTTTTCATGATTCGTGATATCATTCAGAATGTTTTATAATATTTATCTAACGATAAGGTTTGAAAATTAATATTGGCGCCGAAGAATGTTATGTCTTCGAACGTTAAACTTACATCGAACTTTTTGTACAATACGCTCCAGAAACTGTCGCACAGCACAAAATCGTATCAAAAAAGTTTCATTGTCAGTGCTAATTAAAGTAATAAAGTTCCAAAGCTCTAAATTTAATATGTTCTGATGTAAATCAATTTTCAATTTAAAATCCTACAAATGTTGTCCAAATTTCGATAATTTTTTGATTAAATTGAAATACTTTCACAAATCATATGTTTTTTGATCAAAATTTAATTTGTTACGAAAATATATCAATTTATAACAATACACACACTCGTTCATATATCTTAACATCCATTGATATTAAAATTCACGACCGATACGACACAACTTTTTTCAAAAACAAATTTTCTTCGAAACACAACACGGAAGAAGCAATCGGCTTGTTTCCTCAAATCATACCACTTCGAACATGCCCTAAAAGAAAACCAGGCGCACATTTATTCAAAAGTTTGACAGTTGGCGCCGGCGCCATTTTCTGTGTTGCCATCGTGAAAATTACCAAAGAATCACGAACGGCAACAAACGGATTGTGCACATTGCGTTCACCGACAACCGAAAACCGGTATTTCGGTCGGTTTTCCGTATTTCCGGAGCCCTCCTGTCGGACTATATCAGAATTTGGGGAACGCGGACGCGAACCTGTGGCTCCCGGAAAATAACGATTATTTTGGTCCGTGTGGCAGTTAGTTCCTCAGCTTTCCGGCGCGGCGCCATTGTGCGCCTGGATGCGCTCATGTCGTCAACCTTTTGTTGATATGATTTTCTTTAGATTGGTTGTAGTTTTTCGGAGCGCGTTTTGTATAATACAGGCTTGTCCAAAGGGCCACTTCGGGGCCAAAGTGGCCCCCAGCGCTCGCGCGAGTGACCCTCATTTTTCACACAAAAAAAAACATTTATTCCGAAACGTACTCATCGAAATAGTTTTATAATGAAAATAAATAACTTTACCAATATTTTAATACTTATTACGTTTTGAATTTAGAACAATTGAAATTTGAAATTTGTAAGTGGCCCCTGTTTGTACATTCGGCCAAAGTGGGCCACGCACACCAAAATTTTGGACAAGCCTGGTATAATACATACATTTTTCAATGGTTCTTAAATATTTATCGTACTTGTGTTTGAATTGAATATTTTGCGAGATGAATTTGATTTCATTATAGTATTGTAAAATATAATTTCGCTCATTTGACTGTTGTATTTTTGGGAAGTTTATACCATTTTTAAAAATATTAAAAAATTAAATTACCAACGATAGAATTTTCGTGAGATAGTAGTGGTAATATTGCTTATTTTTTTTAATTATTTTTTCATACTTCTTTTTTAACAGATGACTAAAAATATTTTCAAAATGTTATTAGACCAAAACAATAAAAAGGAAAAGTTTTATTTAAATCGAAAAAGTAGGACATGTATTTTTTTGGATACTATAATACTCTAATTATGAACGAAGTTTAATGAATATGATATCGAATTAGAATGCTGACTGATAATAATATATGATAGTTTATGTTAAAAAATAATGCCGTATTTCTCATTATATATATTCTTGAACAAAAGCTTTATTTCTATCAATTTTTTAAAGAAAAATTATATTAATTGATTTATCATTATAATCTAATCTAATTTATAATATATTCTTTATACATATATTTTCGGCACGAGGTTGGCTCTCTCGGATAAGGTATATAGTCTAGATCCCCAATATTTGATGGGGAGACCTTGTTCTGTTTGGTTTGGTTTGGTCAGAATAACTAGTTTAAAATTGAACAATATTTTTTATTATTAGTAACGTTGATGAGTTTTAATATTTGATGACTACATTTATCATTAAAAATTCTAAAATTGGTTGAGCAGCCTGGATAAAAAACTAGATGAAAATGTTTTTCTTTTTTTTTCGTAAAAGAAAATTCAACGAGATACTATTATTCTTGCAAGACGTTTTATAAATTTAGTAAATAATGTAATATTATATGATACATATATTTTTTTTGAACGATTATTAAAAAAAACTCAATTTTTTTTTAACTATTATATTCATTCTTCTATTGTTCTATTTCGCCGGACGTAGATGATAATCTCATTAAAAATTCTGACACACAAAAACATACTTAGGACAGTTGAGACGAGAATTGCCAAACTGTTCTTCATACAGTTTATTATTATAAAAACATCGGACCACTCATAAGGAAAATGGATGTTAAAATTCAATTGAAATATAAATTTTATATTAAAGATAAATTTTTTAAGTATTCGCCAAACATAAAAAACAAATTTCTATCTATTTTTTCGAAGAAAATGGTTTTATATTTTGTATTGTATCATCATTAGCAGCCCATTAGTTATCCACTGCAGGACTAGGCCTTACCGTATATTTGTATATATTTTTTTTAAAAAGAATTTGACGAGTTTTGGTGGATATATAATATTAAATAATCAATTAACATTAAAGACTTCTATAGGCAATCATTTTCTTATGTATTAAAAGGGGAAAGTTTGAATATTTTGCAATTTTTGATTATATCAGTATTGATTCATGTTAGCATTTTATAGGTTCTATAAATTTCGATTAAAAAAATTAAACTAATTTCAAAAATTTCAATTTTCGAGTACTGATCTTATTTTTCCCCCTCAACATCGTTTGTTATGTTCGATGATGTACCCAAATATTTTACTAACTCCTACCTATTAACAAGCTACTAACAATTAATAAGATTTTAATTTATTATCTCCACCTGTCAATTTATCTCCCTCTTTTAATTCCATCTCATTTATTTATTTTTCGAGTACTGATCATGTCGAATTCCAAAAATTCATATTATTAGAGCGAGGCTTTTGAGGCAGCACGAGTACGAAGTACGTTTTAGTAAGCTCACGATTACAAGCTATCACCTTAATTATCGACCTCAAATTTTCCGACCTAATCCTCTTTTTACACGGTTCCAAAATAACACGGTTCAAGGAAGATGAACCGATTATTTTTTTTACACGAATTTTCCACTTTAACACAGTATAAAAATATGTTTTATTATGCCACAATTGTAAGATTCGGTGCAGGCTAGTATACTGATATAATTATAATTATTAAGCAAAAAATTTCAATGTTTTTTGATGATTTTACATGATGAAAAATTTTCACATTATACATTTTTTTAAAGTACAAGTATCTCCCGATTTTTGCGGTAGATACATTCCGCGAAAACCCGCGTAAATTAAAATCGCGTAAAAAAGTATATGTACCCATACAAAAAAAAATGAGATAGGTTCCAGGGCAAAAACAAAACACGTAAATTGAGACATGAATTCTATACTAAATGGGAAGATTGGTTCCAGAAATCGCGTAAAAAAGTCTAACAAAAAATAAAGTTAAATTAAAATAAGATTAAAAATATAATTAAATAAAATAAAGAAACGAAATAAAATCTCATCTCATAAGCTTTAGCAACAGATGACACTTTTTCTCCTTTTTGTAAGTGATCCAAAATTTCGATCTTTGTTAATAATGATATGACTTTTTTCTTAACCGGCAGCTTTTCAGCTTCGGTTGACATTGTAAGGCTGTATTAAAAATATGTCTTACAATTAGTGAAAATATACTACAAATGAAAAAAAAAACAAATAATATGTAAGTATTTTTACCATTTGTATTAATTAATTAATTAAAAAAAATTTTTGCTTGACCGCGTTAAAGTGAAATCGCGTAAAACAAGTACCGCGTAAATCCAAAGACGTTCTACCCAAATAAATTTTTCAGATATAATTTCACTAACATGGAATATTTTTGAAAAAAAATCTGCCCGCGGCGCCAATGTCTCTACTTAAAAAAAATGCTATTCAATCGTCTTGTTTTCATCAGAAAAATTAGTATTTTAGTACATTTCTTATAAATTTTATTGACATTGACATTTTTTGTGAAAAAAATTCGCCTGCGACGCTATGAAAAAAAATGAAATCATAGAATGCTTGATAAAAAATGCGTACTGGCACATTTTTTTTCAAAAAATAACTGAATGTGTCTCATTTTTGAAAAAAAGTGTATCAAAAAAGGCCTGTATTTAATTGATCAGTTAAAATATCCTATTTTGATCAGTAAAAACAAAGCATATGGTTGTTATTCGGTTCTGTGCACGTGAAAACCTGCTTGAACTTGTTGGAACAAGTCTCTACGTAGTCACACGAAGTAGTAACCTAACCTAACCTAACCTAACTGATCATTTAACAATTTTTCACTGATAATTTTAGTTATTATTAACCAGCCAAATAATTAGTTGCCATAAAAAAATAGGAATTGCCCCCACCCTAAAAATATCCCGGATCCGGCTTTGTTACACGCATCTCGCGATAAAAATAAAAACGCCGAAGCCTTACAGCATCCGCAAGGTGTGCGACCCCTGCGCGGGCATCTCGGCGTCTCATTTCCGTCGCTCGAGCGTCGTCTTTTCCCAGCGTCGTGGGCCATGTAGCCCCGGCCCCCGGCCCCCCCCGTGGCCCCCGTCTCGCCAAACAGCACAGGCCAGGGGCGGAGCGCCCGCACGGGCCCACGTCCCGGCCTCGCTTCGCCAGCCTCCCGGCGGGGGCGCTCGCGAGTGCGCACTCTCAGTCCGCACCCCGCCGCGGCACGGCGAGGAGACCCTCGCCTAGCCTCGCCTCTCAGGCATGGACGCTCCCGAGGAGCTCTGCTTCTTCAGCAGCGACGGCAGGAGCATCCGTGCCCGGCAGAGCGCAGCCTAGCCGCAAATGGCGCCGCTCGCCAGGACCATGGCGCTGTGCTGCGTCGTCCTCGCAGCCTCGGGCACCATCCTGGCTGCCCCAGAGTCCACCGAGGCCGTGCCCAGGAGGGTCTACGATCGCCATTTCGAGGTCGACCCCGTTCTGGAGCCTCCCAAGAAGCCCAAGCACCGCAAGGGACAGCAGCACCGGCTGCCTCAGAGGAGCAACGCGACGAACCCCCTCAGGGAGCTGCAGCGGCACCAGAGCGCCCACCAGATGATGCAGGACGAGGACAAAGGAGACTACGCTAGTCCTTACAGCGGGGGCAGGCACCAGTACGGGGATCAGCGCAAGATCAGCTACACGGACAAGATCAGGCAGCTCAACACTAAGCTGAAGGAGCCTTTTTACGCGAGCGCCACCGTCGTTTCGGGGGCGGTCAGTGCCAGGGACGTTTTGGGCGTTTCTTGCGACTTCGAAGGACCTTGTGCTTGGCAGTGGAACGCCACCGGGGGGTTCGAGGTCCTCACCGGAGACGACGTCCTCGCTGTCAACTCTTCCAAAGGATACAAGTTGAGAGGGCCGGCGCACGACGCCGACAACAACACGCAAGGTGGGCGCGTTTTCCGCGGATTTTCCGGGATATCGAGACGGCGATTTTCCGGGATCTCGAAGGATACCCGGGTGTTGAGAGGGCGGTTTTTCGCAGACGACGGGTGATGTGCTCGTTTTTTGCGCTTTTCGCTCGGCGCTTTTCCGCGGGCGGGGGGTGGGAGGGAAATGGCGTTCTAATGTAGAGCGTTCGCCTTTTCCGGGTTTTTCGATTCTTTCACGCCCGGGGTAGGTTTCGATGGTCAGCTTTTGTTGTGGAAAGTTTCGACGCAATTCGCTCGTTCGTTGTGAACGTTGTTTTTCACGAGCGAGGCACATGGCGTCGTATATTATCGCCTATTTGTTGTGTTATTTCTAACGTCCATTTTGTCTGTACGTACTATTTCATCCGAATCATTATACCTTTCGTTTGCGTATACGAGAATTAAAACGGCTACATTTCCATAGGTGAAATTTATTTATTAAACCGAAAAAAAAGCTCGAATATTTCATTTTACGCAAAACCAATCGATATTTTTTTAATACAATATAAATAAATTGAAAGATACGAATCGAACGTCGAAAGCCGAAGCGCAATAAGCGCCGTGCTAAATTGAAAAGTTCCATACTGCATAAACACATTCGCTACATTCGAAATTGAACTATTTATTTATGTTCGACACAACGAAACTGAACCGAGAGACACGTCGTCTCCGCACAAAGATCCTAATACGAAAATGGCCGTTTATTTCGGGCGAGTCGTATTTTATATATATGTATTTATATATGTATAAGCGCTCATACATGCTGTGTCGCCCGTTCGAATCGAAACAAACGATAAATATAAGGCGGAACAATAACGATTGTCGGAAAAATCGATGGAGCGCGGCCTCTATTTACGCGGTTCGCGAGCCGGTTAAACGTTCGAAATAACAAATTAATATTGCCTATTCCGCCCCTGTGTAGTTTTCTGTTTATCTGTTTTAACGCGTAGGTGGCTCGCGCTTCTGAAAATGTCGGTCAGTTCGTTGACATTTGAAAGGATCTCGTTTTTTCAGGTTTATAGTAGTCAAGCGTGAAGTCTTGTTCGATATATTGGTTGAGCGAAAAACGGTGCGGTTGATAAATGGATGCGTTGGTTTGAAGTAATTTAATCAAAATTTAAGAGTTGAATTGACCAATAATCAAATTGAACATTCTAAAAGAGAAATTTCTTTTAAAGATAACAGAGCAAGCTAATAAAAAGGTTGAAAAATAGAACGGTTAGTATTTGGATGCGATCCATTCAAATTCACTGATAATCCGAGCTTACAAAAACAAAAAAATAATTTTGTAATGATACGTTCGCCCTAAATTTAATAATTGTTGATCACCTCTGAATTTTAGATCGATTTTGAAAAGATTTCATTTTTTTTTAAGTTTATATTTAAGTCGATGGTTTAGTCTTATTAAATTTATAGGTTCATAAGTTGAGCGAAAAACGGTGCGGTTAATAAACGGATTCGTTGGTTTGAAATAATTTATTTTAAAATTCTAAGAGTTAAATTGACTAATAATAAATCCGATCATTCTGTACTAAAGATAAAATCTCTTAAACTAATTGTAAGCGAAAAATGGAACGGTCAGTAATTGAATACGTTGAAACTATTTATTAAAACTCTCTGATGACCAAAATTCGAAAAAAGTAATTGATTTTGTATGATATGCCTATCTCAAATTTAATAATTGTTGATCATCTCCTTTAGATCGATTTTGAAAAAAATCTGTTCGAACAACAAAATCCGATTTCACAACAAATACGATCGTTACTGATTAATATCAAATTTCGGAAAATCGATTTAGGCGCGAATATATGACGGCAATCTGCTTGGTCGCAACGATCTGGTCGCAACGACCATTAATTTTATTTAAATGGTTATAAATAAAGTGTCCAATGAAAATACCGATAGTTATGTTTTTCTTAATGAAAAATATAAACATATTCGTATGTGCCGGGTTAAAAATCGCCTAAATCTAAATTTAGAGGGCGTCGGCGATATAATTAGATGGCGTCGCGTATTAACGTAAAATGACGTAAATATTATACTGAAACGATTCTGTGTATGTTTTTTTTCAGACATAAAACGGATAATATTTCTAAACAGCGATTTATCGCCGTATTATAGTATTTTTTGCTTATTTAACGTCTCGAGATTGTTTGTAAATCTGCTGGATTTGATTGATGAATGAGTGATGATATATCATTTTTTATATCCTACTTAAATTTAATGAAAATAATATTAGTTTTGTATAAAATGTATAGAAAATTGTGATTTTTCAAATTTGTTTACTAATACACAATATGCAAACGGTCCATATTGGATATTTTAGAATTATTTATTAATGGTATTTATTAAAAATTTTATGTTAAAAAAAAGTTAATTTCCGATAATTCTATGTGAATAATAGATATAAAAACAATTTATTGAACAAATTTATATTATTGTCTCAATAGCAGCAATTGAAGACTGAATACATGTAATGTCATAAATAACTAACAATAAGAATCAAAATATTTTTTTCCTATTGATTCAAATATAATTTCAATCAAAATAAAATGAAAATTTGGCACTAGTCATGTGTAATTTATAAAAAAAAACTAGAATAAATCATAGAAAAAAAGTTTTGGTACTAAAACAGTTTTGTATGAACTTGTATCGGCATTAAGTGTTGCGTCTTTGAAATATAATACATAAACGCAGTGTATAGCACTGAACGATTTGCAAACGACGTTTATCTGCTTACCGGAATGATGGCAGATGGAGCGGTAATCGTTCATTTCCGTTAGAAGGAAATAAGGATTGAAACTGCTCCTTATCTCGTTACACAACCCTTCGGGACAACCTGTAATGGAAGATCCTGCTCTTCCTGCCATTTGATTCAAATTGAATTGCCTTTGTAATACCCTCTGTTCATGTTTGTTCAAAAATGTTTCAGGACACTTTCTCTATTTATCTATTGAGCCATCTACCGAGGTGGAGACTATAAGAAGTCCTACTTATACTGGCATATTCGAAAATTGCAAGGTATGCAATCAGCACATTAATTTGTAATATATAAAGTATTGTAAATGTAATAAATTATGATTTACAGGTGGTCGTATGGCTTCATCAACACAACATGCAAAATGCAAGTTTCAAAGTGATAATGGAACCCGTAAACGATGCGCCACCTTGGGTTCTAAGCGAGGTCCAAGGAAACAATTATGAGAGGTAATAAATCTTTATAGTCTTAAGCGTCATACGATTGAATATGGTATGATTCATATGTAAATATTTTGCAGATGGTATGAGCACTCGTTTCCTGTGGGTCGAGTGCAACAGGATTTTAAGATAGTGCTTGAAGTGGTTCCGGGTTCTCTTATGTCTGCACCTACATTTCCTGGAGCTCACATAGCAATAGATAATCTTAGGATGTCGGGGTGTTTCGCTGAAATGTCACCAGCCGACCAATGTTCAAAGAGACAAATGAAATGTTTATATAATAAGGTGAGTTATGGGTTCCGGTTATTTATAGTGTATTGATAAAGGGAACGTTTAATTGGTTTGAATATTGAAAGCCTTTCTTTCTTAAACGGTCTCAGGTTAATGTTATTATTTATCGACCACAGCATCTGATACTTCACTTTGGTGATTCGGGGAAAATAATATGTTTGACGTTGTCATATCTCATTTGACGAGATTATATAATGTAAAATGTATCTATTGAATAGTTTTAAAACAGATCATGTAAATGTTATGAAAGTTTATGCATACCTGTCAAATACATATATTTTGTTAATCAAAATAATCATTTGAATGTGATTTATATCGTTTGAGATCCGATCATAACAAATGTTAAACATAAACGATCCAGAGCTTCAGTATAAATTATGATTGAATACTCTAGAAAACTATTTATACATTTGAGTATTCATATTGAATTGATTAATTTTAGACTCCTGCTTGCATTAACTCGTCTAGAGTTTGCGACATTCTTCAAGATTGTGATCAAGGAGAGGATGAAAGACAAGACTGTGGTGAGTAAATTTTCACTCAATAATCCAATACATATGTTGATAGTTTTAAAAAATATTACCTATATTTCGTAGACAAAATGCCATTTGGCTCAAGATGTTCATTCGAAGATGGATGGTGTGGTTGGTCTAATATGCCGATACCAGGGTAAATTAAATGCATATTCATCTCAATTGTAAAAAACAAGAAATGTATTCAATAAATTTTTTGATTCCATGCAATTTCAGGCTTAAGCTAAAATGGGAAAGACATGCAGGATCTACTCCGACTGAAAACACAGGTCCTGAGACTGATCATACTTGTCAGGGACGTACTGATATTGAAGCTCTTCCAGCTATTTCCTCTGATGATCAGACATCACCGATCAGTCCACCTTCTGTATGTATTGGTCATTACTTATACGTTAATATGGCACAATTCGGAAACAGCAATGTTATCGGTTTTGCCAGCAATGCAAACTTGGATAGTGTGGTGTTTAATCCACCACCTAAAGTTCACGGTGATGTGAATTCTAAATACTATAATTCATGCATGGTGAGTAATTAGAATGATGTTAAGTACTTTTGTATGTAAATACTAATTTTTTATTTATGTTCCAACAGATACGTTTTTATTATCATCAATATGGTAAAAATACAGGTTCTATATCATTGAATCTCATAGAAGTGAAGGATAAAGAAAACTCTTCAAATCTTTTATGGTGGTCGTCTAAAAATAAAGGAACTGAATGGATGCGAGCCATAGTTATCTTACCTAATGTCACTACTAGGTGATTTATTTGAACATCTACAAATTTGAAATAGTTGAATTTTATAAGCTGTAAATGTGTTAATATGTATATTGTTTCAATTTATAGATATTATTTGCAATTTGAAACTAGACGAGGAATGAGAATTTATTCAGATGTTGCAATAGATGATTTTTCCATGGCACCGGAATGTTTCGGGATCAATATAGATAAAGCAAGTCTCGGAGACTACAATTACTGGGATCCTATATATAGTGGAGCTAATAAAAAACCTCATCCAGATTTCAATAACAAAACATGTAAAACTCTTTTCACTATTTGAAATTGTAATGAAATATAAATTTTCATCATATATGTATATTTTTTTAGATTATGAATTAACAACGTGTGGAGCAATTGGTAGATATGGGCCCAACCAAGAACAATGCGATAATTCGTATAAAAATTCATCTTGGAATGTTAAAGTTTTAGATGATAAAAATGCTAAAGGTATACAATCGTGGACAGTTCCAGCCGAGGGTTATTACACGTTAGTTTCGAAGCATAAAGTTTGAAATGTTATGAAAACGTTTAATTCTTCAAATAAATCAATTTTGATTTTTATTGCAGGATAATTATACACGGGGCTGGTGGTGGTTTAGGATCTGGAGGTACTGGATCATCAAGAGGTGCATCAGTTATGGCACTTTTTGAGCTTGGTAAAGGTCAAACATTATACGCATTAGTTGGGCAGCAAGGAAGCAGTGCTTGTATCAAAGTAATATATTTCAAAATTGTATTTTTTGTACAGCCAATGTATAAAATAATAATATTATTAAATATTTAATTTCAGACTCTTTCTATACTCACCGAATCGAATTGTAAATATTATAATAGCACGAACATTGCTGAAACTCAAATTGCAACAACTAATTCTGCACCACAATACCATAGTAAAACTCACGAAATAAAAAATACAGTTGTACAAGATGGTGGAGGAGGCGGTGGTGGCGGAACATTTTTATTTACAGTATGTAAAATGAATGGATAATTAAGTTAATATTTCAAATGACTAACAATAAGTGCACTATTAATTATTTTCAGATAAATAAGCAGAAAACATATCAGCCTTTAATGGTCGCTGGTGGAGGAGGCGGGCTTGGTGCTGGCCGTGCATCTTCGGGTGAATCTCAACATGGAAAAGGAACAATACCTCCAACTAAAAAGCCGAGAACAGGCGATATGTATGGGCCACCGAATGCGACACCAGGTTTGTTTGAATAATTCGATTTTGTAACTGAACTCATAAATTTCAATGACATTGTTTGAAATTTTCTTTGAATTCAGGTGCTGGTGGAGGATGGTTTCCAGCATCTGGTTTAGTAACACCTGGACATGAAGAAGTTAGAGGACAAGCTGCCACCGAAGGAGGCACCGGTGGACGTGTATGTACTGGTGGAAGTGGGCCAGGTTCAGGTGGATTTGGTGGAGGTGGAGGAGGTTGTACAAAAGGAGGTGCTGGAGGTGGTTGGGCAGGTGCTTAAATGAAAAATTATTTGACAATAACAATTTACTTAATAATAAAACTGTAAATATTAATTTTTTTGATGAATTAATAGGTGGAGATACTTTGGATAATGTGACAAACGGAGAAGGAGGCTACTCTTTCGTTGACCGCAATCGTGCCATGGCTGGTTTATTTGAAATTCATGCAGCTATGCATTCTGGATCTGGTCAAGTGATAATCATTCCTGCTATTGAGGTTCATAGTCATCCCTAATGAAGTTTCAGAGTAATATAATGATTTCAATATGAATTTAATCAATATTATTATTTATAGGGTTGCGGTTGTGATTATAGATGCATTGCTCTAGATGTGTACAGATCAAAAACCAAATGTATATGTCCTCAAGGATGGATAGCTACAGGAGACAATCAAACTACATGTGATCGTGAGTACTTCAAATAAAGTAAAATTGAACCCTTAAATTATTAAATTATGCATACTTGATTATTAGTTATTTTTTACCGAATGAAGGAATTTTTAATCCATTTTCATTCTTTTTGATCTTGATTACTATATAAAAAATATTTAGTTTTACAAAAATTCATTCTAAATGTCACTTCAATGCTTTCATAAGTTCCAGTTTTAATATTTACATATTTTTTTATTACAGTAATAGATGAATGGCACATACCATATCAACAATTGATGATTATTTTCGGAACTTTTGTGTTTGTATTAACAATCATATTGACAATTACATTTGCCGTAATGTGTAAGTATATAGACTAATTTGATGTAATTTATAATTTTGGATTTGCAATGCTATAAAAATGTCACAGATAATCGATACCAAGTACGAAAACAAGCCGATCTTCGTCACAAGGCATTACTGGACCAAAATTTAAGATTGAGCCGATTAAGAATAACAACAGATGATAGCAATTTGACTAACTTCAATCCAAATTATGGAAGCGATGCAGTTCTCGCAGGAGGAATTGATGTCCGTCAATTACCTCAAGTTGCTAGAGACAGTTTGCGGCTTGTCAAGTGAATATTTATTTCAAAAGTTGTATTTATTTTATTATGGTTCATATATTTGATTGTTTAAATTTTAAAAAGGGCTCTTGGACAAGGAGCATTCGGAGAAGTATACCAAGGTCTCTATAGGCATCGAGACGGAGATACAATTGAAATGCCTGTTGCTGTAAAAACTTTGCCTGAAATGTCATCTGGTCAGTCAGAAACTGATTTCTTAATGGAAGCTGCAATAATGGCAAAGTTTAATCATCCAAACATAGTACATTTGATAGGTGTTTGCTTCGATAGACACCCTAGGTTGGTAAAAAATTGTAAAATTGTAGAATAATCATGAATATATATATTTTATATTATTTTTGCAGATTCATCGTACTAGAACTTTTAGCCGGTGGCGACCTAAAAAATTTCTTAAGAGAAAATCGTCCAAAACCAGAAAGAAGCAGCAGCTTAGGAATGAAAGATTTAGTTCTGTGTGCTTTAGATGTTGCTAAAGGATGTCGCTATATGGAAACAAAAAGATTCATTCATAGGTCAATATGGTTTTTGAACATTTTTTCAATATGTTTCCAAAATATTCATAGACAAGTTATATCAATTACGATTTTATAATTACAGAGATATTGCTGCACGAAATTGTTTGCTGACATCAAAAGGACCTGGAAGAGTGGTCAAAATAGCCGATTTTGGAATGGCCAGAGATATTTATAGAGCGGACTATTACAGAAAAGGTGGAAAAGCCATGTTACCAATTAAATGGATGCCTCCGGAAGCATTCTTAGATGGAATTTTCACGTCAAAAACAGATGTTTGGTAATATAATATACTATTAAAAAATATTCAAATAAGTAGTAGTATCTATAAATAATTATAAATTTATATCTAAAGGTCATTTGGAGTTTTACTTTGGGAGGTGTTTTCATTAGGGATAATGCCATATACGGGTTGCGCTAACCGAGAAGTCATGCAAATGGTCACAGGCGGTGGACGTTTAGACATACCTCATGGTCTGTTTTATTATATAATTAATTAAAACGTAGTATATTTCATAATATATTTTCAACAAAACTTGCATTGTTATTATAGGATGCCCGATCGAAATATATCGAATGATGTGTGACTGTTGGAATCCGTCTCCGCAAGACAGACCCACGTTTTCACAACTTTTCGAAAGGCTCACTCATTGCATACAGGTTAGGGGTTTAATAATTTGAAAAAAGAAAGTTTTAAAGTATTTTTTTTAAATATATTGTTATCTGTTTAAGGATCCTGAGCTGATGGGTGCGCCGTTGCCGTGCTTTACACGAGCTTTACCTCTCAATAGAGACATAGATGGGCAGAACCAGTCTATGCAAGTACGTTTAATTTTTACTCATCTATAATAATAATCTAATATAATAATCAAGTTTTTGAATATTTTCTTTGTTTTACTCAAAACTTTTTATAATACTATATCATTTGAATCTTTTAGTATATATTTCTATCTAATTATTTTGTCTCTACATGGTAAATTTTTATATTGATTCAAAGCTTTTATTAAAAATGGAATAATTTTGTTTATTTATTTTTGTTCAAATGATATGAACCGAATTAATACTTTTCAATTAAATTTTCCAAATATTCTTTGGTTGTATTTTGTAGCTTAAAATTTTGGTGATTTATAACGTTTGCAATGACATGAATTATAAAAGAATTATAAAAAAAAACGTTATACATTGTCGAACCTCCGCATTGTACAATCGTAAATATGTAACATTCGTTTTGCAGAGCTTTCGATTCAAGTTATTTTTTTAACAAATATCAATATATTCAACAATTTGAAACTATCAAGCTCTACCGAACGTTTTAGTACCAATGTTAGAGCCTGCAAACATAATCAGTAGATTGAAAGATGCCTGATATTAACAATGAACTGCCTCGTTTCTTTTAAAACGGTCCAAATGGGTTTGTGCATTAGAAACATTTTGGCACTTGTGCGAACCCATTTAAACCGTTACCGTACTAGATAGCGCTGTCTTCTCTCTTCTTATTGTGTTTCATCTGTTTGTCCCCTATCCACCACCCCTAAAACCACAATGTTTAGCAAGCGTGTGGCATGATCGCGCCCCAAGCCTCGGACTACCTGGTGCCGCTGCTGCCGAACAGGCAGGGGCAAGACGGAGCCACCGTCTCTGGTGAGACGAACGTGCCCCTGGTGGAGCAGCCATGCGGCACTAGTGAACCCGATCCCTCGCATCCTGAACACCACCACCACAACCACCACTTAGACGGAATACTGCCCTCCCATTCTAGGTGAGACGTCCGTTGCCACTTATTCCGTTGCGTTCCGTTGTTTTTGTGCGTGTGCGGTTGTGAGTGATGCCGTGTCGGAAGATTGTATATAGAAGTTTCAACCGAGCATGATCTTTTTTCTTGAATGAGAAATGTGGACTAATGATATTAATATTGATTTGTGTTTAGTAATAGTAGATGCAAAGAGGTGTTTGGGTTTATGATTTTTTTTTTAATTAATTTTTTCTTCAAACATAAATTTGTCAATGAATAATCAAATTTTAGTTAAATTTATTCATACTTAAAGTAAATTTGTTCCTCTTAATAATCATTTCATATTTAATATTTATTGCAATTCAAAAGTAAAGTATAATCTTCTTTAATATTTTCAAAATAAATTATACCTACTTATTTCATGAATTTGTTATCACATTGAACAATCAAATATTGAAATCTTTTATTTTTAATTTTTACATATAGACACATATTCTTAATTCAAAGTTCATTTTAGAATATTAATTTAGTAAGAGATTTCTATATTTTATTGTTAGTTAAAAAAAGAAAATTTTAGATCCTGCATTTAAATGTTAGTATGGAAAATATTTCTATCTATCTTTTTTAATTTTTATCACTTTTAAGTGTTTATGAAAATTTTAAATAAAAAAAAAAACAGTGAAGTGGAAACCCTTTCTATATAATTTATAAAAAAAATCTAAATATAACATCAAAATAGCATATTTATCCTATCTAACTCAAAACAGTATCAAATAAGAATGTCATTACCAGTTTACCGGAAAATAACTTTTTTTGTATCTCGAATTTTTTTTGAGAAGAAAACGTAGGTTTTTTTGAAAAAAAATATTGTTTTTTTGGGAAAGTATTTTTGGTTCTACAGTTTTTTCGGTTTTTCATTATTTTTTTCCGGTTTTTATTTAAAATTTGATTTTAAATCGGAAATTAGTGAAAAAATAACCGGATTACCGGTAAATGAAAATTACAGTAAATCTGACATCCCTACTATCAAAACCGAAATTTGCTCATCTTAAAATTTAAAGAACCTTTTAGTAAAATTTTTGAAAATTTCTACTTCACCAAAACCTATAAATCGTCCACATTATGACAATCCCGTGGTGTTGACACTTCAGTTCATCGGACCGGCTGCTATCGTCGTCGCTTAACAACGAAGAAATAGCTGGCTCGTCGGCGACCATACCCTCGTCTTCAGCAGTGCATTACCACGAGCCAGTAGCAGCTACGTCGTCAGCAGTCTCAGGCATGCAAATGCAGAAACCCATGTTTAAGCAGCTGCACTTGCCCGAGTACGGCAACATAGCACTGGCCAACAGAGTATCACCTCAGATGGACTCGGTTTCCGGGTACCCTCACGGTTCCAAGTTTCAGCCTTCCAAGTCGACGGATAGGCTTTTGGCTTCGATGGAAGCACCGGGTAGGGAGGACAGCATTGGGGACGACGAAGAAGACAGCAGGAAGGAATGGGAAACCTCGTTCATTGAGAAACAACCGATTCATAAACTCAACAATGGCCCCGATGCAGCTCAGTCTTTGGGACCTACTGTGAGTTTCTTTAATATTTATGATTTGATCAGTCTTTAACAATAAATAATTCTTTTAATAATTTTGCCGTGTAATTTTTGATTGAACACTAAGTATTTGTCATTAATCGTGTGTTTTTGTTTTTAAATTTCTGGAGTAGTATTTGATGAAAATAAATCAAATATAAAATTTACTTTGACTTATGATATAATTGCGATTTTCAGGTTGACAAGCTCATAAGCATAGACACGCCTCAACAGACTCCAACGTCTCTCCAGCCGCCGGACAACTCTCTGAGTCGTTCCTTCAATCAAAACAAAAAGCAGATGACCAAAAAGTCGTCTGTCGACCAGCACAACTCGTGCTCGTCATCTCCTTCGAAACAAGACAAAATGGCCAATTACAAGAAAACAAATCTGCCCATGAGCACGGTGAACTTTGTGAAGCAAAGACCGCTTTGCTTGGACGCCGCGCAGCTGGAGCAGAACCTTCATGCCCTGAAGAAAAACAGTGGATCTGTGAACCTGAACAACATGAATATCCTCCCACCTTACGTGAACGTGTTGACGCCCAACAAGCTGTCGAAACCGGCCGCGGAAAGCAGGAAGATCCAGATAGACCCCAAGAAGGCTATCATAGACGATTTGGCTTCTCCCCCAGGTAACGAGGTGCCTAATGAGGACGTTGTGAGTAAATGTGAGGCTCCAGGTGACTCCAAGTTGAAGAACAGTGCCAGTGCGAACAGTTTACTGAACGGTCCCTTGACCGATTTGCCGTACGCGGACAGTGACAATGGTTCGTCGTCTTCGAGCAACAGTGGTTTGAATATCATCACGAGAATGCCACCGGCCACGAAGCAGAACAATTACACGGAGATAACCCTGGACGACCAGAAGAAGGTGAAGAAGCAACAAAGTTCTGGTGGAGGAGGTGGATCGGGTGCCAGTGCAGCGGCCGGTGGTGGTTTTCTGAACAACGACTCAGAAATTAGTTGCTAAAAATTTGTGATGGTGCTTATATTGAAAAAAAGTTATTATTATATATACATATACTATATATACCATGTACTATTACATTTATACAAGATGAATTATATATATACATATATATATTTACATGCAGTCTCTCATGAGAAAGTATAATGTACAGTGAATGATTCGGGTGGTAATTTCAGATTTGTGTGGATTGTTTACTGTAAACGGTGTATTTACAGTGTATTTTTCAATTTTTATTTGATTGAGATGTAAATGTTTGCAAATGTACTTTTCAGGTATGTACATATATATGTTAGATTGAAAATGTATTATCAGTGAAAGCGAATTTTCACCATAGGGAATCTGTACAAAAAATAAGATTCCCTTATCTAACTTCTTACACTTTTAAAAAAAAAACCCAATCAAACCTTTTTTATGATCATTAAAAATATACTTTTACTGATAATACTATTTCATAATAACATATACATATACTGAGAATAGAATAATTTTACATGAAATATTGAAATACAACAGTGATATTTTCAGTGGCGGATTTACTTCATTATGAGCTCGAGGCACCAAAAATTTTTGGGCACTCTATTACATATATAAATATATAGGGCCTGGTTCCAAATCTATCCCCTTCTCCATTACACAAAAATCGTTAAAATTAGAAAAAATTAGCACCACAGGCGAACATTTTATCGTTTATTATTAATATATAACATAATAGTCTGTTTCATAAAATAAAGGACGAATTGGAAATACATATTAGGAAGTTAAATTTGCTTTTGTGCAAAAAAACACTTTTTTTCTTCAGAAAGTGATAAAAATTTTATAGTATCTTTTGGATTGATATAGAAAAACTATTATATAATAATTTATTAAAAATTTATTTTCTAAAAATGATAGAGGTCCTTAGTCGAGAATATAAATCCGCCACTGAACATTCTGTATCTGAAAGTACAATCAATTTTAAAAATCTAAATTCTATACAATCAACCGAAATTGTGATTACCTTCATCTAATTTGAAACAATCATTCGAATATACTATTTTATATATTTTGAAAATTAGAAAAACCATCGTTCCACCCGACGATTGATTCGAAAAAGAAAAATTATCAAGATATCACAAAATAAGGAATTATAGATGTGATAAGGGTCGATAATTGACATTTTGAATATTTATTGGAAATTGTCGTGCAACACCAAAAAAATTTAAAGATTTTCCGTTTTTTACATTCATTTTGTGTCATTCCATGATCGGCTCGTACTATTGACGTTTCATTCCGAAAACAAAAATTAACGAGGAAAATCAAAATTTGAAGATTCGTGTATTAATTATATATGTAAATGAATAATATATATATTTATTGGATCTGGTTGTGAGAAGACTTCATAACATTTTTTCTTTTAATTGGCACCACTGCGAAAAAATATATGCTCTATGTGTTGTCTATAAAGTAAAAATATTCATAACGATAGGTGTATAAAATATATAAAATCATACGTAAAATGAGAAAACATACAATGATATATCCATTTAAGTATGACATATTACAAGTATATTATATATTATTATTAAAAATATAAAATAAATTATAATTTCTTTGAAATAATGGTAGTGTGAAACAGGGTAAAATGCACTTTAAACAAATATACATATATATGTGTATATATACATATATGTATATGCATATACAATATATACATATATATGCATATGTTCATATATACATATATATATATATTTTAAAATGGCTTGTATTGTGACGCCATTTTTCAGTGTGACACGAAAAAAAAACATTTATATACACTTTTAATAGTAAGAGCTTAACTTTTCGTTTTCGACAACTTATTTTCGGACGTATCATCGCTTCAGAACTAAATTCGTAATATTTTTTATGCGCGACGATATCCGCCATGTCAAAATGGCGGCTGCTGTAAAAAAAAAATGGCGGCCAATCTCACAAAATTTCCTCCATTTTGACGGATGTCGTGGCGCATTTTTGAAAGTTATTTAAACGAGAGCTTATACACTGTAATAGCTAAGAGTGAAATTTAAAAAAAATTATCAATAAATTGAATTTATACTTTTAACCTAAATAAATTAATGGAAAAGTGTGTGCATAAGCTACTTTATTAAAATATGTAACTTTCAATTTTTTTTCAAATTATTATTGTGAAGTTGTAAAAGTGAAAACACGCACATCGTCTATAAAGAATAATAATTTAATAAAACAAAATGTGTTTCAGTATTATTCATTGGTATTAGTAACTTATGTGTTGATGCATGTTTTTAAATTAAATTGTTTAAAATATTGTTAAATGTTAAGGATGGAATTGTCAAAATGTTTTTGTATTTAATTTAAATGGTGTACTTTTGTGAAAGTATAATATTGTATTACACAATCACGTGAATGCACTTTCGTATTAAATTGTATTATTTTTAATAAATAATACACTCAACTTATATACAGTTAAAAATGTATTAAATTATTTAATTTTTCTATTCAAATCGAGGGTATATTTGATTTTTTTAAATGTTAAAATATATGAATTTGTTGCCAAAATATATTATTGTATATTTATTGATCCAGTTAAACTGTGTAATTTATATAACGTACCTAATTTTATATTAATAATGTTTTAAGTGAATTAATTGGCAACTCTTAAACGCTTATTGAATTTATTTAAATATAAAATATATTTTTTGTAAGAAAGGTTGAGGGTTGTGCGCTCACAGAGGTTGCCAAAGATATTATTATTTGTTTATTTATTTAATTAATTGATTTAATTATCAAGTGTTGTGCTATTTTATTTTTCGAGTGAAAAAAATGTACAAAATATAAAATAGCAACACGTAGACAAATTAATACTAAAATATCGTCCAAAATCAAGATCTACACGTGAAGGTTGCTCGTATAATATATATATTAAAACAATATATACATTTATATATATTACACGAGCATGGAAATAAAATACAATAATTATTTTAATCATTCATTTATTGATGTGTGCGTTTGAATGTATGCGAGTGTACATATGAGTGTATGAAGTCACATTGGAAAAAATAATCTATTAACCCATTGAGGACGTATTTGAAGATAAAATATTAGTGATACCTGAAAAAGAAGAACTCCACGACTTTTAAAAATCTAATAAACAATTCGAAACATCAAAACAAACGGAGAATATACAACGAAAAAATTAAACAATAAAAACAAATCCTTCAACGGGTTAATACGATTGATATAACATTAAAAAAAACTGATAAAATTTTATGCACTTTGCGACGTATGCGAAATGCACGCATGCGTCGATTATGTGTGAAAATTATTACAAAAAAATATATATAAAAAAATAAAAAGTAAACAAAATCTTTGTATAGTGAAGATCTCTTCAGATACACTCGTCGTTGAATGTGTCATGTAACCGAGTATGTAATACTTACACTTAACGATTAATCATTATTCATGCTTGGACGGTGCGCAATTCGAAAATTAAGCGGGAAAAGTCCGCATGGCCGATCGGAGTCGAAAAACGGCCATATACCAAAAAGCGGGACTTTTGAGTCTTGGGAAGTTCGTGATGAAATCTTGTCCGGTTTTGGTTTATTTTATTTTATGGAATCTTTGGGTGGATTAGCCCTTTTTTTGCCAATTGGACTTATATGTCTAATAAATTTTAAAGAAATTTAATTTTTTTTAAATATTGTTTTTTTTGTAAGTGATATTTCTATAGAAATTTTAGTTTGAATGTGAAAAAAATGTCTGGAAAACTTTTGAAACGAATTTTTCAATCAAAGGGTTAATAGGTTTTGTATTCGTGTAATATTTTTGTGATTTCAATATGTATTCGTGACCTACAAAAGTTGTGATTGTGAACCAATGAAAAATTTAAAATTTTCATAAAAAATAATCATAGTGCAAATTTATTATCAGTGAAAGTATACTTTTATTATAAGGTATCTGCACAGAAATAATGATTCCCTTGTCAAAATACACTTTATATAACTTCTAACACTTTATAAAAAAACCTAACTTAACCTTTTTAAATTATACTTTCACTGAAAATATATTTTCACTGTAACATATACACAAAGTGCGGTCATTTTGGATTCGAATTGCGCCCCGTTTGAATGTTTTATATTGTGTTAAAATAATATATATTTATTTATTTATACATATACGATCTACATGTGGATTGTGTAGATGTAGAAAATTATATAGACTATGTTTATATACATACATAAATGAAAAAAGATGGATTGTTAATGTATAAAATATAAAAAAAAGAATTTGTGTATTTACTGAAATATGTGGCTACGACATGAAATGATGCTAGCCATGTTGAAAATGCTTTAATTAATTGTAAGATTTTGTTTTAAGGACACATTTGTATGTTATAAATAAATAATTAAAAAAAAGATATTCAAAATGCAGAAAAATCCTATGTAAACTAAGTAAATATGAATGAAATATTGTACCGTCTGTATTAAATAAAAAAATAAAAAAAAAAACATTAAAATATTTTTTCCGTTTAATTTTTAAACATGACTCGATTAATAATAATAAATATACATATATTAAAATTATATTTAAATATTTTCAAAAAATAGCAGAGACATCTATCTGACTCACATGTTACTATTGTATAATAAAAATAACATTGAATTCGAATAAAAAAAAATTATTTAAAAAAATCGAACAAATAAGATACTAATTTTAATAAAAATATTTATTTATTAAAAACGTGAAAATCTACAAAGAAAAACACGTCACGTATTCGATTTCACGGTCAACATCAATCAAGCGAACCTCCAGCGCGTGAAATCACCATTTCGAACCGCTGAAAAAACCAAGAGTGTCGACCGTGAAAATTACGGCCATTCACCGTTACTCTGGATGAAAAAAAAACCAAGCATCGCATCAAAATTTACAGAATCATATACAAATTCGGCGACGAAACTTCTATGGGGACGTACAAGCGCGGCCATTGTTTTGGAAAAACGCCGCTGCGTGCCGTTATCGACGTTGTTTTTGTTTTGTTGTTGTTGTTGTTGTTGTGTTGCGCAATCCTGGAGACGACAACGACCTGTGCAGTGGACGTCAGTCGACGAGGCCGGTATCGATCTGTGTGCTACACCCTCTACACACCCACGCGAATTCGATATCTAACACTTTTGAAGGGTTTATACAGCGGTGTCGAAAGTTGGACTCGTGCATTTTTTATATAAGAGTTTTTCGTTTTAACCCATTGAGTCGGGATGGCGAGTCTGACTCGTCATGCGTAACCCGGAACAAAAGAAATAATGAGTCAGATCAGTGTTGGGTCAAGGGTACATGGCGCCCTTAGGCAGATTGGTTTTTAGCGACCGTCCCCATATTTTTTTTAACTAATAAATTTTATAGAAGTTTCAAATAAACCATTTGTACCAAATACAGTGTATTTTTTGACAAGGGAATCATTGATATTTGAGAATCGATTTCATGTGCTCGTAAATTATTATATTTCAATTTTATAACCAAAGAAAAAAGGAGAGCGACGCAAGTCGCCCCTTTGACTTTGGCGCCCTAGGCAAGTGCCTAGTCTGCTCTCTATTTAAGCCGCCCCTGAGATTCGTCATATTTTTATTTTTATTTTATTCGTATGTTGTAGTAGTATAGTGTACTTAACGATCAATAAAAAATATTAGTACAATAAGAAAACAATTGTCGCTAGATTAAAGAAAATGGAGCACTAATCAAACTAACCAAGTAAATCTTAAATATCGGTAAGATGGGATGAATTACGTGGATGAGAGTTGAGTATGAGTTTGGAAATGATGTTAAATGATGTTGGGATTGGGGGTAGTTAATTCTCATAAGTTGCCCAATTATTTTGATAATATATCAATAGATCTAAGCTCGTAGCTAAGATTTTTTTAGGAGATGAAACTTAACTTTTTAAATGTATGTGATTTGCACATTTATATGACCGTAGTTAAGGGAGGGGGCATGGGGTTCTGTCTCCCTAGTATTGCATAAATAAGGTTGAGAAATACTGATTTAATATAAGATTTCGCACATTCAATTGAAACGAAAAAAAAATTTAACTGTTCGTAAACTTTCAAAATGCCTCACAAATTTTGAAATTTTAACCATTATCTTGAATCTTTGCAATATTTAAAATCACACATGTTTCAGGGTTAATTTTGGCAACAGTTTATAAGACATCAGTATTCTACAAAATATTATTTAACAGTAAAAGTTATTCTCATAATTCATTCGAGTTAAAACGAACCAACAAAATCACAGATGTATCAAAAGAGTGATAATATTTAATTGCTAACACATGTGTTTAATTTCAATTCGTAATATGATGTTGATCTAGATTTCAACGCATATTATGACTTTGTCCACAACATTGACACTTTAACTGTAAATTTATAATTACTTTGTACAGAAAATGCTTTTAGAGTTTTTTTCTTCGATTGAAATGGATCAAAACATTATTTCAAAATGTTTAACAACTATAGATTTCATTTTTAATCTCAGATATACATATAATATAACATAACAGAACATAAATAAAGCATCACTTTTCATATATTTTAATGATAAAAAAAGTTTCAAAGTAAATACTACATTCATATTAAATTTAACCTTCGCACCTTGTGACTTCTACTAACAATGTAAAATAATTGAAAAATATTACACACGATTGTTATACGACAGCTAAGTCGTTTATTGAGTAATAAAAATACATCAAAATACGATTACAAAAAAAAACTAATAATAAATCAAAATAGTTTGATCGTAGTTATAGATAACTAGTTTTTTTAATCTGAAATTAGAATTGAAGACAATGTGAATCGAAATCGGAAATTATTTCGAAGAAATCGGAGTTGTGTTTATAATATGGATTGAAATTTGAGAATGAATATTGACACGAGTCGAAGTCATAATATGGAAGTCAGAATCGTAAAGTGGATTGATATTGGAAATTAAGTGGTAATATGAATAAAAAGGTGACTAGATAAATAAAAATACTTTATATACAGTCAAAAGTTGTCAAAATAATTAATTATACGGAGTAAAAATCTTAAGGAGTAAATGGAGTAATATGGAGTAACAATTTTATGGATTTACAAATCCACATTATGGAAATTTTAAAGTCCATAACTCATTAAATAATTATAGATCTAAAGGGAATGATTGTACTGAATGCAGTGGCGGATTTACCTACAGGCAGTGGAAGCTTTTGTCTTATGGTTTCTAGACTTTCTACTCTTTTGATGAATAATTTTTCAAATTCAATCTAAGAAATAAAAAGCTTGAAAAAAGACGTTTTTTTTTCACAAAAGCCGATCGCCCATTTGTCCTTTATTTTATGAATTGATTTTATATCAATATTTTATATCTAGGGGGAGGGGGGGGGGTTGGGATCCTGCTCTATATATTTATATAAATATGTAATGGGGCCTCCAAAAATGTTTGATGTTTATAGCCCATAGTGAACCACTGATTGACTGCATCGTTTTGGCTTAACATAAGTGATAATAAGACGCATGGGTCAAAAGATTTTTACCATCGACTGTTTTTTTAAACATTTTAACAATAAATATTATAATAACTTCACGAATTAACGATGTGAACGAAGAAATAATATAAAAAGGTGAGAAAATGTTTTCGTGCGATAACAAAAGACATATTGATTCTTTTTGAGTTTTTAAAACAATTTTTAATCTTGTAATCTAGTTAGATTTTCGTAATGGATTTATATTTGTATATGTCTTATGAGATTTCTATAGGTTTTACACTTCAAATTCAACATTTTAAACTTCAAATTAACTATCAGAAAATGTTATTAAGATCGTTATTTAAATTGTTTTAATAATACATGGTTGAATTTGATGTACATATAATTTTCCTTATACTGAGGGGGCAAGTCAAAAACCCCATGTTCTCAATTTTCGCGATAACTCAATAATTAATTGCACTATTCAATTCATAATTTACATAATTTACTTTCCGAACGTCTTTTTTTTCTAATGACCAACATTTAGTCCAGTGATAAAACGTAATTAAAAATTGAAACCGTTTATTGTTTACTAATAACCGAGTACAATTTAAGCCAGTCTTGTGTGTAATTTTACCAACAAATTCAAGAAAACGAACTAGTATTAAAGTCAATCCACTCATCTCAAAAATATGAAAACAAAATTAAAATATAGATTAGAGACACCACAATTAATTTTTTATTTTTATAGTATGTCCACGATTGTCTTATGTTTTTAATAATTGAAATATATATAAATATTTATTTGTATATCTCTTTTTTTAATGTCCTGGTTTTGAGTTTCGACAAAATGGTTACACCCAATCCTTATGCCTCCAATTCACTATATTGGAATAAAGATTCGAGGGTGTATTGGAATAAGAATTCGGGGGTGTATTGGAATAAGGATTTGGGAATGTATTGGAATAAGGATTTAGGAGTATTTTGAAATAAGGATTTAGGGGTATTTTGGAATAAGGATTTGGAGGGTGAATTGGAATAAGGATTGGAGGTGTATTGGAATAAGGATTCGGGGGTTTATCAGAATAGGGATTCGGGGGTGTATCGGAATAATAATTTTGGAATGTATTGGAATAAAGATTTGGGGGTGTATCGGAATAAGGATTCGGGGGTTTATCGGAATAAGGATTCGGGGGTATATCGGAATAATAATTTGGGAATGTATTGGAATAAGGATTTGGGAGTGTATTGGAATAAGGATTCGGGGGTGTATTGGAATAATAATTTGGAGGTGTATTGGAATAAGGATTTAGGGGTATATTTTGAGGTTCCTAGGAACCTCAAAATACAGCCCCTGTACATGACTAACTCGCAGGCTGTACCATGCGCACATGCTACCAACACACACACACGAATTCGCAAACGCCCCCCCCTTATCCCCCCCCCGGCCCTCGTTCGCACTGCGGCCGCACAGTTGGCGGCAAACCGTCGCGCGCCGCGGAAGCCTTCGTCCAAAGGCTGGCTTTTGCGACCATCGGCAAGTGTGCGCGGCGCGAAAACGGCAGGGGTGCCAACCGCGGCCCGGAACCGCGGTTGGCAGCACTACCGAGATGTTTTGGCGCGGTTCGCCGGCCGGCGTTAACGATTTTTTGAAACGTCAACGCGGCGCGCGCAAATGTCAAACCGCCGGGTTGCCAGCGCGAAAAATTCGGCGCGGTTTTGACAGCGTTTTATACGCGCATGTTTTTAGACGTTTGCCTAAACGATATTGGAACACGCAACACTAAAATGCCATGATGATAGAACGCACGACACTGAGGCGCTTTCAAAATATTCAAAATTGTGTGATTGATAGCAATAGTTGGATCATTTAATCATTATATGGTCATGAAACAAGTAGTGCGTGTTACCGTCTGTGTGTTTTAGTGTCTTGTGTTTTAGTGTCGTTTTGGAAAAAAACGTTTTTTTTTTGTGGGAACGATTTTCGGTTTCGCGTTGATTATACAGATTGATAGTTTTTAGTTTTGTTGGGATGATTTGATAAATTGTTTTTTTTTTTAACATTACAGATAAATTATAAATGTGTTCCGTTTTGATAAAAGGAATTTTTGAAGTTTCGCAATTGTTTTTTACATTACGATAACGCGTTAGTGATAGTGAATGTTTGCATGCCACTGCTGAAGACATCGATTTACGAAAAAGGTGATTGTTTTTTATATTATTATTATTATTATTGTTATTATTATTATTATTTTATTATTATTATTATTATTATTATTATTATTATTATTATTATTATTATTAAATAGTTATTTTTTATATAAAACAGATCGAGTTCTGTTTATAAGCTACAATCTCGATTTTTGTAATACTTCTATAGGGGCGTAAGTATCTACCGAAATCAAAAAGAATTTATTTTGTATTTATCATTTGAGTTTTTCACAATATATATTTTGGTAATCGTGTACTTTAGGTGCGTAAATTATGTATTGACAAATTTTCATTTTAACATGAATAAAAATGCATTATAAGTGCTTAAATTAAGATTCTTAACGTATTTTACGCATAATTTATGCATTAGAAGTACGTAAATTATTTTTTTAAACGAATTTTGTGCTTATTATTAGTTTGAAAATTATATTTATTAATTTTTAGCCATATATTAACGAGTTTCGGGTTTAAATATTGTATTATTAGCACCTTTTACTATCTGAACTATTAGTATATGAAAATTTATACGACCAAAAAGGAAAAGTGATTTGTAAAAACTGAAAAACATAGCCTTCTTACGTACAAGTATAACTTACTCGTGAAATTCATTAAAAAAAAAAAACTAAAATTTGGACTTATAATGTATAAATTATGCTTAAAATACGCCAAAAAAAATTTAATTTAAGCACCTATAATGCATTTTTATTCGTTAAAATGCAAATTTGTTGATAAAAAATTTACGCACCTAAAGTAACAGATTACCATTTTTTTTATAACGAGATATAACTTTTCACTAGTACTATTTTCGAACAACAGTTATATGCGTGTTTGAACGGTAGCTTTGCATATGTTTAGAGCTCGATTTGCATAGAATTTCCAATTGAACGAAAGTGAAAATTTACTAATAATAATACACATGAAACGATTATTTCAAAATTATTATTAAACGTTCGACCGTGGAAACGAAAAAAAAAAGAATACTTTTACTGAATCTTGTCGATGATGCAAATCGATGATGTCATATATGTATTTGTGGAAAGGACGTGTATCGGTTTGTATTTTAATTTTTTTTTGCAATGTCTTCGAATTGCGAAAATGTATTGAAAGTTTTAGAAAAAAGTTCAAATATGTAAAAAATTCCGAAAAAAAAACATATCACTTTATGTTTTGCTTAAAAATAAAAACGGTATTTACTGTTTACCGAAATTAAATGATAAGTTATACGATTAGTAAATTGATATCCTATTGATTTTAGATCATCTAAAAAAAAAATTATGATTATCATATCAAAATTATATATTCTCTTTGTTATAAATTGATGAAAAATGTTTGAACTTTTATTAAATTATATAAGTTATATAGATTGTATATGATAATAATGATGATGATGATGATGATGAAATCATATTTTTCAAACTCGATGACCTAGTTACAAGATTCGCATTAAAATGAATAAATCCAAACATTTTAATGCACAATTGTTGTGACATTTATTTGCTGTGTTGCCAGTTGAAATTTTTATTTGAATGAAATATGTACATATATAATTGGGTTACGAAATTAAAATAATATTTTTGATTATGATAAATTGATTTAATACAAAATTGAAATCAATTCGTATTATTTTTTAGGACTTTTTTATATACTCTTTGTACGTTTCTAACAAAGTCAACACAAAGTATAATTTCAATATAGTATTCCCATAAAATGAACAAAAGATATTTTATTGTAAAATATTAATGCACTTTTGTTTTATTCAATTTTATAAATATCTTGAAACCAAGAAAAACGGAGATAAGCTACTTTCTAATATAACTGTTTATATGTTACAAAAAATCTGTATTTTTACTAAAATATATGGAAACTATACAGAAATATAGATTTCCATTTTTAAATATATTTTATCTAACTTCTAACACTTCATAAAAAAAACTTAACCCAATCCAACTTTTTTGTGAACAGTAAAAGTATAGATCCATCAATACACTTTCATTATACATATACATATGTTATACAACGTTTGTGTATTCGCTTCGTTCATGAACGAAGCAAAGAATATTGCTTTGACAATGATATTTCTGTTGGTGTATAGTTGCCATCTAGCGTAGACCTATAATTTAACGTCTTCTGTCAAATATGACAGTTGTCGTATCTTACGATATACTTATAGAAAGCATTAAAATATTCTTGACGTGTTTGTTATTCGGTGAGAAATATTTGGAAATATCGACACGTAAACGATAAAAGGTTCGACACCATAGTTCGATAGTTGACGTGCCTTACTTATAGTAAGGCACGTCAACTATCATATTTGACAGAAGACGTTAAATTATGCACCTATGCTAAATACTACATGATGCATATTCGCCACCAGATGTTGTTAAATTTCACAGAAAAAGCAAGATTCTTTGGTTCGTTCGTGAACGAAGCAATCACACAAACATAGAGTAACATAACATACAATTTTTGAAATAACAAATGTATAAAAAAAAGCTTGAAAACAAGATTTTAATCAACAACTGCCTCTACTGACCCACATTCATTTTCACACACGATTGTTTCGTTTTTTTCCCACATTTGGCAATTTTTCGGCAAACGTGCGACGATTTTTCACTGAAACATTTTTTTTTCAATTTTCGAAAGAGAATAAACGAATTGGTCCGACCTCGGCGATGCTTCGGCACTTTTGCGCTAATTATTATCAATTAAATGAACGGGTCGGTCACGTAATGCCATTAAATCAACGTCTAATCACATTAAGATACCATCATCGTCGGCCATGGCCGTTTTTTGCACGAAAACTCGAAATGGACACATAATAAAGTCCATATGGTTTTTTTGTACAGCCGTATTTTGCGGTTAAATTGATTTTTTTTAATTATTTTTCGAATGTATTATGCAAAACGGAGTCGTGTGTGTTATAATACATATATATTTTTTTGTATTGGTTGAAAGTCATCTTACGTCATTTCTGTGGTGAAAACATGTCTAAAAATAAATGTTTGTGTAACTCGGATAGGTCACGATTTTAAGGGTCACATTTTATTTTATGTATTTCAACCGGTTGTATAATATAAAAATCAATTTTTTTTATATTAATTTATTTAAAAAATAAATAAAATATTTTTTTATATTTATGTAAAGTGTACTATAAATTTTTGTTGCGGCTTCGCGATAAAATATTTTAATACAAGTTTATGTTATATAACATAATAATAATAATAATAATAATAATAATAATAATAATAATATATAAATTTTATTTTCTAGAATCAAACATTTAATACACTAATCTTAGATTTATTATTATAAAAACTAAACAGGTTTTATGGATATAATTCTATAAATATGTATTATAAAAACCTATAAATAAATTCTTCAAGGCTTTTTCATAATGACTTAATAGTTGAGATAGTTGAAGTAGGTTATCGTAAATCGTTCGTTTTTATATTTAAAGCAAACTATTTTACCAATTATAATTATGAATAATATAGAAATATCAAAAAATATATATTTTTTTTGAAGATTTCATTGAATATTCTGTTTTAGTTTATATTTTAAATTTTGAAACTTTTGAATCGTTAAAAACTGAAATTTTTCAAAATATCTACTACAAATGAAAAACTTCAACCTTGTATTTAATCTAGAATTTCAGATAAAAATTTGGTTCCAAAATCCCTAAATTTAGTCATTAAACATTAGGTAATAATTTTACTTAAAATTTTGAATGATAATTCGATTCCAAAACCTTTACGATAATAACACAGAATTGTTCTTCCAAAATTATGGGATTTTTACTTTGAAATTGTAGGCAATAATTTGATTCCAAAGTCCCTAGATTAGTAATATCATAATCTCGATTATAATAGTCATACAAAATTGCTCTCCCAAAATACTGGAACCAGTCCTATATAGTCCTATTAGTCTTATTAGTTCTAAAATACCTAAATTAAATTTACATCAAAACACCGATACATTTCAATTTCATTAGTCATACAAAGTTTAATTTTCGTCCAAAATCACGGAAAATCGGACGAAAATTCGGTTTCAAAATCTCTAGATCAGTTATATTATTATATTCACAAGATATTTCTTATACAACAACGATACAAATATTTTTTCAAAATCCCAGGATTAGTCCTATATATTCTTATCAGTTCTAAAATACCCACATTATATTTATATCAAAATCCCAATATTTGTATATTCGGGATTATTTAAAATCTCAATCACCTTAGCCATACAAAGTTTAATTTTCGTCCAAAATCCTGCAACTTCGGACGAAAATTCGGTTTCAAAATCCCTAGATTAGTTACATTATTATATTCACAAGATATTTCTAATACAACTACGATGCAGAGATTTCCTTCAAAATCCCGGGATTTAGATCTCGGGATTGCGCTTCCTATTCTGAACGTATCAGTTCGGAATCGAATCGACACGCGCCAATACAAAAATCGAAACGGAAAAACCGGTCTCAGACAGAAGCCAGGGCAATGGTCGCATGCAAATGGGTCACGGCCAAGTCGCGTCCCGTCTTTCGATTTCCGTTGGCGGCAATGACGGATCACAAACGGAATTCGTTAATTTTTGTATTCGTATTGGAGTATTTTATCGATTTTTTTATTATGTATCAAAGGTTTTTGTAAAATTTGTTTTGTCCACTATCGAAATGTGGAATGAAATTGAAACGGTTCAAAAATGTTGAAGCATATCATACGAAAATAAATTATTTTTGAAGTATAATCGAATAAATTTAATTGTATATTATTGATATCGTTATTTTTGTTACTTTTGATAATGCCTTTTTTTTCAATAAGTTAGAAACTGGTATATTTTTGAAATTGTATTTGCATCTTGATGAAAAAAAAATCAAACAAAGTCATTCTGAATATCTGATTCTTATCTATTTTTCCTATTTTGATTATTCAAATCTGTTTTAATATCAATTATCGTTTCACAAACTCACAAATGACTTAATCCACTGTCGAAGCAAACACAAACTGAACTCTTTTGAGCAATTTGATCTAACGTCCCAATTCCTATAACTTTTTAAAGATTGTTTCAGAGAATATAAAAGAAAGAAGTGATATGTCAATATATTTTCGCATTTCCGTCTTATTGTTAGACCAATCTTATAATCCACTTTAATAAATTCACAAATGACTTAACCCACTATCAAAACAAACACAAACTGAATTCTTTTGAACCAACTCGATCTAATATTTCGATTTCTATAACTTTTCAAAGATTGTTTCACACAATATAAAAGAGAAAAATGATATATCAATATATTTTTGCATTTTCGACTTATTGTTAGAACAATTTTATAATCCACTTTAACAAACTCACAAATGACTTAATCCAGTGTCAAAACAAACACAAACTGAACTCTTTTGAACCAACTCGACCTAAAGTCTCAATTTCTATAACCTTTTAAAGATTGTTTCACACAATACAAAAGAGAAAAATGATATGTCAATATATTTTCACACTTTCGTCTTACAATTAGATCACTTTCATAATCCACACGATCCAAAGTGAGGCCAAAGTTATCAAACATCAACATTTCGATATTGAAACAAGATAAGCCATCCTCCCGATATCGAATATTATTAGTTTCAGATAATGAACAATATGTAGGAAACAACAATGTCTGTCGATTTATGTAACGAAACTACCATGCGAGTTTATCGTTGCGCAATAGTGAAAGTACCGCAACGAGATCGCGTCTTCTTTGCCATGTACGTGTATGGTTCTCAAACGTTCCGAGTTTGAGAATCGCATTTTAGTGTGAAAGCCTCTAGTGAAGTTGTAGAAAACGATATAGTTTTATTTTATAAAGGAAATAGTATGATACGATATGTATAATATGTTACTCAATGCCTGTATAATTGCGTTTTTCATTAAATACGTAAAAAAGTTTGCATTTTTTGTGAAATTTAAACCAAATTTGGTATTTGTATTAAAATGATTTTTTAAACTGGCAATTTTATGAATAAAATGGGTTGTTTTGTGATTTAAAAAGTCGAGTCATGTATCTGTGGTTCGTGATGTCCTTTTTAACAATATTACGATATTCTGAAGTCAGAAATACAAGTCTTTCTCAGCCTTCCATAGGTATATTGTAAAACACGTCTACTATCATATTTGACAAATGACGTTAATTTTTTTTAATAACACCAATAAAGGCCGACAAAATATCAACAGATGACGTTAAATTTGACAAAAAACTTGTTTAAAGTTTTATAAATTTCCGAATCTATGGTTTTATAAAAGTGTATGAATCGTGTTAACTGATAATGATGATACGAGTACTTAGTAAACTAAAAGTTTATTAAGTTTACTTAGAAACCATAAATTTGTCATATTTTTGTGATTATCAATTTATCATAATCCATATCAAAAAACGAAGTAATTTTCATTCGACATAGTGAAGTTGATCGATTCAGGTCAGGTTCGTTTATATATATTTTTTTATATAATATTATATGTTTTGACTTATTATCGGTCAATGTTAAGTGTTATTTTCCGCAATATTAAAACCAATTATGCATTAAAAGTATATAGTTATGAAATAAGATTCAAATCGAAGAATATTTTGTTTGAATTTCGACGAAAAAAGATAACTGTGTTGACTATTATTTCGGCGATTTATTTGACCCGAAAGATAACCTATTATAAAATTTTTCAATGTCACCCTATGTCTAGTATGATATACAACAAAATACAGTTACTAGCTCAAAATATAATATTTAAATGAATTCATTTTTAAAAAATAATCTCAAAATTGTATGATGCTAGCTTTGATGTCGTCCTAATTAAATGTTGGTAAAATGTTTTGTACGCTTTCAGATTATTTATTTTTGTAATAAATGGTAAAAGTTTGATAACTTTTTTTGATAACTGAAATTTCACATGAAAATACTCAAAATCTCATATCAATGATACCTGATCGATCAAAAAACGCAAACTCCTGAAAAAAATTCACTCAAATGGAAAAGCCCGACTTTTCAGCAATGCGGAAAATCCCCGCAACGAACTCCCATAAATTATTATTTTTTTTTTCGACGACGCCGAAAAGCCAGACGGCAATTGCGCCACTTTCAGGAGTCCAGCAGGCGCCATCCTCGATCGATACTGTTGTTCTGGTGGGTTTTTGGGCTACTGTCAACTCGTCTTCAGGACCACACTCGTAAACTTCAGGAAATTTCCCTTCAGGAGTTTCCTATTGTATTTGTTTGTATGTGAATGTTGAGATTGGTCGCGTTCGTATTGAGCCAAAAGCGGTATGATCAGTTGACGGATGAAAATTTTGGAAAATTCTACTTCAGAATTCTACTTTGGTCTTGTTTTGTATTTGTTTGTATGTGAATGATGGGTTTTGTTATGTTTGAGTAGAGCGAGAAGATGTGTAGTCAGTTGACGGATGAAAATTTCGGAAAATTCCTCTTCAGGAGTCTTGTTTTGTATTCATGTGTATGAATCATGAGTTTGAGTTGAGCAAGAAGCGGTACGGTCAGTTGACGGATGAAAAATTTGGAAAATTCCACTTCAGGTGTCTTGTTTTGTATTCGTGTGTATATGAATGATGGATTTGGTTGTGTTTGAGTTGAAAAAAAAGCGTTACGGTCAGCTGACGAATGAAAATTTCGGAAAATGCCACTTTAGGTATCTCGTTTTGTATTTGTTTATATGTGAATGATAAATTTTGTCGTGTTTGAGTAGAGTGAGAAGGTGTGTGGTCAGTTGATGGATGAAAATTCCGGAAAATTTCACTTTAGGTGTCTCGTTTTTTATTTATTTATATGGGAATGATAAGTTTTGTTGTATTTGAGTAGAGTGAGAAGGTGTGTGGTCAGTTGACGGATGAAAATTTCGGAAAATTTCACTTCAAGAGTCTTGTTTTGTATTCGTGTGTATGTGAATGATGAGTTTTGTTATGTTTGAGCTAAGCGAGAAGCTGCACGGTCAGTTGATGTACGCAAATTTCGGAAAATTCCACTTCAGGAGTGTTGTTTTGTATTTGTCCGTATAAATTATGGGTTTGGTTATGTTCAAGATAAGCGAGAAGCGGTATGATTAGTTAATGGAGATAAATTTCTGGAATTTGAAATTTTCATTCAAGAATCTTCTTTTGTATTTATTTGTATATGAATGATAGGTTTGGTCGTGTTCGAGTTAGGCGAGAAGGTGCGTGGTCAGTTGATGAACATAGTTTTTGGCGTGACAAATCTAACAATTTTACGAAAACGACTATTCCGGTCAAAATGCGACATATGGTCACCCTTATAGTGGAGTTTTGGTATATTATATTTAGTGGCTGATCCAGGAATTTTGGAATAAATTTTTCAAAATTTTCAACCAAGATCATATATTTTTTAGCCCACTTTTTTTCACTTAAAATCGATGAATATATTTTTCTCACTAGATTCGTTTCTATGTTTTTCAACCGCAATGTTTTCGATATTGTCAACCGCAGTTTGAAAATATCAATTTATTTTTGATAATTTCTTAACCCAATAGCCGTCGTGCTGTGGTTTAACGTTATTATTTATACACATTTGTTTTAAATTAAAAAAATACAATTTACATAAAGATAAAACGGGAAGTTGCTTTATCGTAATGAAATTGACGGTTGATAGCATAACCTCAAACGTATGAAGCCCATACACGTTCGGTTCAATATATTTTTTTAAACTGAATATAAACGTGTGTGTTTGGTCAATTATAGAATTCTTCATATCAAACATAATATAATATAATAAGTATTTTTTGTTATTTATAATTTTTTTAATATGAAATAAAATTTCATATTATAAAATGACAGTTAAATACTATTTTATTTTTTATAGTACAGTTTTATTTTATATCAAAAAAATGTTGCAAAATGATTTTTATTTCATATAATATTTATATCAACGTCTTTATAGAATTTTTATTTAAAAAAATTATTTATATGAACAATCGAGTCGATTGACACATTATCGTCCATCGAAAGTGTCAACAGCCGAATTTGAAATTCTCAATTTCAATAACTTTACCACGCATTGAATTATTTATCATTGTTCGAGTTATCGCGTTAATTTTCAATCGTTCCTTAATAATTTACCGACACTTTTCCGGGTCGAAAACAATCAATATTGATTGACAAACTAAAAAGTGACGACTTGTCGCAGAACGGCGACATTCATCATGTAAATTTTAGTGACAATGCTATTAAAAGCATTATATTCATATTATTTCGAAGATTTATCAATTTTTTGTATTTATTTTTGTCTTTTGAGTTAATATTTTGATTTTTTGTGAAACGTTCAATTAATTTTAGTTCTTCACTTTTTTGTTAGGTTTGAATTCTTATTATAATGTGTGATTTTTATGTGAATAAGCAATACAGCTTTTACACTTTAAATTCATTCTTTTGAATTTTCAATTATAAACCTTTTATAAATCAAATTCAACCATCGCAAATTTATTTTCTTAATTTTTTCTTTGTTTTCTTAATATTTCATGAGAAATATAAAAGAAATGTTAGGCAAATATCAATTTTACCTATTTTAAGATTGATTTAATAAAAAATATAATTGATTATGTATAATATATAAAATAAAAAAAAAAGTTACTAACTGAAATTATCAAAGTCAAATTGAAGAATAATGTGCATTTAATTGATTATTATGGCAATGGTCTTAATAATACTACCTGATGGGTCAATTGGATTTGGAAAAGGCTTAATTTAGAGTTAAAAAGGTTGAATTTGATTCGAAAAAGGTTGAATTTGATTTGTATACGGTGGAATTTGAAGTGTACAAGCTGTTACATATAAGAGACATTGTTGTATTACAAAATTGCAAAATTAATTTTTAAAAAGCCTTAAAAACATTTTTTTTTAAATATGCAAAACGTGTATGGCCGTCAATAGATCGATTCGAGCTATTTGGCGAGTCTTAGTTTTAAGTTTCCAGGGCACCGGCTCTCAACCAGAGGTTGGATATTTTTAGTCAAACCAGAATCGTTCAGCTTCTAGACGAAGCTGGCAAACTGTTTTCAGACGCGCCTAGATTTAAATTTTGAAAATTCGCCGAAACGACGTAAGCGACCTGAAACTGAAACTGATCGCGAAACGAAAAAATGTAATGGAAAAATTGTGTTTTCGATCCATCATTATCTTTGAGGAAATAGTTAACAATAAAACGCGGTATTCTACAGACTTGGCGGTTATCTATTATATTTTACGGAAAAAATTGTGATAGTTTATATCGATAGATAATCTATATCAACAATTTCGATTTGGTTCTAAAAATTTCTAGTTGTAATATCAATTTGTATTTGTATATATTTAATGAAAATAATAATAGATGGATCAAATTTGCATATGTAGAAATATGTGAATAGTTAAACAGTAAGTAATTTATAATATTTTTTAAATAGATAATTTTTAGTATTTAAATTCATTGTAACTAAAACAAGGAAAATAATTCCAGAAGTTTTGATAAATATTTTGAAAATTTCATTTCACAGTAAAGTAAAGTTATATATGATGCAGATGAAATTGAAATCATCATAAGTTGTATGAAGATAATTTTAATCCTTTTCAATTTTCATCTATTATCTTGAATGGTTCAATTTAAAAATTATGTTATTTTTGATTAAAAAAACAAGAATATGAAAAAAAATCTATGAAATCCAAAACATAAATGATTCCAATTGAAATCGTTCAATCGGAAAAGGTTCAAGTTCGAGTTTAAGGTTATATGTAGGGATTCCTTTACTGTTAACGTCGGTAATTTGGCAAGAATTGACCTTCGACATTGCCAGTGATATATGATAGATACATTTACTGGTAATACCTGTTGTTAAAAAAACGATGCTTACAAACGTCAACGAATAAAAAAAAGTCATCAATATAAACATGAGTCAATTGAGTGGATTGAGTTGGTTAATTTGTTGATAAGTTGTATTGTTTTCATTATTTGTATCGGTTTGAATATGTAAAATTAACGAAAAAACTAAAGGTAATAAGCACGTACATTGTACAGGTTTGAGAATTTTTGCTAATTTGCATTGTTATCACGGTGATGTGTTTTTTGCCTATAAACGTTATCGCTGTCGCTTATGCACACTATTGGAGCCTTATCGAATACACGTGCTTTTTAAATTACCAGTTAGAAAATCATAAAATTTTGGAATCCTCAGATAAGTTAATCCTTAGTATAAGTTAATTCTTTGAAGCTCGATGGTATTAAAAATGTCCCACCTCGAAAAATTTAAATAAATTGAGTAACAGAGTTTCATGTTGAGTCTCACCTACTTTAATTGGTCAATGGGTGGTCTGATTTAATCAATGGGTGACATAGTTTTTTTTGTTGAACTGTTGTGTTTTGTTGTTTGTAAATTTGACAGTGCATGTCTAATTAATAAAAAAAATAATTACTTTTATTATTATTATTATGTAATTTTACTACCTTAGTTTTGGGTTAGCGCGATAAGGTAAAGCCTAATCTGTCACATCACTCACATCAGTTGATAAGACCTTGTCCTTTAGTGAATAACTAACAGGATGCTAATGATGACGATGACTTCCTTAGTGATCAAAATAATAATCCTATTTTGTTAAATTTTATAAGGATAAAATTTCTATGTAATTAGGGTTTTTTGCCTAAAATCCTGTGTTTCAAAAGGTCACGGTCCTACCCTTAGAAAGGTAAAAAAAGTTATGCAAAAGGTATTCTATATCTTTGAGGTAGCAATGTTTTTTTTTTATATGTTACACATCGTTTGTGAAATTGCTACGTTTATACACAAAAAGTTTTGTGTGTATACGAACTATATATAGTGGGAAGGTGTTTTATTGATGTTTTTCAAAACTAAACGTCTTCATCATATGAAATTTGAACCTCTTTTTCATTGCCTTCTTTGTCAACTTACAAAAAATCAACTTTGTAGATAACAACAAGAGTATAAAACTAAAAAAAATCAAGCCCAACTCAATTGACACTTCCAAGATCATTTTGTAAGCAAAGACAATGAAAAGGAAAAAGTTTAAATCCTGGCGAAAAACATAAACAGAGCACTGTTCGAAAACGTACCAATTTCACAAACCATGCAAGATCATGAACAGAAAATGGTCACATCTTGTTGAAAAAACACGAATAGCGCATTATTTTCCACTATACATTGTTCACAAACGTAACGATTAAACGACGCATATGTACAAAAACCTTGCACAATCAATGTCACAAATCTTGAAAATGTGAAAAAATCTTGCACAAACAACTACAGACCAATGTCTAAAACAATCCCTCTAACACCTACTCCAATGGTGCTTTTCACCAACCTCTTCCACATAGCACTTAAACAAAAGCCACCCAAACTCTCAAAAACCTAAGCTTAAGCTTTATAACTAATCATCAACTAATGAAATCAATATGACTTTTTGCTTCCAGAGCCGGACTGGGATAGAGCGTGACACGGGCACATCGAATCAGCTCCGTCCCGAAGCGTCCCGGCGCAATGGCGCTCGCCAGCTTGGGCCAGTCGCTGTCCAGCATCCGGACCCAAACATGGAACGCCATGGCGGACCTAGCTGAGGCCGTCGACGACCTCATCTGCAGCTTCGACTATTCGTATGCAGACGCGGCCATGGACACCCTAGTCATGTTCGCCTTCTTCTGGATCGTGTTCCTGCTGTTCGCCGCCTGGCTCGGCAGGTGGCTTTACTCCAGGTTCAGGTCCCCCAAAGCGGCAGCAGCTACCCAAGAGCCAGCAGCTGCCCTGACCAAGAAGCCGGTCGTCGAAACGAACGAAGAAACCACGAAGACAGTCTCGAACGAAGCACCGGGAGCCTTGGGCATCACCGAGCTGCCCAAGCCCAAGTCGGTGCTCTCCAAGCCTCCTATATCCAGGCCGATGGGTTCAGGAGGCGTGTCGGCGACTCCTCCCAATAGGAAGAGGCTCTCGAGGATGTCGCCAGGCCCTGAGGTCCAGCAGCCCAGGAGGACTGGAACCGTGACTCCTCCTGGGTGTGTGGGAGCTGACCAGGTCGCCGCGCGTTGGGCAACCAACATTTTCGCGTGGTTGTACAGTGATTTGGTGGTTGTGAACGATCTGCTGCAGCTGTGGATACTGGCCATGAACGAGTACTCGAAGAAGTCCGTCGAAGAGGTGAGACCGTGTTGTGTTATTTTTTATTGGGGCGTAGTTGAGTTGATGCGGATTTATCGATTGAAAAAATGTTTATATGAATACCGGAAATGAAAAGGACTTAAGTGCTTTTTTTAAGATTTTGATATACAACGATTTTTATCTAGAAGTTCACATAGTGGCGCATACTATTAGTACAAGTTCGCTGTTGATATACAATATTAAAAACTGATTTCGGGAAATCCAGATCACGTTTTAAAACATTGGCATTAGTATATATGTTGCAGTCCATTTATATTATCAGTCCTAACCTAACCCAATCCAATCCATCATTATCTAACACAACTCAACCCCCAAAAATGTACAATCCAAATATACATGGACTAAAATACACCTGGACTGTGACATGACATATACATAAATGACATGTATAATATAATAGAACTTATTTCTGATATAAAACCGATTTTGGATTTTTCGACACTTTTTTATATCCGGTATTCATATTATGGTTGTTAAAGGGAAAATGTTCATGATATGAAGTTTCACTTTTGATATGTGGAAGGTTTACGCAATATTCTTTTGCGATACGTATTCATCGTATGTTTATCCATTCATATGTCGACGATTGTGGAACTTCTTTTTTTTTTAAACTCATGTTTTTTTCATGTTATGCGAAAACTCGAACGATTTTGCCGAGCTTGTGCCGTATTAATTTCGCTCAGCTCGTAAGCTGAATAAAAATAAAACAAACGAACACTATTATTTAATACATTACATATGACTTAAGACATTACGACTTTGAAGCTAACATAAAATTATAACATCGACATCTCCAATTGGGAAATTATTAATATTTATGAATCCAAAAGACATAATGCACGTGTTTTATGTTTTATGTTCAGTGAACCTAAATACGTAATTTCGACATAAATAAATCGATTCTAGCATTGCGCTTCTGAACCATTCCAAAATAAACTGTTTCATCACGTGACGTAATTTTCAGCTCTTTCAGCAGTTTCGTTTCGGATTATAATTATTCGTCAAAGCGTTTGACTTATTTTCGACATCGTGACGCGTCCAAGATTCTATATTTTCCGCTGAAAACACAAATGACACACACTCACAAAGCAAAAAGATTTCAGACATGGGGTTATAGATTCAAAACTCACAAAATTATTGAAATCGTAGGGTTATTATGAAATAATCGCGAAAACAGTCCAAAAATTGTTGAATTGTTATTCGAATTGGAAGTTTCGGGAAAATTTGGAAATTTATATTAAATTTGAATCTTGTTTATTGTATTTCAATTACATTTTCATTGAAATTCACGATTTTTGAAATTATCATCACCATTATCATGATGATGATAATGTCAAAAGTTTTTATATGTGCGATAATGAAAAAGTAACTATTGAAATAAATATTGAATCTTTAGTCTCAAATTAATTCAGTTTATTAACCGTTTTATCTATCGCTTAACTTTATAATTTATAAAAACCAATAAATTAATTTATCTAAATTATTATTTTGCAAAAAGAGGAACAAAGAAGAAGAACCGATTATTTTTTTTACACTATTTTTTCAGTCTAATACGGTATAAAAAATATGTATTATTATGTCATAATGGTAAAATTCGGTTCAGGGCAGTATACAATTATAGTTGTTAAATAAAAATTTTCAACGTTTTTTGATGATTTTACATAGCGACATTTTTCCACATTACACATTTTTTCAACCTTTTTTTATAAAGTACATTTGGATCGAAATCCTATCCAAATATAGTGATGAATCCAATTTTTATATGGTCATCATACATTTTTTTAGACGGTAGTCTCTGGAACTTATCCCCCGTGTAAAAAGAAGATTGAGTGTATAAATTTAAATATTGTATCATTTTTTCAACATATAATAACATCAATATTTTTTCGAATGTAAATATAAAAAAAAAAACAATAAAAGATCAAAAAACCATGATAATATTATAAAATTATAATAATTTGATATTGAAATGCGAGTTTTGGTTCTGTATTCCTCGCGTGCACCAAAATATGCGTCGGTCGACCATCTGGTGCATATTTCGAACTCAGAATTTACCGCTAAATCCAAAAATAATGCCATAACGCGTTATAAATCGTCCATTAGAATTTGAAGAAGCGATCCGTTCAATGTACTGTTTCACGTCTAATATTTGTAAGAAATTGCACAACACTTCGTCTGGCAACACTAGACGAAAATAATATAATAAGCGCGCCGCAACAATAGTAAATTTGTCGTAGGAGTTGGCGGTTTTTTTTTTGGAAATAGTTGTTTCAAAAATGCGGTTTAAAATAAATATTATATTTTGAATTTGTAAAAATCGATCGTTTCGCATAATTTGTGAAAAAATCGATGAAATCATCAATCATATTTCGATTATGTATGATATATTGATATAATTACATGTATATTTTTGAATCGATGCATTTGAATTTTGGATATCAAAATAGAAATAATACAGAAGTATTTTGTTATTTTAAAAGTTATGGAGTTCTCGTTTTATCTTTCTCGATGTCAATTTTGGCGCATTTATCATTTTGTTTGATGTTATATAAATTTTTCTAAATTGAATCATATTTTTAAATGACATTAACATAATCAACAAGAAAAAGTTGAAAGTTATTTCAATTGTGAACTCTTTTTGAGTGAAACTTCTATAGTCACAGTAGAGCGAGTCGATTTGAATAATTGAATAAAATTAAACGCATTTTTACAACAAACATAATAGTAATTAACCATTCTGTCATATAATTATTATATCAATTATAATACTTTCTATATCATATTTGAACATGAAAAAGTTAAAGACAAAAATATTCCAAAGTATACTTGAATAATATAATATTTTAAAGTATTCACCCAAATTTATTTTTTCACATTTTTATGTGCTTATACCACTTTTGTATTTGTCGACTCATATCGTTTCGAAATTCGTGAAGTATGGCTTTAAATAGCTTAAAACCGACCTTGCTTTGGGAGTTACGCGCCATTTGTCACACTAATGATCGATTGTTGCGCTCTAGCAGCCATATTGTGTTTGAATGTGCGATTGAAGTTTTTCTCATTGTTCTTATTCGAGATGTGAAGATTCTTATCGTTGCTATTGTCGCATGCTTTGATTCTCAGCTTTTGAGTTTAGATCGTGAATAGAATCGATTAGAATAGAGATGAGTTGGTGAATTTGAGGTTATGTTCTAATCGACCAATAGGAATGCTTCGTTTTGTGGTCACGTGATGTAGTGAGATTATATGCTCTGAACGTGGAATTTGTTAATTTTATCGAATACGTTATTTTGGAAAGTATATTGGGATTGATCAATAATCACAAGTCAATAGTATAATTAGGTTAATTATCTATTTATTAATCATAATACATGTTGTTTAACGCTTATATAATAAAATATATGACTCAACTAAATCTTCGATGTATCATAATAACAATCATGAAGTCGATTGTTTAAAATATAATATGATGACGTTATCATTATCATATGCAGCCTACACAACTTCCATTGTTGGATAAATCCATTTTTCAATATTCATACCTTCTTTCTTCTTAACAAAAAAAAAATCTTGAAAAGTTCAATATTAAAACCACCCTTTTCCAAAACGATCTGACCATCGATCCATTGACAAACCACAATACACATCACTTAATTTCTACAATGAAAATTACATAAAGCCAGCAATAAATAGCGAAACTGTACAAACAAAAACAAAAATATACCGTTAAAAATCCGAAGAGACCAACCGGCGCACTTCGATCAACTTTTTCTGATGCACCTTTGCGCTATCGGCGTACAAACGGTTAACTTAATAGAAACGATACATTTTTCAACTGATGCAAATCCGCAAGTCATGTGGTATCTGTATGCGATTCGTCGGGAAAAAAATCTAGTCGGAAAACTTTCCGAAATGCCGTTCGTATGAAATGGTCCAAAATTAAACCGGCGCTATTTTTGAACGTCGAGCTTCCTCTCGTCTCCTATCACTTTTTGTGTGTGTGTTCGTTTTGAACCGTTGTGTTTCACATTTGAATGTTGTTAGCCGATTTTTTCGCGGTAAAGTGATTTTTGAGGTGAAACTTCTGCTAGTGAGGAATAGGGAGGCCATTGCCGGTAAACCGGTAAATGGTCCGAATAATAGTTGGGTAATTTATTGGTGAATTTTTTACTTTTACCGGCGATTTTCGAGGTGAAATCTTAAACTGAATCTGAAACTTTTGCTAGTGCGGAATAGGAAGACCATTGTTGGTAAATCGGTAAAACGGTTTACCTGTAAATGATTCAAATAAGAGCTCGGTGATTAATCGTTAAATTTTTTACTTTTACCGGTAAATAAAAAAATATATCTTTTTTATGAGTGCGAGTTGTATATTTAGTTGCGTTTTGAATAATTTTTGACAAAATTTCAGGTAGTTTAGGTTTATGGTTTACTTTTGAAAAAAATTTGGATCGTGTAGGTTCACGGTTATTTTTTGTTGGTTTTTCTTTTTTTTCCGATATTTTCCCGGTTTTTATACAAAATTTAATTTACTGGTAAAGCGATAATTAGTAAAAAATTACGGTAATTTTGATCTCCTTAGCGTAGAATTTGATTGAAAGGATTTTTTAAAAATAAAAAAATAACTGTTTTGATGTTACGTGATTTTCGTTGTGATTGATATTGATAATTTTTATTTTGGAATCGCGGTTGATGATAGAAATTCCGATATTTTTGACTCATCACAGTGTATACGTACACCAGTCATTTTTGAGACTATTCCAGAGAAATATTTCTTGATAAAATTTCCGTTCAAGATTTCGGAAATGATGTTTTTTTTTTAAATAGAAAATTTGGTTCCCTGTATTTTTTTACGTTATTTATGCAATTAATTATAGTTAATAATCACGTTTAAACATTTGTTTTCCTTCAAATTTTTTAATAAGTAATTAACAAAATCAGTGTTATGAAGTTTTACTTTTTACATGCGAAAGTACCGCACAGATTTTTTTTTTGAAGTTCATGGATCGCATGTTGTGAAGTGAACGAACTATCATGCGTTTCTTAAGTAATTGATTGATGATTATGGAAGTGTTGGTACTTTTTAATTTTGTACGCATCGTATATTTTTCTAACTGTTCTTATGTAACGTAATATATGGATAATGAAAAATTCATGGAAACCAAAATAATTTAGTTTTTATATAATTTAAGATTATACGTTATGTCTGAGATCATTATGATTATTATTTATGTAGCCTTATATTTCAAGAATTTTCCTATCGAGTGATAAGGAAAAATTAACTATCACAAAGTTTCAATATTAAGAATTCAAATAATTTTGTTATTCGATCAAATCCATTTAGTTTGTAATTTTTTACTTAACTGCTTTGTTAGAAATCGAATAAGTTAGATTTAACTATGAAGTTAAATAGCATCATTTAATCATGAAAGTTAAACGGTTTGTGAAGAGACACGACTGCAATTTCAATATTCAGTCATATTTTAATTTTAATAAAAAAAAGAAACATCTCATACGAATCAACATAATACAAATTGCAGATGATTGGACATGAAAAAAATACTGATTTCTTTACCCAAGCGATTTCAGTATTCGCCAAATGTATTTCGTAATTTTTTTGGAACCAAAAAAGTCCAAAGAACGCTCAACGATTCGGAAGTTCGGTAACGATACTATAATTATCATATTTTTCCGAGATTGTTGACACAATACGCATCAATTATGAACGTTCATAGTTCAACGGGACAAAATGGCGAAATTTGATTCAGTCACGCGATCGTTCCACGCTTTGTTTTCCATTTGAAAAATTAATAAGAAAAACCCGCCTACGTTCTTCTGAATCCGTCGTTTCAAAAAAAGATTGATTTCGAACCGAAACATTCATAGAAAAGTCATTTGAAATACAACTACTATGTACATACTTTTTTATTTAAAAAAAAAAAAAAAAAAAAATAAACAACTTTTGAATGCATTTCCGTATTCAACAATCATTTCCAACTTATTCTCGTAAATGGGTGAATTTTTTCGACACCTCGTTTCTAGAAAATGGCTTTTTTTCGCTAAAAATTCTCGAAATAGATTTGATTCGTGCAAAAAGAATGCTCTTGGGCAACAAACACGTCTTCAGCTTTTTCTTTTGGTCTATTTCGTCATAGTCATGATGGAAGTTGGATTGCGAGCTGAGTGAATTGTCGGTTCATGTTCGTTTTGAATAATGGTATTATACATAAATCCAAACTGTTCATAAAGTGGGGCAGCTTACAGTCGTTGATATAATTAAGTCATTTACTCGGTATTGTTGGTTATGAAGAGAAATAATTGAAGTATTATAATAATATGAAGGTGATTAAGCAAAATTATTAGATGGAGATTAGTCTATTAGTATAATATTGATGATTTCGAACTTGATCGATTCATTATTTGTCATAAAAATAAAATTTGAAATAGCTAGGTCATTTAGTAAAATTAACTGATAAGATTTGATTAAAAACGATTCAAAAAATATCAATCAGTCTTTGTAAAATAGTTTTGAACTTGATTGATTCAATATTGCTTGTTTTAAAGAAAGAAATATAGAATAGCAAATACAATAGTTAAGTTATTTAGTAAAATAATCATAAGAAATTTTATGGAAAACGATTCGAAAAGCCTCGATCAGTATATGCGAAATGATTTTGAACTAGATTGATTTATTATTGCAAGTTTTGAAGAAGAAAACACTAAATTTTAAATATAATATAGTTAGGTCATTTAGTAATACAATCAGATAAGATTCAACCAGCGTATGCAAAATAGTTCTGAACCAGATCGATTAATTATTTCTCATTTTGAAACACCAAATAATAAGGTAATTTTGTAAAACAATCGTTAGACGATTTAAGAAGCCTCAACCAGTGAACTAGAAATTGCTCTGAACCCAACCATTCAAAAATCGCTCATTTTGAAGAAGAAAATTTCAGATGATAGGAAACGATTCCAAAAGCCTCAACCAGTGACAATAAACTCGATCGATTCGACCTGCACATATCATAGCAACACCATCGAAGTTTTGCAAGTTCCAAAGCTGAGATTGCTCTCCTCTGCTCCGACATCTTTCCACAGTCTAGAATGCGTCATTTCTACACTTGGTTTAGCTGCTTCGTCGTTTTTTAGATCTCTGCTCCCTTCGCTCGTGCTCCGAGTTCGTTCAACCGCGGTTCCTCGACTGAGACGATAACGGTAGCACAGACAATGGTCATGGCCGTCATCGAATGCCTCTTTTTGGCCAATGCCATCCGACGGTTTTTTGCACAATTCGGTCGTTCGTGCGAGACGAGATCCATGGGAAGATGACCTGGGAGCCGATTGTCGTCTATGGACTCCAGGTCACGGATTGGGACTTTGGCTCAAGGGACCAAAATTCAGTAAAATTCAATTCAATTCAATTTCAGTAAAATTAAAATATTAGTCGATGGTTTTGAATTGGATTCGTAATTTGTCATTACGAAGAAAAAAATATGAAATAGCAAGTAGATTAGGTCATTTAGTAAAATGATCTAATTATAAGATTTGAAGAAAGACGATTCATAACATTTCAATCAGTGTATACGAATGGTTCCGAACCAGATTGATTAATTATTTCTCATTTTGAAGAAGAAAACCCGAAATTTTAAATAGTTACATCATTTAGTAATATAATCAAATAAGATTTGACGGAAGACGATTCAAAAGGCTTCAATTAATGTATGCAAAATTATTCTGAACCCGATTGAGAATTGCTCGCTTTGGAGAAAAAGGCTAGAAATAGCAAATAGTTCGGTCATTTAGTAAAACGATCGGATGAGATTTAATGGAAAGTGATTAAAAAATCTCAATCAGTGTGTGCCAAATTATTCTGAACTCAATCGATTCAGTATTTCTCATTTCTAAAAAAAAAAAAAACTTAAAATATAATACCTAATAAATGAGTCATTTAGTAAAAATGATTAGTTAAATTTGGTAGCAATTATTCAAGAAGCTTCAATCAGTGTATTTCGAATGATTCTGAACCCGATCGGTTCAGTATTTTTAATTTTGAAAAAAATCAAATTTGAAATAGTATATATTATAGTTAGGTCATTAATAAAACAATCGGATGAGATTTGATGGAAGACGATTCAAAAGGCTTCAGTCAGTATGTATAAAATGGTTGTGAATCTGATCGATTCAGTATTATTGATTTTGCAGGATAATTATTGAGATAGCAAACAGTTTGGTAATTTAGTAAAACAATCGAATAAGATTTGATGGAAGATGATTCATAAAACTTCAGTGTATGCGAAACGGTTCTGAACCTGATTGATTAAGTATTGTTCATTTCGAAGGAAAATTCTTGAAATTGAAAGTAATTAGGTCGTTTAGTAAAACAATCGGATGAGATTTGATGGAAGATGATTGAAGAAGTCTCAATCAATGTACGTCTCGGTACTTCAGGTCACGAATCAGGACTTCGGTTTAAGGGCCCTGTCGGTAATTCGGCAATAATCAACCTTAGGTATTGTCGATAATTATAGTCAGAGGCGATTTCAGAACCACTGTTTCTGATTCGAGTTTCGACTTTGTCCACTCGAAGTTGTCGAATGGACTCTGACTGCGATGATCTCATTTGACATTCGTGAGATCATTGCTGGATATTCAGGTGGCCTTCGAGGAAAAGAATTGTGTTTTTCGATTTATCGATGTGACCTCTTTGAAGAGTGCATCGTTGATTCACAAATATCAATGTTTTTGTTTAATAAAAAATATTGATAATTAAACAGCGTGAGTATAAGTTTATTATTTGAGTAGATTTCGCTGAACCATTTGGAAATAAGGTTGGGTCACTGTTCGGTTTGGAAGTGACATGAGGGTGACCAATCGTTGGGAATAGCAGAATGTTAATTATAGCATTTCGATTGGAAAGAGGTGAAAAAAGAACACAGACATGGTTTTAATCAGATCATCGTCGTTGTGAATCGATGTTTAGTCACTGTTTGGCAAGTGAGACTAATTGATCGTCCAATGACCATCATCAAAACGATTTGGAGATGCTCAATCATTCGAAATAATGTAATATTTTAGAATTCGTTAATACTAATTATTATTTTTGCAATAGCTTAGTTAGGGTTATAGTTTTTTTCAAAAGTTTCTTGTTTTCATGTTTAGTCTGATTGTGAACCAATTTTCTTTGGTTGGGAAAATTTGAAAAATTCATTCACAGAATTTAACTGTAAAAATTATATTTTTAAATCACACATTAGTGGCTCATTTCATTTTTTAAATAATCTCTTTATGCATTTATATATGTATCGATTTTGATAATGTTATCATTTCTGGAAACTCTTGGAACTCGTTTTGTAGATTATTTTCAGTTTCTTCATCACATTACGTTGAACACTATCAATATCAATATATACCTTTTTCAAGCTTTTTATAAGCTTGCTCTGAGGCATAGGTTTGTTTTTTATATTGAATTATATTGAAAATTGAAAAAAAATCGGCCCATCTATGCCTCAAAATCTGAGAAGAGACGGTGACAAAAATCATATCAGTGGTTTGCGGGATCTGAAATTATAAATTTAGTGGACCACAAACTCCAAAAAGTCAGTGACCACAGGTATATTATACCATCAGACTAATTCTTACTTTGAACCGACGTTCAACTGACCAGCACCTGGAGCGACAACAGACCACCATCTCCGTCGAATCAGATGTCCACCATTACTAGTAATCGTCTGGCCACGGTTTGGCAAGTGTGATCGATATGGGGGCGAGGCTAGACCACTCGGGGACCAGATCGGACCGGACCAGGGTCGGAGTGTGGCCCGCAGACGGCCATGGAAATAGCGGCTCTCCGGCTCTTGGCAAGCGACCCCGCATGCTGGTCCGTTTATAACGGCGGCGAGTGCACTAGTCGGACATTGCCAAACGTTGTCATTAACCCTCGTGTTGCCAAGGAGGCGCGTCACAACAGTCGCCACGTGGTCCAGCCGCTGGTGACGAGGTGGGTCCAGTGGCGTTGCGGACCATGTGACGAAATGGGGACTAGACGGGTACAGGTCAACGGTGACCGGATGAATGGTCTCACATTGCATAATCCAGATGAGTCTGTGATGTTGCGAAACGGGTCACATGAAGGTGTGACCCATACAGGTCGAAGGTGACCGGATAAATGAACGCATAATCTAGATGAGTCGGCGACGTTTTCGCAAAATGGGTCATACTGTGAAATTGTGGCCAGGCGGGTACAGGTCAAAGGTGACCGGATAAATGCATGCATAATCCAGATAATTCAGTGATTTTATGAAACAGATCATATGATTAAATGGTGGTCAGGAGGGTATAGGTCGAAGGTGGCCGGGTAAATGCTTGCATAATCCAGATGAGTCAGCGATGTTTTTGCGAAATGGGTCATACTGTGAAATGGTAGTCGAGCGGGCACAGGTCAAAGGTGACCGGATAAATGCATACATAATCTAGGTGAGTCGACGATGTTTTCTTGAAACGGGTCATACTGTGAAATGGTAGGCAGGCGGGTACAGGTCAAAGGTAACCGAATAAATGCGTACGTAATCCGGATGAGTTGATGATGTTGCGATACGGATCATATGATGAAATGGTGGCCAGACGGGTACAGGTCAAAGGTGACCAGATAAATGCATACATAATCCAGATAATTCAGTGATTTTGTGTATCGGATCATATGATTAAATGGTGACCAGACAGGTACAGATCAAAGACGATAGAATAAATACATAATCCAATGAGTCAGTGACGTTTTCGCGAAACGAGTCATATGATGAAACGGTAGCCAGACGGGTACAGGTCAAAGGTGACCGGATAAATGCATACATACCTCAGATGAGTCAGTGATGTTGAGAAACTGGTCATACGATGAATTGATGGTCAGGCGGGTACAGGTCAAAGATGACCAGATAAGTTCATACATAATCCAGATGACTTGGTGACGTTTTCGCGAAATGGGTCATACTACAATGAAATGGTAGCCAGGTGTGACTGATCAAATGCACATATTTTAAATAGTATATATCAGTTGGTGATACTGTTGCGAAACGGGTCATATGACGATATGGTAGCCAGAGTGGTACAGATGACTGAACAAATTCACGTGTTCGTCATCCAGTTGGATTTTCTCGTTAGAATGTTTGATGGTTAGCGAATGATAACGTTCATGCAATGATTAGTGATTACATCACTTTTAGCTTAATTTCAATGATCGGTAAAACCCAGCGTGTTAAAACAAACTTAACTATCGACTAACAGTTTTTATAATTAAAATAATAATAAGAATTAATGATATCGATGAACAAATAATATCAAAAATATGTTTGGACACTAGAAAAAACGACGTACTGTTTTTTTTGAGATTTGCAAAAATTAGGTATTGAATTTGATTCTGTTAAATGCCATAAAAAAGAGAAAATAAATTAAATAACACCTTACTTCATTTTTAAATGAAAAACATAATCACTTGTTTTATAAAAAGTTCCAATCGATCTTATATTAGAATACGATTAATAAATTCCTAATATAATTACGTCGCGACATGCATAAATAAATAAATAAATAAAAAAATCAGTTACTTTAAAATCCATCGTAAATCATTGGGTTTTTGATCGAAAAGATTGCGATATTTCAAATTATTATAAAATAACCATTGAGATTTTTCATGTGTTATATTTTACATTCAAATTTTTAATTTACATATATAAATGAATGAATATACGAGAAAGGAGTTTCAAGTGGGCTTAATTGATACATGATTTCAAATTGTATCAAAGTCAATTTGAAAACTTAATTATTTGAATATTATATTATGTGTTATCATTATTATGTTATATATCATTTGAATGTTCAGTATAAAAGTTCATTGGACGTATATAAAAAATAAAATTTCAAGATTTTGGACAAATATTTGATACAAAAATCCTTGAATTAGCACAGATTTCTAATATAATTCAGAATTATTGAGACTAATCCAAGAATTTCAGAATTATAAAAACTTATACCCGGAAAAATCACATTATACAAATTATCAATTTTGAACATATTATACTTTTAAATTCTTGAAATATTACTCATAACAAAAACGCTTTCCACATACATACAATATTAATAAAACTAAAATGAAAACATTATGAAGAAACTAAATATTATTTAAACAACTGTTCTAACTAATCAAAATATTATCAATTTCCACTGTGATACAAAATATGCAGAACAAGTTTGCCGAAAAAAAAAACTAACACTTGTCACCCATTACGCAATACTGAACAGTTCGAAATAAATAATAAAAAAGTCGACATTTAAAGGGTTAAAGTAATCGTTGGCAGCTGACACTTCTTTAACCGACTCGTAGACATGTTAATTGATGCCGTTCGTGAGGTCAATGTAATGATTTGCCTAATAAATTCAATTCGTATATCTAATTTTGTATTTTTTGCAAGAGATCGAGTTATTGAGTTAAGATGTTATTTAGAAACAAACTTTGATTGGACAAAAGCGCATACTTGCTCACAATATAATGGAATTTACTCACTGAAATGCTCGTTTGACATCAAAACAGTCAATTGGGTCATTACTCAATTTGGGTTTTACTGGTTATAATATCTAATTTTGATCTATATATCATATATCTATAACTGTTTTGAAAACGTTTTTGAACATAATATTTTGTTAAATATAAATGAGAATTTGAATATGGAGAATGGTTTTTGTATTGCATTAACAAGCATTTTTCACAAAAATTATGTTGCATACTGAAATTTTTCTATTATTGTAGTTATTATGTATTGTTATATTTTCTATTTCATAATCCTAATGTATTTATAGTAATTTATAATTTAATTGAATACGAAGTAAAGTAAAGAATACGTGATCTTTTTAACTAAACCTTAAAAATTTCATTAAATAATTTTAATAAATTTAATTTTTAGAATATGAAGTAAGACTGGAATAATTTCACAAAAAAAAGTTGAACAAAATGTGAAATTACTCCACATAGTTAGGGATAGTTGGTCACCCCAATCCATTAAATTTCTTTATAGGAATTATGTACATATTATAATATAATATTATATATTTCATCTTCAATTTGTCGAAAGAATGTGATGATTATTAGTTCATAATTCATAAAAGTTCAGTAAATTTGTATGTATATTTCAAGTGTTGTTGATGTGAATCATTCAAGTTGTAATCCTTGACACGCATTTGTAGTGTACTTATTGGTGTCACGACGGAAGACGCCCGAACATATGGCGCAACCATAAAAGGGGACCGACAAAAGACGCCCTGGACATAACGCGCCCTAGACAAAACGCGCCCTAGACAAAACGCGCCTGGACAAAACGCGCAATGGACAAAACGCGCAATGGACAAAACGCGCAATGGACAAAACGCCACCTTTTACCGGACATAATACTAACAAATTAAAATTATGCGTTTTTTCGAAATAATTAGTAAACATGTAGAATATACAATAAAATTAATATGTTAAAATAATTTTTCCAATATAATTCGGGATTGTAAACATTGAAATAACTAATGTTTAATTAAATATTCGATATTCGATATCTAGCCAGGTGCTTTCAACTGAAATCGAAGCATATACATTTTTTTTTATAGTCAGGTGTTGTCAACTATAATCGAATCACTTTCCGAATACGAAAAAATCAGGTGTTACCAACTAAAATCGAAACATATAAATTGTTTTCCGAATACGAAAAATTGTGCCGTTTCAACGAATGCTCGTCGGAATGGACATCCATCGAAATGGACTCCGAATCAAGTGTTTTCATTACCGACATTACCGGCATTCCAATATATGTATATATTATTCGAATCGTAAAAATTTATGAAAATGAGTATTGACTGTACAATGTTGTCCACTTCGAGGCTTATTTCTAACAATAGGTTGAAATTTCCAGATTTGAATTTTGAATCAGCGTTGACATTTCTGACATCTAAAACATCATCATAAATGTCGCAAATATTTATTGCAGCAACAGTCGCGTTTTCATTTTGAAACTGGAAGAGTATGCAATTTCGTAATATTTTCTAAAGGAAATATTCGGCCGTTACAACTGTACATATTTAGCGAAAAAAAAATTATAAAATGAATGGGCAAATGTAAGTAATCTTGACGCCCTTGCCTAACACACATACTATACTCGTGCTTATTCATTCACCAAAAAATGCTGTCACACACAACGTCTTATATCCCGAAAAATTAATATTATGAACCTGATAATTGTGTTTCTTTCTTACGAACTTTCATGTAACGGCTCATATTTTGAAAATATAGCATGTTCAGTCATTTAATTTTGAGATCTTAAAATCATTACGATTCTTAAACAAACAACAATTTTTTTCATATATAATAGACTACAATTTATAATATTATTAGTTCATACTTCATACATACTCAATTTGAAAATAGAATATTTTTTCGTAAAACAAAACGCATCCCGCATCATTGAAAGCAGTGCGGAAAAAAAAATAAGCAGACCTTGAGAGGGCGAGGCGATATACATATGATGCACGGACACCCTTACAAGGCATAGTTAAAAAAAAATGTACGACACCGAGGAAGCACATGTTTAAACAATACATACATGTACACGTGGAAGGTATAAAACTGTATCCGAGCTTCACTTACATCACTGAACAATTGTTTCAAATATAATTACAATTCCGTACGAAAATACGAATTAAAATTCGTTCAAAATAACCCAAGAATTTTAATAATATTCAATACGTAACAATTTTTTTACCGGAAATTTACAAATTTGTATTAAAAAAGTACTCTTTATGTTTAAATTTTATATAAAAGAAATAAAATAGGTCGCTTTATGGCGTTCTCTTTGACTAAGGCACCTGTAATTGTTAATTCCATAGCAGAAATTCGTCAAGATGAAATGTCAGAAATTGAAGATGAGATTTTGAATGTTCAAAATGACATCGTATTAAAATCGTATGGACTAAATGAAAATATTTAGAATCTAGCTGACCATAAAAGTGCCCCTTTTTACAAAATTAAATCCTGTTTTGGTTCCACATATTTGTGCAAATCTTTATTTTCCATCATGAACACCTGATTTTTCGTATTTAGAAAGTAATTCGATTATAGCTGACGACACCTGACTAGATATCGAATATTTAATTAAACGTTTTTAATTCGTATTTTTGTACTTCTAATTTTTTACGGTTCGATTTATATTGGAACGGAAATTGACAACACCTGACTTTTCGTATTCGTAAAATAATTCATATGCTTCGATTTCAGTTGACAGTACCTGAATTTTCGTATTTGGATAGTAATTCGATTGTAGTTGACAACACCTGTCTAGATATCGTATATTTAATTCGACGTTTTTAATTCGTATTTTCATACTTCTAATTTTACGGTTCGATTTATATTGAAATGGAGATTGACAACACCTGATTTTCGTATTTGGAAAATAATGTATAATACTTATATGTTTCGATTTCAGTTGAAAGCACCTGGCTGTGATATCGAATATCGAATATTTAATTAAACATTAGTTATTTCTAATGTTTACAATCCCACTATATTGGAAAAATTATTTTAACATATTAATTTTATTGTATATTCTACATGTTTACTAATTATTTGAAAAAATGCATAATTTTAATTTGTTAGTATTATGTCCGGTAGCGTTTAGTCCAGGTGGCGTTTTGTCCAGGTGGCGTTTTGTCCATTGCGCGTTTTGTCCATTGCGCGTTTTGTCCATTGCGCGTTTTGTCCAGGGCGCGTTTTGTCTAGGGCGCGTTTTGTTAGGGCGCGTTATGTCCAGGGCGTCTTTGTCGGTCCCTTTTATGGTTGCGCCATATGTTCGGGCGTCTTCCGTCGCGGAACCGTACTTATTGGGTGGTGTTTTTTTAATTTAACATGTGTTCATAAATCGATATGATACATATATTATGTTTTGAAAAATTGCATATATTTTAAAATTAATATGTATAATTTGAAAACATTATCATATGACTTTGATTTTCATTGGAGTTTAAAACTTTTTTGATGAATTTTTAAGATTTTTTTCATCATGTATTATGAAATTTTGTTTTTAAAAAAAATGAATCCTAAAAGTAATCTCTAAAGGTATGAGATATCCATCAATTTTTTGACCGGATCATTTATCACTTAACTTTAGTAATTGATGGAAACTGATGAGTGTGAAAACAAATCGAACTTTTTGAAGTATGTATTTGATTTTAATAAGTGTTTTGGCTGTTTATCGAAATACAATTAATGAATTAGTCTTGTTGAATGTGCTGAAGTTAGGCAAAAAGTGACACGGTCAGTTGATGAATAGGATTCGCCTAATATTAAAACTATTTTAAAAAAGGAAAAGAGTTTTTTAAGATTTATTTTCCCCCTCTATGAGAAAAATGCCCAAACTTTTGGTAATATGCAGGGGATATTTTATAGTAGGTGATGAATGATGATATATCTGATAGAAAAAATAATCAGTTAAAATGTTTAGAATTTACGAAAAAAAATAGATTAATTTATGAAGATTACCTGTATACACTTATACCACATACAACATTGACGATTGTGCAAATATTATTCAAAAGCAATTACACCATGCATATAATAAGAATGACGAATCATCAAATATAAATAGAATACATATTTTCGCCATAATTCGATACATTTCGGATTCCATAAATAAACATGACGTTAATTTTCTAAGTGCACTTACCCAAAACAATATTCAAATAAGGAACCCATTTTTTTATTGTTTCTTACATTATCGTCATCATCATTATCATCATCATCATCATCAAACGTTTATATAACATCCAAAAACCTTTTTGATATATAATATTATCAAATGTTTTTTTTCAAAACGAAGGAAAGTAGCTTGAGGGATTTGAATGCTAAAAATCATACTTTTAAAACAGTCTCATCCATTTATTCAACGCACTATTTGTCACTTAACTTTGGCAATAAGTAAATCCAAAGTTTGGCCATTTTATATAACTTGTATTTTTGTTTTTTCTACATGTATGTATGTAAATTAAACATATATAAATATAAAATTCCTAAATTTTTATTTTTTACAGCATGGTGTGGGCATCGAGTTGGTTCGGGTCCTTGCTGAAAGCCCTGCTCCGAAAATTTCAAATGTTTTCTGTGAATGTGATTCCAAAGATGACGTGGTATGTATTTTAAAATAATATACAATATAAAATTGAATCTTAAAGTAATATTTATGATAATTGTATGATTTCAGACAATAACTTGTGATTGTGAAGCGACTCCAGCTCTGCAGTTGAAGGCTTTTCGACAAAAAGGTGATAAGGTCGAAGTTGCACATTATAGGGTCAACGTTAACAGGTAACTTGTCGATCAAATGTGTTAATATTTATATGAAAATCTGTACAGTGTTAATTAGTTTTATATTATTTTAATTTAAACAGGTTTAGAGCACGCTTACGTGTATTATGTGTGACTGAAAAGTTGAACGGAGAATTCAAATGCGATGGTTGGCCTGATGTTAAAGTGGCTTTAGCTCCAGTTGGACCTTTGAGAAGTAATCCTGACGAGCAACAATTACAAGAAGTTATTAAGTATGAATTCTACTTTCAAAATGCAGTTATTCACTCAAGTTAATTTGTTGTAAAGAAATATGATTGAAAAATTGATATATTTTTGTCAATAAGAATGATTTTCATACTTTTGATAGAAACATAAAATACATTATATCGTCATTTAAGTGATATTTAGACTATTCGAATGATTTCATTTTATTTATGTGAAAAATCATAAGCAAAAATTTTAGTAAATCATTTATTCAAGGAAATTTGATAATTATTGTTTAATAAATTGGAAATTATTAGTAAATTGAATATGAAATAATCTTTTTTATTTAATATTTTCAGCGAAATAGTAGTGAGTGCCTTACGAAACACACAAGTAGAGTTTAGTCTTGCCCACTATCCTACATGTCCCAGATTGAGAAGAATGTCGGAAACACCATCCCGCATGCTGCCTGCACATTACGATTCCATGGTAATAAAAAAAAGTTTTTGTGGAAAAGTGGGATATAATTTTCCTAAGATTAATGTTTTGTTTTTTTTTATATAGTTGGGACATAACCCCCAATATTCCTCTACTCCTAACCAGCATATGGAAGAACAATTGCTGGCCGGAGATAAGCGACTTCTAGTGAAAGTAGTATCTGCGCAACACCTCGGAGCCAGTTCTCCTTCAGGCTGTAAGAATCCATATTGCGTAGTAGAAATGGACGATCCACCACAGAAGAATCAAACTAGCGTCAAAAAAGACACGTCCAGTCCTTATTGGGATGAACATTTCCTATTGTAACTATTTTCTTTCATTCGCATAAATGAGATGAATAAGATTGTGAATTCTATATACATTTTAGCGACCTTTCTCCACACACAGCAGAGCTTCTTTTTGAAATATATGATAAAGGTAGTGGCGGTACTCCTACTTTCTTGGGTTTGGGTATAGTAGGCGTGGAGGAACTTCTAATCAGCCCTTCTCAACGTCAACTCATCGGTTTACAATCTAGGCCTTTACAAGATGATCCAGTATCTGGAATACTAACAGTAGAGGTAATTTTCCAAATGTTTTTTAAGATATTTTTGTAATAATACGTTCTTTAACTATATTTTTTCTTTCAGTTTTTGTTTATCGAAGGTGCAGATATACCGCTAACAGAAGGTCGTCCTTTCAAGTTGAAGGAGACACTTAAAACAACATCTGCTTCGGGACAGACAATGACTACAACACGGACAATGTTTAAACAAAATGGTGAATAACTTGATTTCTATAATATAGTGTTTTCAGGAATCATGAAGAAGTTGTAATTTTTTTATCTCGGTTTTTCAGATGTGACAATGAATGGTACTGCACAAATAGCGGAAACAGCCATAAGAGAATTGGAGAGAAGTCCCAGTACCCAGGCCAATAAATCCACTCTCATAATACATAGTGTTCAAAGAGTAAGTAAAATTTGAGAATAATATGTTTTTTTTTCTAACCGTGCTTTCATGGGAGGATTTGTTTCCGCCAACATTGTAAATATATTCGATTACGTATTGTACGTTATTTTCTGGGATTTTTGTCATTCATTAGAAGTGTTTTTATATTCATTAATTAATAACAGTTTGTTTTAGTATTGAGTGTGCAATTTTTAATTAATATGATTTTTCTTTCTCCTGATAATTCATCGCATAGACCCCAAAACAAGTTGTGAAGGTAAATATGCATAATATACAATTGTTCAAATTCAAATTGTCAAAATGTGTAATATTATAGTATACTTAATAATTTTTGGATTTAATTGATTTTTACATTTTGATATTTGTATTTGGCAATGCTTGAATCATGTTTGTATGCATGTTTGGAATGCTTTTTAACTAACCACAAAAAAATTTCAAATGAAGGTCGAATTGACCGAGTCGGGAAATTTCATAGAAGTGGAGCAGTCTAATTCAGAAGCCGATAGGAAGGATAAAGATTTCGACGAAACGGTTCCATCTAATTTCGACTTAAACGATTCACCTGTAAAAGGCGATAAAAAAGTGACGGTCGATATAACGAAAAATAGAACTATGGAAGAAAAAGAAAACGGCATGGATACGTTCAACGGAAGCGGAAAAGTACGCGTATGTAGTGTTTGTGCTTTGTGGCATGTTTGTAAGGCAAATTATTAAAAATGATGTCCCGAAAATAAATACTTAATCATGTTTTGTTTTGTGCACAGCCGGGAGATGTACATGCAAATTCAGTAGCTGAAACAAACGGTGAACCACCTGAAAGAATACCAAGACAGAAAAAAAGGAAAGATTTCTTTGGAAATATTAAAAGAAGGTAAATAATTGTACAATTTAACTTCACATAAGTTTATATTATATAATTAATTTTTATAATGATCTTAAAAATTTGAATAATTACAGATTAGGTAGATCCAGAGTTAGGACTAGATCAGTAGACGTACCCGATAGTGGTAGTGAAGATCAAAACAATTTCCGCAGCGTCAGTGCTGACCGTCAAAATTTTTCAGGTATTATTCCTCTCCGTACGACATCCTGCAACAGATTCATTACTCATTTAAATACTTCAAATTCATAAAAAAATACAATAAACATGACATGCCTCATTATGCTTCCACATTCAGATAATTCCTTATCAGTGCCTTCATCCACTAGAAATTCATTAGGAAGGCCTTCAGTTCCAGGTTCTCCGGCACAATCTGGCGATGAGTCTAGAACGTCTCGAAGGTTTTTACATTTCTCATATTTTCTGCGCTTATACACGAATCACATAATTTTTATATTCAATAATTTTTTTCCAGGTCTTCAATCAGTGAGATGTCTGCCGTATCCGGCGCGTCCACGAGAACATATCTTCACGAAGCTTCTACTCTAGTTTTAGAGACGGTAGATAACGGGGTCAAAAAACACTTTTTGGTGCCTCTTTCTATTGCACAACGGTCACGGTGGCGTCGTAAAGGTGTGAAACTGCATATCTTCAACGATCACACATTTGTAGCGAAACATCTTTCAGGGTAAAACTATATTTTAATCTCAGTATATTGATTTAATGCAATTTAATAAAAATATATCCCTTTCAGAGGTGTTGTCTGTCAAGTATGCAATAAAAATATAGCTAGACGGATCGGTAAACAGGTAATGTTTTCAAAATCAGTATTGATTGTTTCATAAAGTTTATAATTATTAATTTTCATAAATAAATTTCAGGGTTATGAATGTCGGGATTGTTTGATGAAATGTCATAAACATTGCCACGTTAGAGTGCTAGAGAACTGTCCTCGTTCAACGATTCACACTATTGAACTGTAAGTTGAAAAAAATAGTAAACGAGTTGTTTCTGTCGATTACTATGTATATCATATTTAAATAAATAATAGACTACACTAGCACACTTGTTAATAAAGGAATTCATGGTAAGCAAAAAATTTCGAGCACATTCCCTGATTGAATATTGTGTTTCTATTTTATATTATTACCGTTGAAATGTCAAATTGAGTTAATTCTTTTAAAGCAGCTTAAAAAAATTCGATCATATGAGTATGACCGAAGTATAATTTTACTAAAGAAAATATTGGTTCGTATACAAAATGGTTATAATAATTTAACAAATTTCACTGTTGTTTATATAAATATTAATTTAATTTTCATTTTGGCTGTAATATGATATACACGTGACATCTGTTACAAGGATGCTAGTGCGAAAGTAGATTTGCTTATATCGCTTTATAATTTTATAATCACTCGGTTTAAATGCTTCCTGAAACACAAGTCTATTGAAGCTTAATATACATATTACAATGTTTGTTAATAACTAAAAATATGAATATACAATTCAGCTTTACATTTACAACAAAATTGTTAAGGTGCTTCGTTTGTGGTGCTTTTTTAATTCCAAACTTCATCGCTTTTAATAAACCTTGGGAAACTAAAAATAACAAATTGATGCAGGATCTTTCAAACGTTCGTATGTGTCCTTCTTGAGATATCACAAGACTCCGACGGACCGCGGTTGAGAGCTGCTGCATTAATGAACACTACATTTATATTTCAATGCATGACTACAATAATCCCAACATATATCTGTTATACTTTTACACATATTGCTTTTATTAATTATGTGACATTGATTTTCAATTGGAGCAGTTTTCATGTGGCTGCTGAACGTGTTTGATATGAAATTGGGTGCACAAAAATTCAATTTGATTTATATAATACAAGTTCAAATGTCAAAGAAAAAAACAATGTGTTGAAGTTCGTTAAATTGCCTTTTCAGTAATATATAGATTTTATAAAATTTGTTTGTGTGTGAAAATATTTTTAAAATGCTGTAAAATAAAGGACTTTTTCAAAAATTCAGTAGAAATTATTCAACTTATTACGAGGCCGCTTTCGCATTACTTATCTAATCAAGTTTATTTTTAAATGCTTTTCTTATAACATTTATATCATCATTGGCATCATCATTATCATACACAGTCAATGTTCATTATGGGATAAAGCTTACCAAACATCATCAGAAATTCAGCTCCTTTTTGTTATAGTTAAGGCCATAAATGCCCAATCGTATCCAAATACCAAAAAATAACTTCGACAATCAGTGGAAATTTGACAAAACTTAACTGTGTTATAATTTTAAACAATATATGGAAGTGTACCATTTTTGTGTGCCGCTCTATTTAATTAAAAAATAAATTAATGTGAAAATCATTGTTTCGTAATGGTCGCTTACATATAACAGGACGTGTGTTTAATCATTTAATTTTATTTTAATTTTTGGTTGCCAGGTCTTTTTCCGATCATTATATTCGGATGACAAGGTATATTTTCATTAAAAAAGGAATAGAGCTAGGTTTCATTAGGTTCTATTTGCTTTTTTCATTACATACATTTATTTAATTTGAGAAACATGACATAAATTTCGTATATTGGCGTTTGTGTTTATTTTAGAAATTACTTATGAGAGTTACCAAGTTGTTTTATTTCTCAGAGCTTTGTCATAAAAATTCAAATAACTATTGCATTCATAGCATGGTAATATATGATATTTATAAGGTATTCGATAACGATTTTTCAGTCACTTTTGAATAATAATACCTATTCGATAAAAAAATGTACTCTTTCAATTATTTCAAAACGCGTTTCACAATTAGATTGCATGTTTTTATGTCTAGAATCCCTTTATAGATACCATATACGAAAAAAAAACTTATTGTAAACTTTGTACCGTGATCGTTTCATATTGCACTTGTGATATTTACTATATAACTAGCAAGATGATTTTTCTCTTAGGTCATTACTGCCAGTTCTAAATGAATGATGACCAGGTGTCGGTGGAAATGGAAGTTTTGCATTCCTATGTCGGTGGAGGTATATATTTGAATGGACGGTGGTTTTGTTCTGAAATATATTTATTTTTTGTGTATGATTTTAGCTTGACGTTGATTTATTTCTGCATTTTCTCATGCATGATTTTATTTTTTGTTTGGTTGTTTCAATATTATTTGTACTGTGCATAATTTTTCTTATATTGTTTTATACTTTTCAGACAGTACATCACGTCGCCTTTCACCGATAAGAACATAAGAATGCTGTAAACAAATGTGATTGTGGATATTGCAGTCATCGAAACAATAATGTTTTCTCGCAAAGAGTTTAATAAACGTTCAAATATTTTCACAATGTAATTTTAATATTGTATCGCTTGCTAAGCACAAGTAACTGTCAAGTGAATTATTATAAATCCTGTCACAAATAATAACGGCTTTAGCAGGTTTTCAAAATCATATTATTGCTAGGACGAAATTGTGTGAAAACTCATGAATCGTTCGCAATCATCGATCGTTTTATATAAAGAATCAAATTTTAAAAGCCAACCATGGTTATTCTCTCGCAAGTGAATTCATCCCATTGTAATGTGATTTTTAATTTTGAACGATGCTCTCTATTTATGTAATTGTATGAATTATTTTCTTTTTGTACTAATTTATTGTATGTTGAGGTGTTGTTACAAACTGGGGGGGAGGGGACAGAATTCTGCACAATGTTGAATATATTCGTTTGACAATTATAAATATATAAATATTTCACAACGCTTTGGGCTCGGACCTAACAGATGGTTCGGAATATTAATGTGAATGCACAAATTTCTATGTAATCATTATTTTATTACTTTACCGTTCTAACTTTAATTGTCTTTCAACTCGATCGATAAATTTATTCCGCTTTGTTTAGATAATATGTGTACGGTAAGTTCTGCTGGTGCAGTTTTGAATATTTCAGCCCATCGCTTTAAAAGCAGTGATATATTTACAATAAAGTAAAATGGAAAATTTTATATGAAATTGCTATAAAAATTACGTTTACAAAATACTGACAAAATTTTTTTATTTATTTATTTATTATAAAATTTGTGATAGTTATTTACCATGTAATATATATTATACAAATACAAATTCATGTTTATATTCGATGTGTTTTTGTATAGGACATATTATATTTCAGAATGAACATGCGATGTTCCTCACTTTACCATTGAATAATATACAAACATAATTTTGGTTGATTTTCCTGTAAGTTTATTGCAAAATATAATTTATGTGCATACAAATATTTTTATTAAAACAAGAAATTATCAAAAATGTGTTTTATTTATGATCATAACTTTGAGTGAATTTTGGTAGTCAAAAAGAGAAGTAAAGTTGTTTCAATTTGTCAAGACATTTTATTATAATTAAATAATATAATAAATAAGTAGTAATTAAAACTGCACAAAAAAAATTGCTCAAAAAAACTTGAAGTATGTTACATAAAATACAAAAAAATGAAAAATTGAAATACAAGAATTAGGGATACCTACCACAATTTTCAAAAACAGCAAAAAAATATAATCTAAATCTCTATTAAATCTTTGGTCTAAAACATAGGAGCAATTTTAAATTGATATAAAATCATATGTATTATAATCAGTGCCGGCTCTAGCCTGGCTCGCTCCCTGGTGCAAAGTTTTTTCTGGCGCCTCCTGTCGTTTTGGAGACTATATTTTCTACCTCCCCCCCCCCATTTTATAAAAAATAACTTTTGGTAACTTTTTAGAAACAATACAAATGATAGTTTTTTTTTGCCGAGAAGGAAAAACTTTTATAGACACCGCCAGGCACGAACACAACGGTAGTGTGGGAAACCTTATTGGATAGAGAACCCAGTAATATACCCACTAAAAAGCCTCCTCTATCAATCAAGCCATACAAAATAAAGGATAATTTTAAAATATATATATTTCTGAAAAAAAAAACTCTTAAATAAAAAAATATACACTGGGAGCCAAAAATATTTATCTGCCCTTACTTTTTCGAAAATTCCATGTTTTTCAATAAAATTTATATCTAAAACTAGTTTTAAATTATAGAGAATATCATTTTCAATGTATCTAGGTAATTTAAATTTCTCAGGAGCGGCAAAAATTAAAAAAAAAATTTTATTACATAATTTTTCTAATAAGAACAGCATTATGGGAAAAAACTATTTTTCGTTTCCATGTTATTTTTTCGGTTTAAAGTGACCGAATTCTTTTATTTTTTCAATTATTATTGCTTAAACTATTAAGCAATAAGCAGTATACTAATAACTATTAACTATAACTATTAACTATTAAGCAGTATACTAATACTGCTTTATCTAAAAATGTATTTGATATTCAATTTGCACTTAGATTTTGTAGGAAAAATTATTCATCAATTATCAATTTCACTCTGTCACTTTTTAAGAGATTCAGCAAATCAGTGAACGATTTTTATGTCTGAAGTACGGTATTGGTTAAATGTTTCATTTTTTATTCCATTTTGAAGTACCAATAATTGAAAATAAAAACCTTTCTGATATTCTAACAATTTTAGAACAATGAAAACAGCTTAACATAGTTTATGTTGTAGGATGCAAGTTAAAATTATTGAAATGGATTATTGAATCTATTAAATATAAAAATGACTGATAATTTATAATAATAATATAAAATTTTGTTTTTTATGATATTACATAAGTAAAATTTGACTTAAAATAATGTAAATCAAATATTATTAATTTCTAAAACGATTTGAATCAGCGTTTCCCAACCTGTGGTACGTGTACCACTGGTGGTACGCGAGTCGCTGATTGGTGGTACGCGAAAAATAATCAGTAATGGCGGACATAAAAAAAATTCAATCATAAAAATATCATAGAAACATTTTTTTCTATAATTGATAAAAATTATTTTAATTAATAATATTATACAGTACAGTTATTAATATGTACAGTCGATGATCGAAAATCGGCAATCGATATCATTTTTCGGAGTACACTTTTAATTTTAGCGCGTAGTTATCAGTTACTTGAGATGTCGCCACTACTTCATATATTTTTTAAAAACATAAGTGTGTGACCCAGTATCAATCCCTCCCAAATCCACTTTTTTTCAAAGTTGAGATTTTAATGCAGATATATAGTATCCATTGAAATGAACAATTCTTTCATATAAAAAATTACCAAATCCTTCGGAATTTGGTAGATTTTTAACATTTTAAGACCAATATCTCCCAAATCCTCACGCACCCGCAATCAGTCAGATCAACCGGTCGAATCCACCAATAGGAACGCAACATTCAAAGCTGCGACCGTTTGGTAGTTTGTTGGCCGTCGTCAGAGTGAAGTCAGAGTCACGTTGTTTTTGTTTCTGGCGATTTAAAATGGACGAAGACAGGATCCAACAGGAGGAACCAGTTAAGAATTTAACCAGGAAAAGGAAAAGGCAGCCTAATCGCTGGAAAATCCTGATCCCTAGAATCAATATCTCCTATCTCCATATTTATTTCCCTTTTTTTGCGTAGTGCATTGAAATTTACATGAAAATATACATGCCAATTTGCTCCAAACAATCCAAAGAATAATTTAAAAAATAAAAGTCATAGTTAAAAACGATGGTGAATAAATAAGAAGTTTTTCGTTGTTTGCCAAAAATTTACCAAAACGGATTTGGGAGGAATTGATACTAGGCTCCACAAGTATGGTATACCACAAATTTTGCTGCCGCTCCATTTTATGTCCATAAAAATTGTTTCGCATGAGCCGTATGAAATTTGTATTTTTTCAGAAAACTCTCCAATAGAAAATCTATTAAAAATCAAAATCTGCTTATTTTTTCAAGCTTTTTATTATTCCACTTAATTTTATCATTTATGGACATTTTAAAACGCCCAGATTTCATGTTTTCTTCAATATCTTCTCAACTTTCCTAAAAGCGTCTGAAACATTCATAAACTCGTGGTTGTGACATATTATCGTTGCTAAAGGCCTTCTTAAACTAAATTACGTTTTTAACCCAAAATTTCACACAATTCTCTGATTCGCCACACGAAAAAATCGCCGCACTCACTAAAATACGTCTTGCTTTTTTGCTCGAGAAATTAAAACTAATGATTGAATCTGACTGAAAATTTCCCCTGATGTTACTGATGAGTCCAGCAAAAATATAAAAAAAGATTTGTTTCGATAAATAAGATACAGCGCGTGAAAATTCATAAATTTAAAATATAGTTTTGTATTTTTTTATTGTATTTTTGTATTTGGTATTTTGTATTGGTATATTTTTGAAAAAAAATTCGCCTGCGGTGCTTTATTTAATTTATTTATTGATAAATAAACAAATAAATAATAATAAAATTTATATGTTATATTAATGCATATTTCCGTAACTATGTTAGTATTTGAGGGTAAATTTTTGACAGCAACACATTTTTTACATAAATTTTTTACACAGATTTCACGAAATACAATAATTTTTACGAAGTGGTATAATTTAGTGTGATGTACTACCAAGTGGTACGCGAACCAAAAAAGGTTGGGAAACGCTGATTTAAATGATCATTGGTATGATAAATAGGAGAAGCGGAAAGGTCTGGAAAATTTTTTGTGAGATGATGATGATTCTTGTGTTGGGAACAAGTGTTGATACTCAGGTAATTTCAAATGAAACCAGTTAGACTCGAGTTTGGACATAATTTTATTGTTATTATTACAGATATTATAGATATGATTACAATTGAAAAAGAAAATTGAAGCCAAATGATATTCAGAATATTCCCAACTATCGGAAATTAGATGTACGAGGAATATTCGCTGACAATGAGAGCTTCGATGAAGGTCTATTTACAAAGGAGATATTCATATTCGGCTCATTAACAAAAATTCTCCAGAAATTTTCTCAGGAATGGTAATACTGTAAAATTAGCGTAAACATTTTCAAGAGTAGCTTTTTTAAAATAAGTGTAACTACTAATGTGTAATTATAATATAAAGATTTTCTTTTTGCAGTTGAATTCTTCGATCATTATCACAGTATCACGTAAAAATATTTATAAGAGTCTCGTTATTAATGTATAGAATACAAAAATTCACAAGTTTCCAAGGGTGGATTATTTAATTTCAATACAAGATTTGACATCAAAATTACTATTTCCAGAACATGATTGGGATACATCTCGAATGTTATTTACATTTGACAATGAGAAGTTTAAATTCGAATCTTTCACACAATAACTGTGCGAATTGATTACATGATGATTGAGTGATTTTTTTACTTGACAATTATGTGTATCTTTTTCTCTTTCTTGGTAAACCTGAAGTTATAGATTTATTTGTTATTTATAAAAAATAATAAAACAAACTCATATATGAATTTTATTATACAGAGTGGTCTAAATTTCCTACGAAAAAGATAAATTAAAATTTATTTGTAAGAGTAACCGCTTTGGAGATAATTCTATCTACAGAACTGCTACTATTTTGTAAACAACCCTTATTTTTTGATACATATAGATATAGATACAGATAGTTTGATACATCAACCAAAAGAGCTTTACACAAAGATGTTTTTAAAAATATTTGAAAACTTTGGACTTCGTTTTTTATTAAAAAAGAAATATCGAAAAATTCTAGTTTTCCTTTACTTCAGTAATTTTTTTGACTAACCATGTATTTCTGATAGTTTTATGCGGATATAGATTTTTGTATCTTTATTTAAGGATTAAATATACAATGAACAAACAAAAAGTAAGGTTTTTCTGTCATGATCTTTCATTTGGGAATTATTAGTGTGCTAGTGTGAGATCATGATGTGAAAAATTACAATAACACAAAAACTATGATACTTTGGACTGAGGTATGTATATTATCTTCCAAATGATATAAACATCACCCCTTTAAGGCTTTTCGGAGACATTTGGACCACTCTGTATATATAATACATATAACATATATTATACGTACCTTGTTAGTTTTTATATCACTTCTAATTTCAAAAACATCTAGACCAGATTTATCCTTTATATATTGTAATCGCTCTATTTCCCCATAATTTACAGGAATGTATAGAGGTTTCATTTCATAATTATTTTTCATTTTTAATAAATCTTGCAGTTGATATTTAAAAGACATATTTTTAAGACTTTCTATTATGAAATTAATTACATTACATTCATTTAGCATTGCGTGATGAAATATATTATTAGACTCATTATTTTTATTATCGATGACTTTTCCTAGCATATTCGATTTTTCACATGCTCTGTAAAACTCTTTTACTTTTTCCAAATCTCCAATTTCTAAAACAATATCGAAAGGGGTATCGCCCTTCTTGTTTCTTTCGGATAAGAAGTGCGTAATTTCCGGCTTCAAGTCTTCATTTTGAAAAAGTTGACTTAATACATCGCCATTCTTATTTTGTTTAGATATTTGATGCAATATATTGTCGCCTTGATCATTTTTTTCAAAGATACGATTACATGATTTATATGCAAGAAGTATGGTGATTACTTTTTTAGAATTTTTGAATATCAAAGCAATATCAAAGGGATTTTTATCGTCTTTGTTTTTTTTTATAATCAAATCACGCAATACTTTTGATTTATTTTCCAAGAAATCCATCAAAGTTGTAAAATTTTCGTCGTCCCCTTTATAGCTCGCTGTAAGGTGCAAAATATTTTCATCCATGTCATTCTTAATCGAGATGAAATCATTAAATTTTTTTGATTTGTAAGCTAAACGTAATATGATTATTATTATATTTAATGGTACTTTGTTTTTCGCAGCCGTATTTAAGAGAGTACCACTTTTTTCAAAAAAATCATTAATATGAAACAAGTCCATGTTTGTGTTTGTGTTATTGTCTAATATATTTTTTAATTGGGTTTCAATCAATTCATAATGTTTCTCAATTATATTCTCTTTTGATTCAAATACATTTTTTTCAATGAGTTTTTTTATATCTACTAAAGATTCGAATAGGTTAGTTGATTCCGAATTGGGATCGAAATATTTACATATTGATGTAATTATCTCCATTGAAGTATTGTATTATAATATATTTTTGGGTGGAAGACTTTTATTAGTTAAAGTGTTTCTTGGGATTTAACTGCGAAATTAAAACATTTCCCTTATTTTTTTATAATATCATTATATTCATATTCACTTGTTGTTTGATGCTATTTGTTTTCACCAAGTTTTAATTTATTCATGGGATACTTTTTAAGATTTATTTTTAACGCCCACATCTAAAATTACTTCCAAATTTGTTTTGACAAATAATCAACATCTGAAAAAAAAATACAATAAATTATGATTTATGAACTATGGAACAAGTAACGCCGTAAAATTTTGCTATTGCAAAATCATCGAAAATCATTGATCGAAATCAAAGATTCGAAGATCAAAGATCGAGATCGAGATGGAAACTGATGCGCATATTTTACTAAAATTTAGAAAAACTAAAGTATGTAGAGGTTGATGGTTGATTGCAAATGCCGCATTTGTCAGTCAGTAAAACTAAACGCTTTTATTTAATGCCGTATGTTTCACACACAAAGTAAAGTCTGTCAAAACGTATTTGTTATTGAATGCGCGGTTATGTTAAGTTTTTTGGGTCACATTTACTAAACGTATTTTATTCAATTAGGTATTCAGATCATATCTGATATTTAATCAGGTTTGAAATGTACCGCTGCGTTAAGTTTTTTCTAAATATTTAATTTAATTAATTTAATTTTTTAATAAATTAATGGGTGCCATTTATCGGCCCGACAAAATAGTTCCTTATCCCGACAAAATAAATGGTATCACGATGGTATATGTGATGGTGTATGTAAATGCACGTCTTTAAAATGTTTAACGACCCTAAATGTGAAATTCACAACAGGATCGGTGGTCGCCCGTCAGTCGGGGTTACCAGTAACAAAAATAAATTTCGATTGAGAATTTGTTAAGTTGGCGGCCCTGCAAACAAACTGACAGTTGTCGAGAGGAGACACCAATATATTTAATTTAAACTAAAAAAAATGATACCTAAATGATAAAATGATAAAACATACCTAATCAGTAAAATTTTATAAACCTACCTATGCATATTGTGAAATATATATTTGTTCTCATATTTTTCAAACGTTTAATAAATATTGATGCAATAGAAACATTTCATATGGAATAAATCATGCATATTTCGATTTTAATTATCAACTGTTGTTACTTAGTAACATTTCTTTGAATAACCGATGCGAAATGTCATTCAACTGTCAAGCGCATCATAACCTACAAAAAAATGTAATAAGTCCAATTGTAAGTATTTTTCAACTTTTTTAAATTTTACAAACGCATAATTAAGTAATTTTTAATTTTAAAATGGTTTTAATTTTATTTTGGTATAAAATAAACAGTTCATCAAGTCATAAGAATTTTTAATTATATTTTTGTTTCTGGCAACCCGGACTTGACGGGCGACCACCGATCCTGTTGTGAATTTCACATTTAGGGTCGTTAAACATTTGTCGTGAAATACATTTTTACTGTCGTGCCAACAAATTTAACCCTAAATTAATGCCATCTAGCCAGTGCCAGCTGAAAACTTCTTACGGAAAGTTCGGAACTTCGCTCTCACAACCATTGAATTTCGAGCGGTCCATTGGCGTGTTCCGAGTTACCAAAGTACCAAAAATAGCAGGGCTGTGGAGTCGTTAAAAAAAAACACAACTCCGACTCCAATTCCGAATTTTCCACTCCGACTAAAAAAATGTTTAATTTTATCAGATTGTTTTCCTACTTCTTCTATTTTTGTGTATTAACATAAATCAAATATTAACCAAACAATCCGGCAAATAACCAAATTTTCATATTATTCATGTTATTGGTATAAAAATAAAATAAGTTTAAACATTATTTATTTGAATTTATTCTTTAAAATAATATTGCTCCTATTAATTTTGAATTCGTAGAAGCTCTCAAATTAGAATTAATAATTTTAAGAGCGGAAAATGACCGCTCTACGGATACTTGGGTTTGCGTCAATGTTGAATCTTTACGATTTCTGGATACCGCTGTATTGCCATTTTAACATTTAAATTATATTATAAGATCGGTCAATTTTTTCAACTATTTTCTATGCATCATAAAATTCATTTTGAAATTTTGAAATAGAGTCTCTTTCGTCTACTAAATTGGAACTCAAACGAGGATGTTTTAATCGGATCTAGCTTTTCGACATAATAAAGAAAGTGACAAAAACTTTTGTGTAGATTTGTATCAACATGTATGTATTGGATTTTGGTGACTCACTGTCTCAATGTGACTCTTGATACTTATACGTTTAATATTCATACGCTATACACATTAATTATTACGTAATTAAAATGTCATATATTTCGCAATAAAAAAAATGCAATTTATAAAAAAAATAGTCGGAGTCGCTCATTTTTCACGCTCCGACTCCGACTCCACAGCCCTGAAAAATAATAACGTTAAAATGTCGTTTGAAAGTTAACGGTTCAATGGTTTCAATAAGAATAACAATTGCGAACAATTGAGCTAGTGGCCACGGTTTTATAATGTTTAAATTTAAAGTGACAATTTATCGTATTTTGTATAATATGTATATTGTTATCAGCTTAAAATTAAGATAATATGAAAGTTCATATAGTTCAAAATGGTTCTCACAGACTTTTTCTGTTTCAAATAATGATAATACAAAAATTCGACGGTTAAAATGGTTCATACAAAGATGATACAAAATTAATTATAACAGTTCGAAAGGTTTTCAGAGATTTTTTATAAGCCTATAAATAAACATAAAAATAGAGCCCGGAAGATATACTCGTATATTTGTGAGAAACATAAAAATACACAAATTATAACATAAATTAATAATAACAATATAAAACGAATTATAAATATATACTTAAATGTAATATAAAATATGAGATATTTGCCATGAAATATGTGTTCGGTTAAGAAGTTGATAATATAATTGATTGAGAACAATATTATAAAATATTACAATATATTTTGAAAATAAAGTTTATTATTTTAAAATACTTATTATAGAGCTTATATTGATTATAAGCACGAGGTATTTAAGATTATTTATTTTTATGACAAAAAAAATTATTCTGTCGATTAATTTTACATTTATTAGACAGATTCATTCACACGGAGAGAATTTTTTTTTGATCAACATTTATTATTCGTTTATCATTGTTTTATCAAGGAAATATCTAGTACATGTAATAAATGCAAATCTAACAATTGTACAAATTTATAAAAAAAAATATGGTAAGAATTATTATCCAAATATAAAATTATATATCTAACACAATCATAAAAATAAATTAATGAGCAAACTATTTTAAAAATTCAAAATTTTTTACACTTATTGTTAGTTATGAATTATTACAAAGTGACTAAAACTAAATCCAATACGTCATAACGCAAAAATTACTATATGACGGAACCAATAAAATTTTCAGGCCTGAGTTAAACAACAACGAAAAAAAAAGTTTGAAATTTTAATAAAAAGGATGTAAATTTTCACGAACGCCTGATTCAGAGATCACAATTTAAAATTGCATTCACTTTGATTGATTGTTCATATATTTTTGCCACGTCTAAAGGAGTATTGCCGTCATTGTCTTTTTTCGATAAAAGATCTTTAAGTTTTATCATGTCACTTTTTAAGAAATCCAGCAAATAAGTGAACACATCGTCATTACAATCGTTACTTGCTGCATGATGAAGTACGTTTTCACCCCGTTTATTTTCATTCATTACAAAATTTTCTAGAATTCCTAGTTTATCACTCACTTCTAAAATGTCTTTCAGCTTGGTTGTTTGTCCGTTTCTTACTATCACGTCAAAAAGAGTATCGCCGTTATCTTTTTTTGTTGAAATAAGTTTACGCATTTCATCTGTGTTGCTCTTTATAATATTTAGCAGATAAGCGAAAACATAGTAATCACAATATTTGCTGAATGCGTGATGAAATATGTTTTCACCATTTAAATTCATTACAACACGGTCTAAAATTTTTATTTTTGCACTCTCTTTTAAAATGGCATCCAGTTTGATTATTTGTTCATTATTCATTGCCACAATTATAGGAGTATTACCAAAATTGTTTATTTCTAATAGAAGACTTTTAATTGTGTCACTTTTCATGAAATTTAGTAAATAAACGAACGAAGCGTTGTCACAATATATATTTGCTGCGTGATGAAGTATGTTTTCACTCTGATTATTTTTGTTCATTACAAGATTGTCTAGAATTCTTAGATTAGCGCTTTTTTCTAAAATGGCTTTCATTTTATTTGATTGTCCGTTTATTATTGTCACGTCAAGAGGAGTATTGCCGAGATTGTTTCTTTTCAAAAGGAGTATTTCAATTTTCACTGGGTTTATGAAATTCAGCAGAAAAGCGAAAGCATCATCATTACAATATTTATTTGCTGCGTGATGAAGTATGTTTTCACCCTGATTATTTTTGTTCATTACAACACTATCTAGTTCGACACATTGGTCTAATAAATATTGTATATTATTTAGTTTTCCATATTTTGCTGCAACATCTAAAATAGTATTTCCAAACTCATCCTTTTCTTCTAGAAAATTAATCAGTTTATTTTCAGTTTTCAGTTTATCGATCATAATTTTTACCAAATGATTCGTTTTTTCCATGTTCTTTTGTTGTGAATATATCAAATGCAATTGGTTATATTCATTTTTCTTGAGACTCTTGTATTTTCTGGCATTCTTGATTGCTAGTATCCAGTAAAGTTGGCTCAGTGAGTTAGGATAGAGTAAGGTGCTTGTAACAAGCGGAATGGTGAGTTTTTCTTTGATATGACTTTTGTATTCCAAACTTATGTCGTTTTCAATAAGCCATATCGCAATCCATTGCCATTTATTTTTAAGCGCAATATACAGTTTTTCTCCGTTAAGTTTTTTTATCAAATTTGTGTAATTGCCTTTTTGTTTTGAATTTTCATCGTTAAACATACTATCGATAAATTGACATATGACAAAATGTTCTTGGTCAATCATGTTTTCCAAAAAATATTCAGTAATCTTCAATGACTTTTCATTTTCTTTCATCATAATGTCAAAAAGGAAAACTGCTGCAAAGTATTCAGCAAATGATTGATGAATAAAGGAAGGTTGATTATTTACTATTCGATTCATAATACCAAATTTATCTCCTTTTTCTTTATATTCGTCTTTGTATTTCTTTAGATTGCTTGCGTCTTCTTTAGTTAAAAATAAAGTCAGTTCATTTTCTTCAAATAATGAATCCAAAGCTAAAATTTTCCACTCTTCTACAAATTTATCGAACATTCTTTTAGCCAAGCTTTTGGACGTGATTGTATCTAAATTTCCTTTGTTTTTTTCAATCCACCAAATATCAAATCTAATCACGATAAATTTTTTGTACAACTCTGACAATTTGACCATTTCCATAAGTTCTTGTTGTAGGTCATTAATATTTAAGGAATCAGACGTTTGAAAGTTTTTAAAAACATCTTTAAAAATAATGCCAATTATCATCGTATGAAGAGCATTTCCCAGAAACTCAAGTGTTTGATCATTGATACTTTCACGCAACAATTTAAATAATACACAAGTAAATGAATTAAAAGATTCTTCATTGATTTCAAATGACTGTCCCCAATAGTTTTTGAGATATTCATTTCGATCATCTTGTGTAAAAGGTTCGATATCATATTGACATAAAGAAATATCTTTAAAAGAACTTTTCAAGTCAATTATAATTGAATTGTACGGTCGTGTGTTTATCCAGATTTTCTTTATTTTAGTTTTTTCTTTTAATTCTTTGATAATTTTAATAATGATCTCCTTGTAATTAGAGAAAATCTCGTCAAATGCATCGAAATACAGTATAACTTTTCCCATTTGTAGATACTGTTCGAATAAAGTTTCTTCCAATTTAGAATGATGATTTACAATGTTATGTAAAAACTCGACGACATTTTCGAATTGGATATCTTGATTTTCCATTTTATTCAACATTGACAATGCCGAGTTCAAGTCGATTTTGATAATCCATAAATTGGGGTTATGTTCTTTCATTTTTCGCGTCAAAGAGGTGAACAATGTAGACTTTCCCATCCCGGCCGTCGCTGATATTAAATTTATTTCGAAATAATATGTACTCTTCATAACATTTTCAAAATCTGATTCATCAAACGAAGCTTTCGATTTTCTTATCAATGTGAACTCGCCATGACTTTTTCTTAACATGTAGATGTTTCCTGATGTATTTTTTTCAACTTCGTGTTCGAATACACCTGATTCGTTTTTAGTTAACGCTTCGTGTTTTTCGGTAACTCTGAAAGTTTGATATTCCGTACAGAGGTCTTCTTCGTTTATCTCGCTTATCAAATATATATTTTTTTCACTTTCCACTCGAAGAATAAATTTTCTATGAATGTAGCAGTTTTCTACATCGTTTAATCCTTCAATTCGGTTGCCTATATCGATGACTTCGTCTTCTAGAATTTTTGTTATTATACCACCGTCGATCGAGATTTTTAATTCATCGCTAATAATAATATCGCTCAATTTAACATTGAATTCTTGAAATTTAATTTCCTTATTTAAAATACACTTTTTCGAGTCTTCTGTGAGATTTTCTAACATCGTTAAGTCGTCATTTATTTCATCGAATTTCATATCCGCCAATAAAATATTTTTTAGAACGTCTTTTTGATTTGATATGATTATTAGTTTCTTCCCATCGCCATTTTGAATTTCGTCGATTATGTCACTAATTTTTTCCATCCAATGGTTACATTTCGTCTCATCTAAATTAAATTCCATTACTAGTAAATGGTTAGTCGACTTTGATTTAAAAATTTCGATTATTTCATAATTTAAAGAGCTTAATCGCATAAAAATAAGTTCATTTGGTTCAATATTGTTTATCAATTTTTTGTATAGTTTGACTGAACTAATAAGAATATGTTCACTATAAATGCTCAAAATATTAAGTTTGTCAGAAGATAGAAAAGCGTTGATGGTAATGTTAAAATTTGGATCATCAAATTCGATATAATATTTTTTTAAATAACTGTCGTACTGAGTAGTCGGTCCTTTCAGCATAGTTTTGATTAATTTCAATTTTGTTTTTTCGAAAATCTTTTCCGCATCTTGGGAAGAAATAAATCTATTTTTTGGAGTATCCTCGGATTTACTAAAGCCAAAATTATGACCTATCATCCAATTTCGAATTTCAGTAGCTAAACAACTAATTATCAAATCGACATCATATACGGCGTATTGATCACCTAGTTCAGATAAAATAATCTTTCCAAGTTCGACTTCGTTCGGCTGTCCCGTAGCGAGAACGATGGTTTTCAAAAACTCTTTAATATCTTTGTCGACTATGTCTTCCGGCCAGTTTTGTTGTTTTTCTCTTTTCCCAAAATTATTCCTCATATTAAATTTATTCCCAATAATTTCGTCCAAATTTATGTTTTTTTGTTCTGCGACTTCATTCAAAGCATTTCTCAACTTTTGTCGACCTGTATAATTTCCGATTTCTTCTATGAAATCTTTCCTAAGAGTTTTTTCATTCATATCTATTACTTCGGTTGCCAAGAGATAGTCATAATGTTCCAAAATTCTATCGTCAGCCGTTAAGTAATTTTTGTCATTTGTCAAAACATTTAATAATTTATGTGCAATAATATGATAAACAGAAACCAATGGTTTTAACACTGGTAAGACGAGATCGCTTTTGAATCTGTAATATTTACCTTCTTTTGTTTTACATAACGATAAAAAGTCATCTTGGTCTGCTTTAATCTCCATAATAATATTTTTCATGTTTATCAATCTTTTCCAATTGTTGTCTTTCTCAGGTATTTTTTCGAACAAATCGATGTTAGCATTAGTGTAAATGATCGCATGCTCAATTACGCCATTTTCAAATATTTTTTCGTTTTTTTTGAAAGCATTGTAATATATTGCCAATCCAAAATCATTATTTTTTTCTGCGAAAATATCTTCATACGTAATTTTTGTGTCCATTCTGGTTTTGGGTTTTGAATGTAATATTATAAAATGATCTGTATCTTTTCCATTAATTACTTTCTTATATTCGAATATAAGGTCGTAGAATTTATTTCACTGGGTCACCGCGCGCCAAATCGAACAGGTGAATGAATGTGTCGTAATTACAATATTCACTTGCTACTAGATGAAAAACGTTTTCACCTTCTGAATTCTCTTTGTCGAAGAGAGTGTCTTTTATTTCAGAATCTACGTTAGATTCTAATACGGCCTTCAGCTTATTTAATTGTCCGTGACGTGCTGCCACCTTCAAAGGAGTATCGCCTTTATTGTCTCTTTTAATAAAATGCGTTTTTAATTTCACTGGGTCACCGCGCGCCAAATCGAACAAGCAAATGAATGTATCGTCACCATCATATTTTTTTGCTACTAGATGAAAAACGTTTTGACCTTCTGAATTCTCGTTGTCGAAGACGGTGTCTTTAATTTCAGAATCAACGTTAGATTCAAATACGGCCTTCAGCTTATTTAGTCGATTGTTCGAATTTTGCTGCCACGTCCAAAGGAGTATCGCCTTCATTGTCTTTTTTAATAAAATACGTTTTCAATTTCACTGGGTCACCGCGCGCCAAATCGAACAGGTGAATGAATGTGTCGTAATTACAATATTCACTTGCTACTAGATGAAAAACGTTTTGACCTTCTGAATTCTCGTTGTCGAAGACGGTGTCTTTAATTTCAGAATCAACGTTAGATTCAAATACGGCCTTCAGCTTATTTAATTGTCCGTGACGTGCTGCCACCTTCAAAGGAGTATCGCCTTTATTGTCTCTTTTAATAAAATGCGTTTTTAATTTCACTGGGTCACCGCGCGCCAAATCGAACAAGCAAATGAATGTATCGTAATTACAATATTCACCTGCTACTAGATGAAAAACGTTTTGACCTTCTGAATTCTCGTTGTCGAAGACGGTGTCTTTAATTTCAGAATCAACGTTAGATTCAAATACGGCCTTCAGCTTATTTAATTGTCCGTGACGTGCTGCCACCTTCAAAGGAGTATCGCCTTTATTGTCTCTTTTAATAAAATGCGTTTTTAATTTCACTGGGTCACCGCGCGCCAAATCGAACAAGCAAATGAATGTATCGTAATTACAATATTCACTTGCTACAAGATGAAAAACGTTTTGACCTTCTGAATTCTCGCTGTCGAAGAGAGTGCCTTTAATTTCAGAATCAACGTTAGATTCTAATACGGCCTTCAGCTTATTTAATTGTCCGTGACGTGCTGCCACCTTCAAAGGAGTATCGCCTTTATTGTCTCTTTTAATAAAATGCGTTTTCAATTTCACTGGGTCACCGCGCGCCAAATTAAATAGGTAAATGAATGTGTCGTAATCACATGTTTTGTATGCCGATAGATGGAATATATTTTCACCATCACTATTTTCATTCATGAAGGCATCGTTTGGTATTTTTTCTTCTTCATACGTGTTTAAAATACATTTCACATTATCTAATCTTCCATTTTCCACAGCAAAATTTAAAGGAATATTTCTTTCAAAGCGTTCATTTTCATTTATAAAGTGAATCAATTTTTTTCTAGTTTTTAGTGTTTCTAACATTATCTTTATTAGTTTCTTCGAGTTTTGAAGAGAACACATTAAATGCAATACACTTCTATCATGAATATCCTTATAATCCACGTCAATTCCATTTTCGAGGAGCCATGTTGCAATATTTTGCCAGTTTTGTTTTATAGCAAAATACAAAACTTCGCCGCTCAGTTCCTTTATTATTTTTTGGTGATTGTCGTTTTGTTTCAAATCTTTACCATTCAACATATCGTTCAACAAACAGCAGACCACAGCATTTTCACGGGTTTCCATGTTTTTCAAAAAATATTTGGTAATATTTAACGATTTTACGTCTTCTTTCTTCAAAACGTTTAATAGGAAATCTGCTGTAAAATATTCAGCAAATGTTCGATGAACAAAGTGAGGTTTATGATCTATAATTTTGTTTACAATTCCATGTAAATCTCCATTTTCTTTCATTTCGTTTTTGTATTCTTCCAGTTTTTTAATATCTTCTTTGGATAAAAACATCTCTAGTAGCTCTTCATTAAATAAAGAATCAATCGCTAAAATTATACTCTGATTTACAAAATCTTTGTATTGAGTTTTAAACATCTTTTTCGCCAAAACTGTATCATACTTCATTTTATTTTTATCCTCCCAGTAAATTTTAAATTTCTCTTTAACGAATTTTTCATATAGTGTTGACAGTTGGAGCGTATCCGTGAAGTTTTGTCGTTGTTTGTCTATTGTCGAATCGGACTGTAGGAATGTATTAAAATTATCCTTCAAAGCAACACTAATCATCTTCGTGTGAAGAGCTATTCCTAAAAATTCATATTGCCGGTCGTTAATTGTTTCATTTAAAAATTTAAATAATTCCTCAATATAAGTTTCAAAACGATTGTTATTGAATTTATCCAAGTCTTTCCAAGAGTTTGAAAGATAATTTTTTCGATCATTTTGAGTAAACGGTTCAATATTAAAGTGTTTTAGTGGAGTGTCGTTTATTGAATCTTTCAACTCCTGAAGTATTGATTCATTTGGCCTTGTATTCATCCAGATTTTACTGATTTTGGTATTTTCCCGTAACGTTTTGATAATTTTCAAGACAATTTTCTTGTTATCATCCGAGATTTCATCGAATGCGTCCATATATAACATAACTATTTCCGTTTGTAGATAATGTTCGAAAATAGCTCTGTCTAATTCAAACTTGTGATGCAAAAAATTGATAGCATCCTCGAATTTTATATCTTCAACTTTCATTTTATTCAGCACTGACGATACTGAATTCAAATCAATTTTGATTACACAGAATGTGGGGTTTTGTTCTTTGAATTTTTTGGACAAATAAGTGAATAAACTTGATTTTCCCATCCCAGCTACTGCAGATATCAATCTCATTTCACATTTACAGTATATATCATCTAAAATTTTTGATTTTTGAAATTCGGCTTTTGATTTTTTTAACAGAAATAATGTATCATCTGTTTTTCTCAATAGATATATGTTCATCGATTCGTTTTCTTTTGACGCACGTTCAAATATATTAGATTCGTTTTCAGTTATCAATTCAGGTCTTTCAATTATGTCAATATTTTTATTTTCTAAATAAAAGTCACTTTCGTTTAATCCATATATCAAATACACATTTTTCTTGCATTTTATCTCGCAAGTGAATGTTCTCTTGATGTAGTCGTTTTTTTCATCTTTAAATCCTTCAAGTTCTTGGCCGATCTCGACACTTTTGGATTCTAGTATATTTGATAATATTTCTCCATTTATAAGTTTTTTTGAGTCATCGTTGACAATTAAATAATTTAATTTTATAGGGTATCCTTGAAATTTTATATTTGTATTCAAAAAATGCTTTTGTGTGCTTTCTGTTAGATTTTTTAGCGTGTTTGCATCGTCATTGATTTCAACTTTTTTCAAATCTCCCGTTAAGACATTTTCCAGAACATTTTTTTTGTTTGATATAATTATGAGTTTTTTTTTATTGATGCTTTGAATTATTACGATTATTTTATTGATATTTTCCACCCAGTTGTCACTCTTTAAATTTTCTGAATCCAACTCTATCACTAGTAAATGGTAAACGGATTCAGATTCAAAAGCATCGATAACTTTATCATTTAAAGAGCTGAATTTCACATAAATAAATTCCTGTAGTTCATTAATCTTTGTCAATTCTTCGTACAGTTTGATTGAACTGATAATAATATGTTCACTAAAGATGCTCAAAATACGTGTGTCAGAAGGTTTCAAGAAAGCTTTGATGCGATTTTGAATATCCGTGTCATCAAATTTGATATAATTCTTTTCGAAATAACTGTCGTATTTTGTAGTTGGTCCTTTCAGTATATGTCTATTTAATTTTGCCTTCGTTGTTTTTAAAAAGTCTTTTGCATTTTTAGACGTAATAAATCTATATTTCGAAGGATCCTTGAATTTATTATGGCCAAAATTTCCACCTGTCATCCAAATTTGGATTTCAATAGATAAATATCTAAATATCATATCGGCATCGTATGCGGTATATTGATAACCTAGTTCAGACAAAATAATCTCTCCAAGTTTATGTTCATTCGGCTGCTCAGTAGCGAAAACAAACTTTTTCATAAATTCTTCAACGTCTGTGTCGACTATATCTTCCGGCCAGTTTTGTTGTTTTTCTCTTTTCCCAAAATTATTCCTCATATTAAATTTATTCCCAATAATTTCGTCCAAATTTATGTTTTTTTGTTCTGCGACTTCATTCAAAGCATTTCTCAACTTTTGACGGCCTGTATCATTTCCGACTTCGTTTATAAATTCTGTTCTAAGTTTTTTTGTTTTTACATCTATCACCTCTGTTACTAATAAATAGTCATAGTCTTTCAAACTTTCGTCATCAGCAATTAAGTATTTTTTGTCGTCAGTCAATACTTCAATTAATTTTTGTGCAATAATATGATAAATAGAGAGCAGTCCTTTAAGTACTGGTAAGACGAGATCACTTTTAAATTGATAGTATCTGCCTCCTTCAATTTTACACGACGATAAAACGTCATTTTCGTCCGCTTCAATTTCCATAATAATATTTTTCATATTCTTCAATTTTTTCCAATTGTTGTCTTTCTCTGGAATTTTTCCGAACATATCAAACTTCGCATTAGTGTAAACGATCGCATGCTCAATTATGCCATCTTCAAATAATTTTTCGTTTTTGGCTTTTTTTAATGCGTTATAGTATTTTACCAATCCGAAATCTTTATTTGCATCCGTGAAAATATCGTTATACGTAATTTTTTGGTCCACTGTGGTTTTGTGTTTTGTTTGAAATATTATATAATGATTTTTATCGTTTTCGTCACTGACTTTTTTGTATTTGAATACAAGGTCATCGAACTTGTTGGCTTCTTCAATATCCGTTCCCAACTCGAAATTTAGGTTTTTTTTCAACCCTCTTTGCAGATATAACATCAACAATTTTTGTTGATATATATTTCCCAGAAAACCAGGCATTTGAGATTTTTTTTTAAATTCGCTATTTTCACTGTCACTCATTTTGTTCTCCAACTGTAAATTAATATTAAAAACAGGATCAGTAATAATTTATTTGCTATTGCAATTATATCAGTGTTGCGCAACCCACGACCCATCATGATGTCACCAATCAATTATATATTGTATTTATTATATTATTAACTTCTTACACGGATAAATATTTTACGAAGTTTATGTTTATCTCATATTTCATATTGTTTTCTGTTATCAACTAAATACACACAATTTACGTATTTGAATCTGTTATTAACTAAGTTTCTCACAGAAATATGTCACACGGAATCAATTTTTGTGTTTGTTTATGTTTGTAAAAATCGTAAGAATTCTGTAAGAATCGTTCGAATTAATTAATTTCTGTATTATCTTTGTGTGAACCATTTTGTACTCTATGAAGTTTTGAGTTATTTTCACATGAAATTGATAATAAAACTGTATACAAAACACAACGCGAGTGCACAAACCACATTTAATTTACAATTGTTTTAATTCTGAGCTCATTTTAAGCCCAACACATATCAGAAGTTAAATCTACAACACAACTAATCGATAACACACTCTCCATTGACTGAGAGTTTTATTTATCTTTGAACACAATGAAACAATTTGAATGAGAATGAAATTAGCGTAGCCCTCCGATTAAATCCTAAATTTTCTAATTGTATGACTAATTCTCTCGAAAAATCAAATACAACATAAAAATAAATTGATTATTGGAAATACATACAAGAATCATAAAAAAGTCACTTTCATGCGAGATTATATGTGACGAAAAAGAGATATGAGTAGCTAAAATAAAAAAAAAAACCAACGCGTAAGCCGTAAACGATAGTGATGACCCGTAGACATAGACAGATAAACCTACTCGTATTTGACAATTAGAATATGCTATCTTAAAAGCTAAATTACGGCAGAATATTTCAAATTCTCAATGAAAATGGTGAAAAACATCTGTTCTGACCGATGAATAATCGGAAAATGGGAAAATTGGCCCGTTTTTCAAAAAGGTCATGCAAAGCTAAATTTCATATCAAATGAAAATATACAAACTCAAAAGGTAACACCTTAAATCCAACGAATTTTGGTATTGATTAAGAAAAAGTACTCACATTTTATCGAATGAAGAATGGATGTTTTCAATGTTCGAAATTTGAAGTGAAGTGAAGACACGACTTATTGCTAGCGCAAATTATCTATCACTAATTTAAACAAACATGGTTGAAGTAATGGGGGAACATTGATAAGATATTTCTTATCGAAATGTAACCGCTAATGTACATAATATGTATTTCGTACCAAAATTTACCCACCAAAATACTCGATGGTATTCGAAAAAATAAATTAATGAATATTAACTGTTTTAAATCCAACTATTCGAATAATGAATATCAAATGAGAAGCTATTCGAATGTATTCGTCAATTTTCTATTTTGGACAAAAAAAAATAATAGTAGTAGTAATAATCCAATTACACACATGATTTATATTTTCGCTCTACTATTTTATTTAATTATTTTTTTAAATAAATTGGAGTTCTGATCAAGGCAAAAAAATAAATAGCAAAAGACTTTTTTCATTGACAAAATCACGTATTTGGTATATATTTTTGGGTTTATATAAGCTCTTTTGATGATACAAAATAGATTTGGACTTTAGATGTCATCATATTAAAGGCATGATTACCGTTTGAATGGGGAAAACAAAAAATGAAATAACAGAAAAAAAAACACAAATTTACAACAAGCAACAGCGCTAAACGTGCGATACGTTTGATTAAAGATTGTCAATCACCGCGAATTTTAAAATATAATATATATATTTTTAAATCATTTGAATTTTAAATATTTCAAATGTAAATTTCGGGAGATAAAAACGTGAAAGCGGGTATATATATAAAATATATAAATATATAATATATATATAAATATTAAAATAAAACGGGACGGCAAAAAATGAATGTAAATAGCGGAAAAACGCGAATTCCGGGCACGTAAAAACTTAATTTATAGAAAAAAAAAAGTTTAAAAATTGAGAAAATATTTTTTGGTGGTAATAGAAAACGTATTGATTTATTTTGAAGTTTAGAGTTTTGTGTGTACATTTAGGGAAACTTCCTTATCAACATTATATTCGGTAACACCTGGTGTATTATAAATTTTTGTTAAATTCAAATATTATACGTACATAGTGTTTTTTTAGGTTTATTATATAAGGTCGATGCATAAGTTATTACGTATTTTTTTTTATAAAATGATAATTCTGCTTTTTATAAATTCTTATTTTTTTAATCAATTAAACAATTTTTTTAGTGCTAATAACCTTCTTCCACCTTTATACAAGCATAAATATACCCTTTTTACCCAAATCTTCAGATTCCAAACTGAAAAATGAATCAAGAGCTGTTTTGAGTTCATGTATTGACGTGAATTTTTTTCCATAAAGGAAATTTTGTAATCACCGAATAAGTTAAAATCGGAAAAGGAAATGTCAAAAGAATGTGATAGGTGATCGACGATATCCAATTAAATTCATGCAATTTGTGTAGAATTACGAAAGTCTAACAAGGTTGTGCGTTATAGAAATGATATACAACTCCTCTTCTGTTCACTAATTCCAGCTTATTCTTGTGAAGAGTGGAATGTAATTTCATCAACTATTCACAACGTTCGACTAATTCGTATGGTTGAGCATCAGAAACTCGTGATAAAGAATACCTTTTATACACCACCAATTATATAATTATTTTATTATCACGACGATCGACTTTAGAAGTGGTTAATAATAGTTGTCCTGTTCTGGACCAATTTTTTTATTTCGAACAAAATTATCGTAGACTATGTTTACTGTTTATGTGTACTATATTTTTCACCACCTGCCACTAATCGAATCTACTGAAAAGAAAGTATCCTTGACATAATAAAATAGTTCGAGTACAGATTTTCGGGGAAAGACAAAAAGTATTTGACTATGGAAAAAATACGTAAAAAATTATGCATCGCATTTTGCGAAAAAGCCAATTCAGACATATCAGCGATGTTACTGTTGGATTAAATAAATAAAATTTTATTTGTTAGGGTTCATGATGATAATAATTCGATGGTAAATAATGTGTTGAATCCATCGAAGGGAGTCAAACAATCAAAACGATTGTGCTATATAAAATTTATGGAAAATTCCATAAAAACGAATTTTTTAACGGAAATTTTATTACGGAAGTGGTTTACTTTTCTAAGGTATTATCGCCATTGATATCAATATGCGTCTTATTATATTTTTGTTGAAAACTTTTTTTTAGATATCATATATATTATACACGCTATATTATAAAACAAAACTTTTCTGCCCAAGTAATGACAAATTTTATAATATTTCTGCGATATTCGGGTCAACTGAATATAATAAAAGCCACGTTGGAAGTGATCGATTTGTTAAAAGCACCACACAGTTTTCTCATGAATAAATATTAGAATGACGGTTACATGTTATAATATATAATAATTATTTTATTTCTTCAAGATTTAAAAGAATAAAGAAGTGTTTGTTTACTTTTTGAATTGTTTAAAAAATGAAAAAAAAATCTAATATAATATAACCAATTCGGAAAAATTTGGCATGAAAGAGGGTATTTGATCAATTTGCATTTAAAATTGCTAAAAACGGTCCAGGTTGAAAATATCACACTATCGAATTTGTATGTAATAAAAGCCATAAACAACAAGTTGTAAACAAGTTATCGTTTTATAGATGGATTTAAATACCACATATATTACACATTTAAATTAAATATAAATAATGATTCCAATATGTTTATGAAAGCCAATAAAAAAATGAATGATTTAAAAAAGTCATAACTCGTTCATATTTAATCGTTTTAATTTAATTTTTTTACACGTTGTAGAGTATCTTTTGGAGATAAAAATTAATGTATTCGAGTCAAGCATATAGTAAAAGAAAGTAAATTGACAAAATCAAATTAAATTAAAAACTGAACAATACGAGTCCGAAAACAAATCGTATAAAATTGATCGTAGTTAATAGAAATACATAATAATAATTTTCAAATTAAATAAACACCGTAAAAACCTTTTAAATTAAAAATTTGAAAAATTAACTCCTCGAACGTTTATATTTTATTATAAGGTGATTCAATAAAATTTTAGAAGTGTTTCTTATTGGTATTATAATATAAATTTTTTTTATAAAATATTATATTTACGTTTGAAAAAAATCCTTTTATTTTTAGCTATAATATTAAAAATATACATACATATGTATATATGAAGGTGTCAGAATCGGTTGATTTTTTACAACTCCGACTCTACATAAAACATCCAAACATCCAAATTGACAATATTTTAATACAACTACTTTACTTTACTATGCTTATTTTTTTTCACTGTACCATATACACACTCACTTGTCAATTATTACTGTCTAACAATCAAAAGTTTTAAAATACCCCAATAAAAAATATTAAAAAACGAACCATAGAACAATCTGGCAATCAATTATACAACCGTATACGCTTACGCTTACGCTTAACCCCACTTAAGTGGGGTCAAATCGTTAACGACCACCGAACGTGATCCAGAGACGCACTTTCGCGACCATCATCGCTCTGCGACGGGTCAAATGCAATTCCGGCGCGAAAATTTTCGACCGATTTTCCCATTTGAATTGTCGTGTTGTCGATGGCATTTGTGTAATGGAATATTTCGTATGGCGCTCGGTTTTTCCCTTCAAAGGGAGTATAGAGGAAAAGTCGAGAGGGGTCAAAGTTTTTCCCGAAGTAAATGCGGTGACTGTGATAAAATCGACGAACGTGTAATTTCTCAAGTAGATTTCCGGAAAAGCCGCAAAAAATATTGTACAATAAATGATATGTTGTATGTATGTGTCAAATAATGGATGAATTTCTATTCGACATGATGAAAAATTAGAAATATTAACAATAATAAAAAAATTTATTTGATTATTCAAATTCGATAATATCTACACGGTTTTATTTAAAATGATTTTTAAAAGATTTTTTTTAAATGAAATATTATGATATTAATGACACATCTAATAATTCAAATTCACAACTTACGTATTTTTAGTTTTATTTGGTTAAAGAAATTTGATATTTGATCAAAAAATTTAATTATTTTGATAAATTGTTTTTGTATTTTCTTTTATTGTATTTGTTTTAACCATTATACTTTCAACATAACCATCATATAGTCGTTTATCTGTTGAAATTTGTGAGCAGTGACCCATTGGAATTGAAAAATTATTTTACTAAAACAGACGATAATGGAAATACACTTTTGATCATAGCAACATTTAAGTAAATTGATGGCCGTATTAAAATAAAAAATTGTAGACAGTATTTTCAATTGTTAGTATCTTTATCAATAATCAGAATATTTAATTGTTAGTAGCTTATTATTAAATAGGAGATAGTAAAAATATTTGGGTATAACATCGAACATAACAAACGATGCTAAGAAGAAAAAAATGTGAGTCGAAAACATCAATACGTATTTTATAAAGCGGGAAACCGATTTTGTGATTACATTACGTTTATTTACCTATTGAAATTCGCAAGCAGTGACTACGTAGTAAAATTGAAAAACTATTTTACCAATACAGACGATAGTGGTGACTCATTTGGCCACAGCAGAAAATTATGGACAGATAAAACGAAGGCCGTTTTAGAATCAATCTCGGTTAAAAACTTTTGGACAATGTTAATCTGTATGGTCAAAACGTATTTCCTGAAGTAGGTAACAAATTTTCATTTATTTGTTGAAATTAGCGAGCAGTAACCAAATGAAATTGACAAACTGTTCTACTAAAACGGATGAAAGGGACAATCAAATATATTGAAAACCATATTAGAATCAAACGAGAATTAAGAAATTCTGGAGTGCCTTTGATTGTTCGTCTATTTTATGAATTCATGATTTTTAAAGTTATTTTTTTAATATTATTGTATAATCATATCTATTTTTACATGAAGGATACATTCCAGAGATTACTGTGTATAAAAGTATAGCAAAAATATTTAAATTAGCGGTTTATAAAACGTAAAATACGTATGTTTTTTTTAGATCTGTAAAACGCGTCGAAGTATGAAAAACATTGAAAGAAAGATAATGGGTTTGTTTTCACAGACCGAGTTATTTTGAAATCGTGTGAAGAAAGTTCGGTGAATTTTCATTTTTCAACTCATATTTGATTTTAGTTTCGATTTCCTTTGGGAAATTGGGAAATATTAATTTCTTTATAGCAATGTTTTATCAGATGAGATGAATGTATCAAAATAGGGGGAAAAAATACAATAATTTATCCAGCAACCCCAAATGTAAGTGAAATACATGCATATACGAGTATGTGAATTTTTTAATTATATTATATAATATAATTTAAATTTCATATAGATGTAAAATTTCGTAATTTTGAAAAACAAGTATTATTTATATTATTATACATTCTAGAAGGAATTCAGTATGCATTCTTCGAATTTAAAATAAAAAATATATAATTCGTCATCTTTTCGTTTTAAGATAACATTGGCTATATTGGCTATGGCCTTACTCCTTACATTAGTTAGACTTTATATAAGTGAAATGAAAAAATTATATTTTAAATTTTTATCAATGCTATTTTTCAACACTACAGCATGTAATTATAAATGTGATACATGTGTAATTTCTGGAACAATTTAAAAGATATCTCCAATAAAAGAATTTATTATGTTTGTATCAGTTAGTCTTTCGACTTCAATCAAATATCCCAATAAAAATTTATAAAAGCTTCTATTTATTCATATTAGTAAATATATTTTATCGCATTCATAGTGCATGCAGTATCATTTTTATTACTCAACTAATTTCTATGTTGATTATTTTAGCACGTAATGGTCGAAAATCAATCCGAAGTGTGGAAACATTTCAATCAACTCACAAAAAAAGGAATCAGCCCAATGTATACATTTAATGTACGAGTATATGTAAACACAAGTGGATTGCGAGGACATTTAGAGATAAATCATCAAATTCGAATCGACAATGAAAAACTCCACAACTGAATGACACGTAATATTCAAACAGTGCAAAGAGAATCAAAATTAGTCAGTAATTGCAATTGTATTGTATTATCATGTAATAAATTGTCCCTTTTGTACAATAAAGATGTATCATTGACTCGAGTAACTTATGGTTTTATTTATAGAACACCCGAAATTCTACTGATATTTTTATGAGCTTTTAATCGAATGTTTTAAAGTGAAAGATCATTAAATAATACCAATTTCAAATTCACTTTTCACATATTTTTAATTTTATTTGGATAAACGGAACTCGACATGTGTTCAAAAAAGTTCGATTATTTCAAATTCATTCGAATAAAAATCTTCGTACGATTTTCGCAATCGGAATAGTTTTTGTCACTTTTTGGAACGATATTAATGTTATTTGACTTTTTATTAATATTATTAACATCGTTTGTTCGGTTTCTAAATACATTTTTTTTAAACAAGAATTTTATTTTGCCACATCCGGGCGTTTTGTTTCGGTTAGTTTTAGAATATTAATAGATAGCGTTCTTATATGAAAATAGGTTCGCCAGTGGTGGCTAACCTATTTTCATTCACATGCCAAAATTTTGAAGGCAATTAACTGAAATTTCTCAATTATGTACGTTTTCTTATTTGAGAAAAACCTAATTTCATCAATACCCCTGGGAGGTCGAATTTACCGTAACTTTCATTTACCGGTAATCCGGTATATTTTTTTTTATTAATTACCGGTTTACCAGTAAATTACTGGTGAATTAAATTTTGTATAAAATTCGAACAAAACAACGAAAATAAAAACGTAAACCAAAAATATTAGGCTCTTCACTATTTAGCGTCGCACTTTTAAGTATTATAAAAAAACAAATTTCGAAAAACCATTAATTTATTAAAATTCAATCCAAAAAATAATCAGCATCGTTACATATAACATGTTTGGAAGACTTTTGATTCCGTTTTCATAAAAACTTCGTGGTTTTGAGTTGAAAAACTCAATAACATCGTTTTCGACATCGGCTGAATTTCAGTATTTTTTTCCTCTTTAAAAGTGTTGTATCGAACAGGATAAATAATGATCCAATAGAGAAATATCTAGAGAGTAAGGTAGATGCGGAATCACTCTCCAACCGAGTTCCTTAATCTTTTTTATCTGTCAGTTTTGCAGTATGAGGTCGGGCGTTATCATATTGCAAGAACACATGACTTCTATTTGCGATTGCAGGCGTTTTTTTTAAACAATTCTTCCTTTAAACGTTCAAGCTGTTCATAATAAAGCTATTGTCGATTGTCCAGGTTGGAGAAATTCTTAATGAATTATTCCGGAAAAATTTCATCAAACGCATAATAAAACTTTTTTACGGTGAGCCACGGTTTTTCCACCTTGGTTTTCGTTACCTGTTTTTTGATCACTAATGTTTTTTGTATCCTTTGCATAAAATACCTAATTTTCGTCTCCAGTTATCAAATGTTTCGAGTACATTTTTTTCAAATCAAGGAAGTTAAATAAGAAATGAGTATGCGCGTGCTCACTCTACTGTTTTCATTAGGTACTCATTGTCAGTGCGTTCGCGATCCGTTTATCTTTCAGCCACAACATTCAAAAATTATTTTTTCGATTCGGTTTTTTCGTGATCTGGTAAATTGAAGTTTCTTTTAAATTTCACAAATAGTTTAAGTCGGGTTTTTCTCAATTTCTACGAGTAGGATGTCGTCATTAAATTCTTAATGTTTTCCCGTTCCAGGGTTGTTTTTGAGATCGAAATTTCAAAAACCATCGTTGGCACTTGCGAACCTTTAACACATCTCTCAAATTATTGCAAATGGTTTTTGTTGCAGCACATGCAGAGTTTTTTCCCAAAAATTGAAACAGCTTGTAATCTATTTCTGATAAAATCTTCGTTCGGCTTAAATTCTGCAAAAAATTAAAGAAACAGAAGTTGACGAATCGAGACAAAACAAATTTAGTGTTTACACGATGAAGAACGAAGGAGGACTGACTGTCGAAATTGACCGTTCAAAGGATCAGACGTTATTTAGCGAATAACCGATATTTTCCAAAAAAAAAAAAAACAACTTTATTTTTCAAAAAAAGTACACCTACGGAATTTAACATTTTTTCAAAAATATTCGAAACACGATTTTTTTGGATTATTTACCGATATATGTATTACCGATCCATTTACCGGTAATGGCCCCCTTAATCAATACAATCGACAAATATTTGAAAATCTTGTTTACGATATAACCAAGTCATGGCCTTAGTCAGGATTTTTTAGGGAGGTGGGGGGAGGGGAAGCTCAACTTTGTATAGGTAAGTAATTCCAAGCAATAAAAGCATGCTGTTTGTCCTCATTTGAAGTATAATGCATGTAAAGAATTAAGGCATTCAAAGAATTGATATAGATACATCACGATTGAGTGATATATCCCAACTAAGGTTACCAATCACGGAAGGCTTTGTCAGAACCGGGATTATGGTCCTGGAAATTTTCGATCCCGGGATCCCGGTGCTGGCACCGGTTCCAGAATTAAAAATTAAAAAAAAACTATAATTTCATTTTATTAAAAATAATATGTATGTACATATAAAAAAACACGAAAAATATATTCCTTTATTTATGTTTATTAAATTGTGAGTTGGTGAAATACTGCCGAATATTGTCGCTTTACAATGGGTGCGATATCCTTTTATAAATTTAGACAAACAATAAAAGACATGTGATAAAGTGAAAAAGAAAGTATGCAATAATATCTATAAATGGGTTAGTTTCCGTGCTTGGTTGGTTACCGTCATCTAAGAATGCTACAACTGAAAACGTTAATCGTAAAACAGCGGGACGAATCAATTTAATACGCTTTTTTGGTATTTCGTACGAAGCGAACACATTGTTTGACGTAATTATAACTTGAAGAAATGGTTGAAAATACAATCTGCGTTGTCTCTACAATCTGCGTTTTACAATTATTAATTAATGATTATAAAATACAATGTTAGTCGTGTTATAAGGTATACGAGCGGTAGGCCCGATGTTAATAACATCGCACGTGTGATTTGAGGAAAAATTTTTAAATACAATATAATGACATTGGCAAAGGATCTAATTTCGAATAGTAAATAATTTCTAGCGTGACACTACACACACATACAGACAGAATTGCGCTATTATTATATGGAGGAAACTCGTGCAAATTTAATATTTTACTTATTTTCGAAATAACAGATATCGTCAACCATTCCGAAATATTCATTTAATTTAATTTAATGAAAGAGTTTGGCAAACAATAATTTACTTGGATTACGGCCGTAGCCGAAGAGTATGGGAGCTTGCCTTCCCTCCTTGAATTTCAAAAATAATGAAAATTATACTTAAATTATGAGACTTTTGTTGGGTTGGGATTAAGGCTTCCAATACCGGGATTTCCGGAATTTCGGTTCCGGAAATCCCGGCCATTTCTGGCACCGTAATCCCGGTGCTGAGATTACTTTGAATACCGGATTACGGTACTAGAATAAATTTTTTTAAATAAATCTGAAAATTTCCATTTGCACAAAACCCACAAAAAAATTAAATCAAAAATTGTAAATCCTTCTCGTGGCAGCAAATTTTTTAGTTTCCCATCCCTATTTCATTATATAATATGCGTATACGCATGTATACAATCCGCGATTAGAAGGTTATAGGCGTTTTTTCGTTTATCTGAAGGCCATTTCCATACGGTCACGGTCCTGGCCACACACATCGCAATCTCTCTGAAAGCCTTTCGGAATTTAGTGAGTTATCAAATCGCGAAAATCCCGAATCCTTTAAGCCAAAATCGAAATCGAAACCGAAATTGGCGCGAAACAATCGCCATTCACTTGATAAAAATTGGACATTTATAAAATTTGATTCAATTTTTTCAATGGTTGACACATTTTTCATGTCCTTACGAATACTTTATTCAATCGTAATTTTGTCGTTTCAGCATAATCTAATGCATAAACTAAACATCATGTATAATTAACAAAATATTATATTATTATTTTGTATAAAACATATTTACATATTTCGCATTTGATAGATAATTATGCTTACATACTATGTTTAATTTCGTCTTGTATTGCTTATATTATTTTATTTTATTTTTAAGGCATTTCATTATTGCAAAATTTCATATATTGATCTTTTTCTATGAATATCAAGTATTATTTTGTAGGATATTTTGATATACTACTTACACATTTGAGACGTTATACATATAATATATAACAATATAATACATATATGAAAGTGGAGTAATCGTGAATTTTTAAAACAATGAGTTAACGGTTTCCGGTGGTTCGTGATAACTAGGTAACTATTCGAATAATTTTGACTTTTTTTACGTATTCGCATATATGTATATTCGCATACGAATATTTTAAATTATATTCGATTATTATTCGTTGTTATTTAAATTGATAGTTTGGTTTTTTTTTTTTTCGCAACGATGCGTGAATTTTTTTTAGATGAGCCGATTTATCTACTTTCTACCTGTCAAAGGATTCAAGTTATGTACTTTCAAATTTTATTATACGTTTCGAATGAAACCTCCATAAATGCCAAGAATTAATGAAATATAAAAATAGCGCGATTCATAACAGTTGTTCTGATTTACATTTTAAAATAAATTGTAGATATTTTATTGATATAATAAAAATATTATTTGGCGCTCTTTTTGAGCAGGGCCCTGATGCACCAATACAATTTCGGGAACACTCTTCTTAATCAGTCTCTTCTAAAGTTTTAAACCTTCGAGGAGTTGAAATAGTTTAGTGTTTGATACTATAGCTAATTTATAAACTGATCAATAATATCATCAAATCGAATCAGAGTGAGTTCTATTTAAACATAACAGTTAAAAAAATTAAATATATATTATCAGTTATTAGTTATTATCAGAATATCTTATTATTTTTATTTAAGTTAGTTATGGACCATAGCCTATAGTCAACCGCAATTGAAAAAATATTTTCCTCAGCGAAATCAATTATAATAACTAAATATAATACATTATGAACAAAATTAAAAATCAAAATATTTAATGCTCTCTAATTTATGAATGATAAATAAATAAATAAATAAATAAATACTTTTTATATCAATATGCTCATTTTTTTCATTAAATTGTTTTTTTACGTTTTTTTTTACTAAAATTTGAAAATTTATAAAAATATTCGTATATATTCGAATATGTTTCCATTTTCAGATTCGATATTCGAATATATGTATAATTTCACAAATATTTGGGACCCTAGCGGTGACATTTTTTTAAGCATTCGAATAATCTTTCTCTCTCTCTCTCTCTCTCTCACACACACACGCACACACACACACACACACACACACACACACACACACACACACACACGCACGCCAAAACATATGTATTTTGACTTATGTTAATTTTTTTTATTTACGAAAAACTATAAGTAAATTTTTATTTTATTAAATTTCGAACTTTGTAAAGGTTTTTTTCATGATACGATATCGTTCGTTTTTGTCTATATAAATAAAAATTTATGTGTTTTTTGTTTGTTACTTATTCACACCTTTACCGCTTATTCGATCACAATGAAATTTTGTAAATATGTTCATTGCTCATTTGGAAAGTGTTATTAAAACCATTTTAATAACACTTTCCGAGTTTTTGTTCGACCTCCGCCGTGTCCATACCGTGTTGTCGGCTCGTCCGACTTTCTTCGAAACTTTTCCTAACCTCATTACACCATCACACATCCAGATTCTACCTATATTAATTATATTCTCCAGTGTTACACCGCTTTTCACGTGTAACTATAATACCTCCCTCCCAAATAAATTCGCTACTTATCAAATCCGCGTTAAAATATAATCGTGCGCGTTTAACTCATGTTGTGTCATCTGTGAAGGATTAAATATTTCTCCGAATCGTCCATTAAGAACGTTTCTTTTGTCTAGCATCGTCCGGTTTCTCCCTCTTTTTTTGACACGCAGTTGCAGCTCTACAAAACGTTCTATCGCACGTGCGCCCATCGTGTGCCTTCTAATTAACTATCTCATTTATTGTAACTCATCCTACGTTTTCTCGAATTCTATGCATCGTGTCATTTACGAAAATACACATTTCTCGATCCGTATGTGTGAAAAGTGCGTTTCCAGTGATAGAGACTGCCCGTGTTTACAAAGGACGGTAACGATTTCAATTTTCCCATATTGTGTTAAATCTGAATGTAATTAATTTAATTCACTTTTGTTCGATTGCAAACAACCATACGGCTTTTCACCCCCGAATCTGACGTTTAATTTTTGTTTTGTTTTATTCTATTATAATAGAGGGGAAAGAGACAAAATCACACGCAAAATGAAAAAAATCGGTTTTTTCGTAATTTACAAACCTTCGGCCGCGCACCCCTTTAGTTTTTGTTCATACTGCCGGAGCCACTCACTCGCGGGGCCGCTAAAATCTCGCACTCTCTCATAAGGTCATTAACGCGTTGCGTTCGCGAACAAAGCTATATTAATATATTTATATAAGAAATCATGGCGACGAATTAATGAATTGGCATTAAGAGGTTGTTAAATGTATATGTATTTAACCATCGACGGTAATTGACGCACAAGCCTTTCTCTAAGAAAATTTCAACTCTCATATGCTTATATACCTCTTAACACAACTATATCCCATAGTAGAATATTATATAACATATTTTATATACAATAGCAACACATATCCCGTAAACAACGGACCAACTGTGAATCCGACTAAAATCATAGATATCCTCATTTACTTTAAATTGACTAATATCTTTTAACATATTTGGTTAAGTGTCATGCCCTATGTCATACTAATTAAAAATTAACCGCATGCTCCTGTAATTAGTCTTAATTGAAACAATTACGAAATAAAATATTAATCAATTGACAATAACTAACTCACTTCCGAACAATACAGAGATACACCTAATAGGACGAAAGCATGAAAAAACTAATAAAGAGAACAACTTGCATGATCAGTAATTAGTTAACAAACAAAACTCTTTGGTAATGGTAAAGACCAATGACGTGTGTTCTACCGAGGTCTGAACCATGTAGGACCAACGGTCTCGCCTCGTCTATCAAACCGGTGATCATTACGATCGCAAAGTGGGTAGCGAGGGCGCAGTCTGCTCAGTCTTTAACTCGTCTGTCCCGCTGGTGGTCATTGCGATCCGCTTAGAAGACAGCGACCATAGAGTCTAGCACATAGACACGCGTATCGTTGGTCTGAGAACCTCCTTCGCTGGCATGGGCGGACTGGTTCTTATGGTACATGTCCCTCACCGAAATACGACTTGGGCTAGCGCGGTGAGGTATAGCCTAGACTGCTGCATTTGTCTGGCAAGGCCTTGTCCTGCAGTGGATAACTTATAGGCTGCTAATGATGATGATGAATAACACTTTCCATGAAATAATATACCTTAAACCCATGAATAAATGATCGAAAATAATATAAAACGTGTATTGTGTAACACGGTTTTTAGGACCACCCAAATTTTACACGCGCTCCGTAAAATTTATATATACGAGTATATAGCCGCTTGTTGAATATTATACAATGATATAATTATTTGATTAAGAATTCTAAGTTGCGAATTTACGATTGAAGTCGAAACGGCGATGATATTTATTCAAGCTTTTTATTTTTATACTATGGTCCGGCACCTGTTTCCAATCTGGGCCGTGGTAAATAACACATCACTCGATAAATCTCAGGTCTAACTAAGAAAAACAAATTTTTTTTTAGAACTTCGACTTTATTCATCAACATACTCTCCTTCAAGAGTGATATATTCATTCCAAAGCTCCTCTAACTTTTTGATGCCTTTTTTGTAGAACGGTTTATCTTTGCATAAAAAAAATCTAAAATGAACACTAGTGCAAGTTGCAACAGTAGTGCAAGCTAAAAAATTTGTGGTTAAATCTTCATAAAGTTTAATCATCGATTACATTTTAAAAATTACGAAATTAATAACAATTCTAATTGTAATGGAAACTTCCCTTCAACATAATGAATTGGTTATTTCATCCAGTGATGAAAGTGATCAGGGCCAAGTTCATAAACCATGCCGATTATTATCGTTTAGTGATGATAGTTCTGATCTGATATATGTTCATGCATATGTATGCTGATTGATAACGATAATTTGTACGATTATCGTATAAAATATACTTTAATAAAGCAATTCAAAGATAAATATGTATTGTGTTTTTATTTATATTAATTTTTTATAATTTTTTTTAATGTGATTTTTGGTACATTTTATCACATTGATTTGAAGTAATTCGGTTTTTTAAAATAATGGAACCTAACCCTCAATTTTCTATGTAGTTCAAGTCTTTTTTATGCGAATTTTTTAAATGCGACTCCCCGTGGAACGCATCTATTGCATAAAAACAGACCCAAGTGTATTTATTTTTAATGGATTAATTTCAACTATAATTCGGTATTCGCGCGTCGTTTATCATCGCAATTGCAGAGGCTTAGAATATGCATTAACAAAATCGATTATAAAAAATAAACAAACGCATCCAGAGCAAAGTTTTTTTGCTAAATAAACAGAGGATTGACTTAATTGAAAACTGAAAAAAATACTTATTATCTCAGAAATAATAGTACACTAATAGCTCAGATTTAATAGAACACTAGTAAAGTCATAATTGCTACAAGTCAGTATTGTAAAATGGTCTAAAGTGGTTTCCAGTGCCCGCGTGAGTGACCCCATATTTCAGAGAGCTCTTTTTTCACGAATTTTGCTGTAATTCGAGGAAAATTAGTATTCTTTTTTCGAATTTTTCAAACGCATTCTAATTAAAATACATGTATTTCATCGGTAAATTAAAAAAAAGTAAATTCATGCTGCTCGTAATTGATCGTGTTATGCTCAGATTGCGTCCGCGAGTTTAACATTTCATTTGTTCGAGTATTTTTTTCGATAAAATTATTAATATGTAATTATAACATTCTTTTCAAAAATATTACGACAAATCGATCCAAAAAATCATATAATAAAACAAACCGACCTTAAAGTAAATCACAGCAGAGAAAAAATGTCAGAAACAACCCAAGTTAATGTTTCGATTTTATCATTTGGCGGCTGTCAAAAAATGGCTCACACAAAACACATGCGTGTGCGCCCATAAGCAAACAGCATTTATTCTGAAATATACCCATCGAATTAGTTTCATAATGGTGATAAATAACTTTTACAATATTTTAATAATTCTTACGTTTTGAATTTACAACAGTCGAAATTTTTAGATTTGAAATTTTTAAGGGGCTCCCTATGTTTGTGCATTTTGGTCAATGTGGCTCTCGTACGCCAAAATATTGGGCAAGTCTGGTCCAGAACTATTAGAGATACTGAATTTAAAGAAATTAATGATAACGTAAACACACTAGGAAATCTCGAAAATTCATTATTTTTTCTCTATATAATTTAAAAAAATGAAATCACATTTTTGTTAAAAAAATTTCATACTAATTTTCAATTGGAGATAAAAAATTGATGAAAAGGTTCCCCATTGCGAGATTTTTTCGATTTTTTAAAAAATCAAACGAAAATAACTAATATTTTCAAAAATATCATGTGAAGATAGAACATGAGTCGCCTTCAGTAACGCACACGTGACACTTCGCCTGCATTGTGGATTGTTACTCGTTTCCCGCGATTATTTTGTCAACCACAACCTCCGTTCCCTCTCTCAATATTCGTGATATCAATTTAAAGTATAACGCTCGATCTAACTTACTCGTTTAGTTTCTAAATCTACGACTCTATCCATCCGCATGTGTTTTTAACATCTGTGCAGACCTTTTCATTCCATAGAAACACTTAACTAAAACCTTTTTTTTTATAACGCCATTCGGGTTTCCCCAACGCCTGTAAAACAATCTTTAATTTACGCACGTATAACTTGTGTCATATTCCATTATATCTGGTTTGTTTTGTGCGCGTATTTAAATTGACACGATCTTAATCGAAGTGCTTATATCTCGTTTCGCGGGTGAAAATTCGATTTTACAGTGCCAGAAACAACACGACCTTCGAAAGACGGTAACAATTTAATTCAATCTTTTTCATTTTCTTTTCTGTGCTCAACTGAATTTAAATTAATCTCATTAATTGTTCTATTTTTTGTTCGTGCCCGAGTCTCATTAACAGTACGCCCTCTCACTGCCGCCACACGGACGACGGCACAGCGCTGCTAAGGTGCCCGGATCGTGCGTCCGCCCGATCCGCGGATCCCGCGATCCCGCCCGCCCGCTAAGGCGGAGCGCCCGACTTTCCAACCGCGTGCGCGATTCTAATTCCCCCCCAATACAAATTTTCACAAGCTGCTACTGCTGGCCGCTCAATCAAACTACCGGTTATTAGATTCCCTCTCTACTAAGTCCTAGCATCCTGATTTACTTATAACCTCTTCGAACATATTCAAATTCCACAATAGGAAAATATATATCGTATAACAGAATCATTTAATTAAACGTTTTGAACCTCAAGAAATTCCTATTAGAATCCATCGCCCTACTGTAAATAATTAATTCTTCTTAATTTTACTACAAAATAAGGGATAATACTAGTCTCAAACTAACATGCTTGCTATCCAATTAACTAACTAACTTGTAAATCTGTTCATAATCATAGTTAACTACGACATAATTTAAATAACTATCTAATTTCAACTAACATACATTATAAACGTCATTCAATGACTAAATAACAAGTAGCGTACGATCAAAGTAAAATTTTTTTAGAATATAATAGTTAAATTATAACTTATTCTATCTTATTACTAACTATTTACTAACCCTACTCACCGTCTAATATCAACTAACTCTTTTACGAACAGAACGCAGTAATGCATTTGGTGGGGTGTTCATGGGACTAAAAAACTTTGTCGTACAATTAGAATACACTGCATGTTCACCTAGTTAAAATCTTTCTTTGGTAATGGCGAAGACCGATGACGTGTGTTTTACGGAGGTCGAAGCCAAGTAGGACCAACGGTCTTGCCTCGTTTGACAAACTGGTGGTCATTGCGATCGCAAAAGTGGTCAGCGAGGACGCAGTCTGCTCAGTCTTTACCTCGTCTGCCCCGCGGGTGATCATTGCGATTTGCTTAGTGGAGAGTCAGCGACCACAAAGACTAGCACATAGGCTTGCGTACCGTGGGTCTGAGAACCTCTTCCGTTGGCATGGGCGGATTGGATCTTATGGTACATGTCCCTTATCGCTACGAGGTTGGCTCTCGGATAAGGTATATAGCCTAGACCCCCAATATTTGATGGGGAGACCTTGTCCTGCAGTGGGCACTAAACCGGTCGACAATGATGATGATGATGATAGAACATATTTTTTTTTCACTATTAATATGGCGTAATTCATTAAATTTATTGTTTTTCGCTGTAAAATCTCCCGAAAATCCACTTATCGTTACAAAATTGTACACAATTTTAGATTATTTATTGTTTTTACCTTTTTGTATATAAATTTGAAAACAGATGAAGCATATTTCACATACAATAGATGGGAATGAAGGTTTCCAGGTGTTGCGATTTCATTCACCGTTACTATATCTATAGGTATATTGTTTAAGTCAATCAAGTATCTGTGAAATGAAATTGTAGTTTGATGGCACAAAGTATTTTAATTAATAATTGTGATAAGCTGCAATTTTATATTTAGATGAATTAATTTTTGATTTTTATTTGATTGAATACGATCGTTTAGTCATTTTACTAATTTTTCATAAATTTTTTTGCTGAAAAACTTGTATATTAATTTACAGTTGGAGGTAAAAATGGGTGAAAATAAAAGTGATGAATCATCAAAAATATCACAGTTGCCAGGTTTTCAAGGAAATCTATATCAAGCAAAATTATTGATGTTGTATCTACAAAGAGGGTTGAAAAATAACCAAAATTTTGAATTGGGAACGGAGATTGGAGAAGCTTACAAGTTCGATGACCTTGTTTTAAAATACATGAAAGACATTGATGGAGAGGAAAAATATCATTTCGTTATTTTGCAATCAAAACATAGAGCAACAGCGAACGTAAAAATTGAGTACAATGAAATTTTCACGAACGAAAATAATGATTTTGGATTGGTGAAATATTACAATGCATACAAAAAAGCAAAACAAGAGAATTTATTTCAAAACGGGGAAATTGAGTATGCGGTTTTTTACACTAATGCAAAACTTGATATGTCCGGAAATATTCCAAAGCAGGATGATAATTCAGAAACATTGAAAAGTATTCATAATATAACTAACAAAATTAAAGTGGACCAAAATAGCGCATTATCATTATGTGAAACCAATAAAGGTAAATACTATCAATTTAAAAGTAATCTCATATTACCAGTACTTAAAGGACTGCTCTCTATTTATCATATTATTGCACAAAAATTAATTGAAGTATTGACTGACGACAAAAAATACTTAATTGCTGAAGACGAAAGTTTGAAAGACTATGACTATTTATTAGTAACAGAGGTGATAGATGTAAATACAAAAAAACTTAGAACAGAATTTATAAACGAAGTCGGAAATGATACAGGCCGTCAAAAGTTGAGAAATGCTTTGAATGAAGTCGCAGAACAAAAAAACATAAATTTGGACGAAATTATTGAGAATAAATTTAATATAAGGAAAAATTTCGGAAAAAAGGAAAAACAGCAAAACTGGCCAGATATTATAGTCGACGCAAACGTTAAAGAGTTTTTGAAAAAGTTTGTTTTCGCTACAGAGCAACCGAATGAACATGAACTTGGAGAGATTATTTTGTCTGAACTAGGTTATCAATATACCGCATACGATGCCGATATGATGTTTAGATATTTATCTATTGAAATCCAAATTTGGATGACAGGTGGAAATTTTGGCCACAATACATTCGAGGGCACTAAATATAGATTTATTTCGTTACGAGATGCAGAAAATGTTTTCAGAACAACGAAGGCGAAATTAAATAGATATATACTGAAAGGACCAACCACAAAATACGACAGTTATTTCGAAAAGAATGATATTGAATTTGTTGACACGGATGATCAAAATCGCGTAAAAGATTTTTTATTTTCTGACACACGTATTTTGAGCATTTTTAGTAAACATATTATTATCAGTTCAATTAAACTGTACAAAGAATTGACAAAGATTGATGAACTGAAAGAATATATTTATGTAAAATTAAGCTCTTTAAATAAAAATATAATCGACGCTTTTGAAACTGAATCCACTAATCATTTAATAGTGATAGAGTTGGATTCAGAAAAAACAAAAGATGACGACTGGAGGGAAAATATCAGTGAAATAATTGACATAATCCAAAAAACTAATAAAAAGAGATTAATATTTATATCAAATCAGAAAAATGTTCTGGAAAATATCTTACCAGAAGATTTGAAAATCGTTGAAATCAATGACGATGCAAACACACTAAAAAATCTCACAGAAGGCTCACAAGAGCATTTTTTGAATACAGGTATAAAATTTCAAGGATGTTCTGTAAAATTAAACGATTTGATTGTCAATGATGACTTAAAAAGCTTTATAAATGGAGAAATACTATTAGAGATACTAGAAAACAAAAGTGTCAAGATTGGTCAAGAACTTGAAAAATTTGAAGATGGCATGAACGACTATATCGAGAGAACATTCACGTGCGAGATAAAATGCAAGGAAAATGTGTATTTGATACATGGATTAAACGAAAGTGACTTTTATTCAGAAAATAAAAATATTGACATAATTGAAAGACCTGAATTGATAACTGAAAACGAATCTAATATATTTGAACGTGTGTCAAAAGAAAACGAATTGATGAACATATATCTATTGAGGAAAACAGATGATAAATTAATTCTGTTAAAAAAATCAAAAGCCGCATTCCAAAAATCAAACTTTTTAGATGATTTATACTGTAAATGTGAAATGAGGTTGATATCTGCAGTAGCTGGGATGGGAAAATCAAGTTTGTTCACATATTTGTCCAAAAAATTCAAAGAACAAAACCCCACAATCTGTGTAATCAAAATTGATTTGAATGAAGTATCGTCAGTGCTGAATAAAATGACAGTTCAAGATATAAAATTCGAGGACGCTATCAATTTTTTGCATCATGAGTCTGAATTAGACAGAGCTATTTTCGAACATTATCTACAAACGGGAAGAGTAATGTTATATATGGACGCATTCGATGAAATCTCGGATGATAACAAGAAAATTGTCTTGAAAATTATCAAAACGTTACGGGAAAAAACCAAAATCAGTAAAATCTGGATTAATACAAGGCCAAATGATTCAATACTTCAGGAGTTGAAAGATTCTATAAACGACACTCCACTAAAACATTTCAATATTGAACCGTTTACTCAAGATGATCGAAAAAATTATCTTTCAAACTCTTGGAAAGACTTGGATAAATTCAATAACAATCGTTTTGAAACTTATATTGAGGAATTATTTAAATTTTTAAATGAAACAATTAACGACCGGCAATATGAATTTTTAGGAATAGCTCTTCACACGAAGATGATTAGTGTTACCTTGAAGGATTATTTCAATATATTCCTAAAGTCTGATTCGACAATAGACGAACAACGACAAAACCTCACGGATACGCTCAAACTGTCAACATTATATGAAAAATTCGTTAAAGAGAAATTTAAAATTTACTGGGAGGATAAAAGTAAAAATAATTCTGTTACAAAATCGGCGCAAAAAGATTATAAAATTAAATACAATGATTTTGAAAGTCAAAATAGAATTTTAGCACTAGACACTTTATTTGATAAAGAGCAATTAAATACCTTTTTATCGGAAGACGATGTTAAAAAATTGGAAAAATACAAAAGAGAAATAATTAAAAATGGAGATGATCATGGAATTTTAAAAAAAGTCATAGATAATAAACCTCACTTTATTCATCGAACATTTGCAGAGTATTTTACTGCAGGTTTCCTATTAAACGTTTTGATGAAAGAAGACGAAGGATCGTTAAAAATTATCGAATATTTTTTGAAAAACATGGTAAACCATGAAAATACTGTGGTCTGCTGTTTGTTGAACGATATGTTGAATGGTAAAGATTTGAAACAAAACGACAAATACCAAAAAATAATAAAAGAACTGAGCGGAAAAGTGGTGTATAATGCTATAAAAAATAACTGGCAAAAAATTGCAATGTGGCTAATCCAAAATGGAATTAAAGTGGATTATAATAGTTATGATGGAAATGTATTGCATTTAACGTGTTCTCTTCAAAACTCGAATAAACTGATGAGAGTAATGTTGGAAAAATTAAAAACAGAAAAAAAATTCATTGCTTTAATAAAAGAAGTGGACTACTGGAATGGATACACTCCTTTAAATATTTTGGTGAAAAATGGAAGGTTACATAATGTAAAATGTTTGTTAAACGCGTATGAAGAGAAAAAAATTCTAGACAAAGCCTTTATGGATAAAAATAGAAACTGTGAAAATATATTCCATTTATCGGCATACGAAACATGTAACGAAGACACATTCATTTACCTGTTTAATATGGCGAGCGTTGACCCAGTGAAATTGAAAACATATTTTATTCAAACAGACAATAAAGGTGACACTCCTTTGAAGGTGGCAGCATGTCACGGTCAATTAAATAAGCTGAAGGCCGTATTAGAGTCTAATGTACATTCAGAAATTAAAGACAGTGTCTTCGACAACGAGAACTCAGAAGGTCAAAACATATTTCATTTAGTAGCATATAATATATGTGATTACAGCACATTCATTTACCTGTTTAATTTGGCAAACGGTGACACAGAGAAATTGAAACAGTATTTTAATAAAACAGACAACAATGGCGATACTCCTTTGATGGTTGCAACTCGTCACGATCAATTAAATAAGCTGAAGGCCGTATTAGAGTCTAATGTACATTCAGAAATTAAAGACAGTGTCTTCGACAACGAGAACTCAGAAGGTCAAAACATATTTCATTTAGTAGCATATAATATATGTGATTACAGCACATTCATTTACCTGTTTAATTTGGCAAACGGTGACACAGAGAAATTGAAACAGTATTTTAATAAAACAGACAACAATGGCGATACTCCTTTGATGGTTGCAACTCGTCACGGTCAATTAAATAAGCTGAAGGCCGTATTTGAATCTAACGTATATTCAGAAATTAAAGATAGTGTTTTCGACAACGAGAATTCAGAAGGTCAAAACGTATTTCATCTAGTAGCAGACAAATATCATAATGACGACACATTCCTTTACCTGCTTAATTTGGCAAACGGTGACCCAGTGAAATTGAAACAGTATTTTAATAAAACAGACAACAATGGCGATACTCCTTTGAAGATTGCAGCATGTTATGGACAAGTAAATAAGCTGAAGACCGTATTAGAATCTAATGTAGATTCAGAAATTAAAGACAGTGTCTTCAACAACGACAACTCAGAAGGTCAAAACATATTTCATATAGTAGCACATAATATTTGTGATTACAGCACATTCATTTACCTGTTTAATTTGGCAAACGGTGACACAGAGAAATTGAAACAGTATTTTAATAAAACAGACAACAATGGCGATACTCCTTTGATGGTTGCAACTCGTCACGGTCAATTAAATAAGCTGAAGGCCGTATTTGAATCTAACGTATATTCAGAAATAAAAGATAGTGTCTTCGTCAACGAGAATTCAAAAAGTCAAAACGTATTTCATCTAGTAGCAGACAAATATCATGATGACGACACATTCGTATATCTGCTTAATTTGGCGGGCAGTGACTCAGAGAAATTGAAACAGTATTTTAATAAAACAGACAACAATGGCGATACTCCTTTGAAGATTGCAGTTCGTCACGGTCAATTAAATAAGCTGAAGGCCGTATTAGAGTCCAACGTGGATTTAGAAATTAAAGACAGTGTCTTTGACAACGAGAATCAGAATGGTCAAAACGTATTTCATATAGTAGCAAATAATATGTATGATTACAGCACATTCATTTACCTGTTTAATTTAGCAAGCGGCGACTCAGAGAAATTAAAACAGTGTTTTAATAAAACAGACAATAATGGCGATACTCCTTTGAAAGTGGCAGCTCGTCACGGTCAATTAAATAAGCTGAAGGCCGTATTAGAATCCAACGTATATTCAGAAATTAAAGATAGTGTCTTCGACAACGAGAATTCAGAAGGTCAAAACGTATTTCATCTTGTAGCAAACAGATTGTGTGGATACGACACATTCTTTTACCTGTTTAAATTGGTGAGCGGTGATCCAGTGATGTTGAAACAGTATTTTATTAAAACAGACTATAAAGGCGATACTCCTTTGAAGGTGGCAGCTCGTCACGGTCAATTAAATAAGTTGAAGGCCGTATTAGAGTCTAAGGTGGATTTAGAAATTAAAGACAGTGTCTTTGACAACGAGAATCGGAAAGGTCAAAATGTATTTCATCTAGTAGCATATAATATATGTGATTACAGCACATTCATTTACCTGTTTAATTTGGCGAACGGTGGCACAGATAAATTGAAACAGTATTTTAATAAAACAGACAAAAATGGCGATACTCCTTTGATGTTGGCAATTCGTCATGGACAATTAAATAAGCTGAAGGCCGTATTAGAATCCAGCGTATATCCCGAAATTAAAGACAGTGTTTTTCATAACGAGAATCGAAAAGGTCAAAACGTATTTCATCTATTAGCAACTAATTATTGGGACGACAAATCAGATATTAAAAACGAATCAGATTGGAGCCATGACATATTTATTAATTTGTTTGATTTGGCTAGCGGTGACCCAGAAAAATTGAAACAGTGTTCAATTAAAATAGATGAAGATGACAATACTCCATTGAAGGTGGCAGCAAATTACGGACAAATAAGTAAACTGAAGCCCGTATTTGAATCTAACGTACATTCAGAAATAAATGGCAGTGTTTTTGACAACGTGAATTCAAAAGTTCAATACGTATTTAATTTAGAAGCAGACAAGTATCATGATGAGAAAGAAATTAGAAAATTGTATTATTTTGCGGGCAGGGACCCAGAGAAATCGAAACAGTACTCTAAAAAAACTGACAATACAAAAGATACTTCTTTGAAGGTTGCAGAACTTCAAGCAAGAGTAAAGAGGATGAAAGCAATAAGAGAATCTAACGTATATTCAGATATTAAAGACGTTGTCGAAGACAACGAGAGTTCAGAAAGGCAAAACGTATTTCATCTAGTAGCAGACAAATATAATGATGACGACACATTCATTTACCTGTTTAATTTGGCGAGCGGTGATCCAGAGAAATTGAAAAAGTATTTTAATAAAACTGACAATAAAGGCGATACTCCTTTGAAGGTGGCAGCATATCACGCACAATTAAATATGCTTATGGCCGTATTAGAGTCTAACGTGGATTTAGAAATTAAAGACAGTGTCTTCAAAAACGAGAATCGTAAAGGTCAAAATTTATTTCATCTAGTAGCATATAATGTGTGTGATTACAACACATTCCTTTACCTGTTTAATTTTGCAAGCGGTGACCCAGAGAAATTAAAACAGTATTTTAATAAAACAGATAACAATGGCGATACTCCTTTGATGGTGGTAACTCGTCACGGTCAATTAAATAAGCTGATGGACATATTAGAATCTAACGTATATTCAGAAATTAAATATAGTGTCTTTGACAACGAGAATCGGAAAGGTCAAAATGTATTTCATCTAGTAGCAAGTAATGTTTGTGAATACAATAAATTCATTTACCTGTTTAATTTGGCAAACGGTGACACAGAGAAATTGAAACAGTATTTTAATAAAACAGACAACAATGGCGATACTCCTTTGAAGATTGCAGCTCGTCACGGTCAATTAAATAAGTTGAAGGCCGTATTAGAGTCTAAGGTGGATTTAGAAATTAAAGACAGTGTCTTTGACAACGAGAATCGGAAAGGTCAAAATGTATTTCATCTAGTAGCATATAATATATGTGATTACAGCACATTCATTTACCTGTTTAATTTGGCGAACGGTGGCACAGATAAATTTAAACAGTATTTTAATAAAACAGACAAAAATGGCGATACTCCTTTGATGTTGGCAATTCGTCATGGTCAATTAAATAAGCTGAAGGCCGTATTTGAATCTAACGTATATTCAGAAATTAAAGATAGTGTTTTCGACAACGAGAATTCAGAAGGTCAAAACGTATTTCATCTAGTAGCAGACAAATATCATAATGACGACACATTCCTTTACCTGCTTAATTTGGCAAACGGTGACCCAGTGAAATTGAAACAGTATTTTAATAAAACAGACAACAATGGCGATACTCCTTTGAAGATTGCAGCATGTTATGGACAATTAAATAAGCTGAAGACCGTATTAGAATCTAATGTAGATTCAGAAATTAAAGACAGTGTCTTCAACAACGAGAACTCAGAAGGTCAAAACATATTTCATATAGTAGCAGACAAATATCATGATGACGACACATTCATTTACCTGTTTAATTTTGCAAGCGTTGACCCAGAGAAATTAAAACAGTATTTTAATAAAACAGACAACAATGGTGATACACCTTTGAAGGTGGCAGCTCGTCATGGTCAATTAAATAAGCTGAAAGCCGTCTTAGAATCAAACGTTGATTCAGAAATTACAGGTTAGTGCATTAAACATTTATCTGTCATATTATGAAAATTAGAGATATTGAATTTTTATTTTTGTCGTCAAATAATTTATCTTTATAAATATTTTTATAATTATGTAATATTATATTATATTATGCTCGTTTAGTTTTGTTTAATGTTATTGCTCATTTATTGTAAATTCATTTTATTTATTTCATTCATTTAATTCATTATATTGTAATTTCATTAATTGTAAATTCTTTTTTATATTTCACAATTTTACGAGTATGTACATGGAATATAAGAAAATATAATATTTAATTTTTTTGAAAAATATTTTGATATTAGTTAATAAAAAACAAGACCTTTTTTATGATTGCATAATACAAATATTGCTTAAAAAACATAAATACTGTCTAATTTTTCCAAAATAATTTCAAATTTAAAATGATTTAGAATAAAGAAATATTACTCACGATATAATAAAACATTGATTTAAAGAAATTTACCTTTAAAAATATGTTTTTTAGTTTGTTGTTTTATGATCAAAGTTCTTACGGCAATATATGAAACCGGATACAAAGAACATCTACATTTCAATTCTAATGTTGTTACAGTTGTTAATGATAGAAATATAAAAATCCTTCCATCGTTAAACATCGTTAAAGGTCATCTAATTGTAAGAGCGCTTAAAAATACTAATATTAAAGATCGCAAAAATCGCAAACTCGAGGCAGAATTTATTCACGGTTATTGGTTACGGTCACGTCTTTTCCGTTATATAATATAATATATCGTTGATAAAATGATTATAATCGATGTATTATATAATTTTGTGTATCATGTTTCATCAATCACTAATTCTAAAATAAAAAATAGGTAAAAAGGGGAAAAGGAATACAGACAAATTACTATTCAACAGTTTGTTTTAATTTTATCATAATGTACATTAATGAGCATTGATTTTTATTATTTAAATGTTTATAAGTATAACATGACAATCCCTGATTTAATGATTTATTTTGTAATTTTACATTTAAATGTATTTTACACAGTACAATTGGTGTGTGATAAATAATTATCAACCAGATAAGGAAAACACCATGAGTTTATCATACATATACAAATGTTTATAAATGAATTATATTATAAATTTGAAATAACTGAGTCGTCCCGATGTTCATTCCTCAAATTAAGTCGTAATCATAAGACATATTTATAACCTATAAAACATATCCAAAGTTATTCCCGCGCTATGAAAAGTTAAATGGAATTTTGTCCAAATCAAAATGTCGATTAGATGTGATTTTCAAAATTATAAAACCCTTTTGCTGCCTATGGCATATTTAGGCGCTAGTCAATTACCTGTGTGTCCTTTGCGTCTAAAAGCTCAATTTCTTTTATGTTAAATAGATGTATAAATCGTGACATTTTTGTTAAATATATCTTTTAATCCATATTAGTGCTTTGCATAGCAAAAATTTAAGATAAAATATCATATACTAGAAATATACTCGAAAATATTGAAAATTAAAAACAAGAAATGTGCTTTTTTAAAAAATGAATGAATCATAACAAAAATTTCGTAATTTCTAAAAGTGTGGACTGACAGCGAAAGGGTTATAATTTGTGTTGCTGAAATAAAACTCAAAGATTATAAAATTAATTTGGCACTATTTCATTGAATACTTATATTTTGAATGTCACAAATATCAAATGAAGATGGAAGACAGCAAGAATTACTTATAATATTATCAAAATTCACATCCATCATTTTTTTTTTACATGAAATCAGTAAAAGAAAATGTTTTGAAATGCACGTGCAAATATATATATGATATTTGAAAATCACTAATTGTAAGCCAACATATAAACACTTAGTAATAATATAATAATTATACATTTTTCATCACATGCATGTGCAATATATATATAATATATATATTGTTGAAGTTCAATGAAGATTAATATAATATAAAACATGTTTGTCTGTAGCTTTATTTCTTTTAGTAATCCTAACTAATTTACATGTACATTATTTTATTTACAAAAAATTTGAAAAGATGGCAGTCGATTGATCTTTGCAAAAACAAAAAGAAATCTTTTCCATAATGATTAAACAACGTGCAAACACTTATTATGTAAAAACGTTTATATTTTAATCGTTTACTTCAAACATTAATATTTCATTACTGTCGGATGATGATAAATATGGCAATTCTGTTTGATTAAAATACAATTGGAAAATTGAAATGTTTTGTACAATGAAGGGGAACATTAAATTTAATTAAAATTTATATAACTTCTAAGTATTAAAGTATACTTAAACATCATGGTTTATTTGATATCACATAATAATGTCTACATGATTGTTTTATAATCGTATTGTGTTTTGTTTGTTATGTATGATGAGGTATTATTTATATACATCCATACGTACATATATACACACACACACACACACACACACACATCCACACGCATACATACATATACATGTTATACATATCGATATATCGAATATAATATTTAGTACAAATGCCAAGCTAGAATAAAATATAAAATATACGGGTAAGGCACATTTTCTTTTAAATATATTTGTATACGAAAAAAGGAATTTACATATTTGTTTTGAGTGGGACAACATATATGAAAAAATCAAACGTACGTTCGAACCGGGAAATCATTTATATAATATAAATAATTGACTATGGTGTGTAACACAGCGTTAACGGGAAAACTTTTGATTGATTCTTCGGAGGGATTTCTTTTATATATACACACTTTGACACAACACATGAGTATAAATTGTATGTACAAGTATGTTTGAGTAAATGAAAAAAAAACAAACCAAAATTTTTTTCAAAATTTTTATTAAAAATAAAATAATAATTAATAGCAAAATGCATTAAAAAATATCGCAAATCATATTTTAATATTTATAGAAATGTCAGAACTTTTAAATTTAGCAGAAAAAAAAAACAAAACATTATTGATTTGAAATAAAAAACAATCAAAACGTAAAACAAACCAAGGCATATTCAACACAAAAGAGAATGTTATAACTAAGAAAATTCATATTACATATTTTGCGAGCCGAATAATAATTTTTCAATTTACAATTATAAAAATATTACAACAAAGTAACTTTGGTATATAGTTTTATTTATAATTATGCTAAAAAATAATCGTACTAGAGAATATAAGCTAAACCATGTTCGTGGTGTTTTCAATAGTAATTATGCTATTTATATTAATTATTGTCGCCAAATAAACAACAATAACAATAATAGAAGCTAAAACTGTTGTTGAATGTGAAAAAATTAAATCTTAGCGATTCGATAGCATTAAAATAATATTAGGTACATTTTTTATTCTAAACATAAAAGTAAATTAAATAAAATTGGTCCATTTTTGGAAATAATATTTGACCTATAATGAGTATTTCACGAAATTGATATTTTTCAATAATTATTTAGTCACTTGAATTGTGCCAATTATAAAAATGAGTCTTGTTTGCAGTTTTCATCAGCAAATATAATACGTATATTGATTTTAAAATTTAACAATAATATAAACAGATTTTCATTTGAGATAGTTTTGTCCAAAATCAAAATTTCCTAAGTATTCAAGCATTTAAATTTATATTTCGTTGCAACGTAAAAACCTTTCACTCTATAACAAGTACATTTGATTTTCCTATCTACTTAGAAATTACTCAATTTATTTATACAAATGGTTTAAAGCTATATGAAAGTTATATTATATATACTCATTAGTTATAAAATTATTTTACAAAACCAATTTTCTAATTATTCAAATCAAAACTTCATAGTTTTACTTCCTTAATAATATTCATCTATTTACAGTTTATTTTTGATTCGTCAAAAGTCCTTCAAAGTGATGAAATTCATTTCATTAAAAAAACGATGACCGTTGAATAAACGGATACTATCCGATACATTTTACTTTAGGATATCGACGGAATGAGCATGACCCGAATTCTTTGTTCAGTAAATAGTGTCGTATTATATTTATGTTTTACACAATATATATATTTGAAAGTCAGTACATTTTACTTCGTACATATATGATATTAAAAGTTCTCGTAAGACAGTGAAAACAGTGAATAATTTAGTAGCCTATCTATCGTGTATTTCAGATTTGTTTTTTTTAAATCCTATCTAATATTTTATTATACACACTTTTACATTATACAATTTGGCAAGTTATATTTAAAATACAATAACAAATCAGTCGTGATCCAAAATATTCTCAAAGACGATTTATGTTGTCGATTAGTTTAGGCGTATTCGAAAATTATCAAACGCAACGAGTCGGATGTGTGAGTTGAATTGAATGAAAAAGTTGCTTTTATGCGTACATTTCATGATTCATAATGATCATTTTTTTCAGTATGTTCTCGTACCATAATCAAATTTGGATATTTCAGTGGTTGAATTGATCAAAAATACTTACTTTTTAAGCAAAGCACCATTGTTCAAGTTCGTAATACAAATCAGTGTCCTATTATTATATATATTTTTTGCATATTTACAAATATATATGAATATATCCTATTCACATTTTGAATTTTAAATGATTTGTTTTATACACGAACACACACAAAAAAAATATCATAGAGTTATGTTAAGTTATATTATAATAATAAATTCGGACGATTCTATAATTATACGCTCTGAGTATCACCAAACAATAATAAAATTCATCCATCTCATATATAAAAGCATATTCATCACTTATATGTTAATACATAAATACATGAAGAGTCAATATTCAAAAACCATTTATGTAAACACCGAATGAAACTTGCACTAGAAAAATCTTTACGAGTCACGTCTCAAATCACGGTTTTTATACGGCATTCGTATCGACTTCGCCTCGCATATTCGACATGCCCGAATTGTTCATAATGATTCCCGAGTCGTTGCCGATGGTGTTCGACGTCAGCTTGTTGGCGGTTTTGTTTTCCCTCTTGATAGTGCCGTAAGCCGGCACAGAAGACTGATGCATAGAATCATTGGCGGCCAAATTTTGCACTGTCAGTATCTGGCTGGTGTTTACTGGGCTGTTGCTCATCGGGCTCGAATGCTGTTTGTGCAGATGACGCGAAGGATCTTTCAGTATTGATTGAGGTTGGTTGATGCACGGCGGAGGTGATCTAGGATGTTGCTGGAATATAAAGGTGAAGTTTTGTTGAAGACAAGATCAGCGTTTTCATATTATTCATACGAATTTTTAATGTACCTGATTGCAGTTTCCATGCAATACAGTCACATCGGGTGGTACAGTGTTCGGATTGTTTCCATTCTGCGGATGTACCACCATTTTGTTATCGCCCCTTTGCCTCCGGAGTGTACCACCGGATGGACGATCAATGTAATTGGGGGTCGGTACTGCAATTTGTCATATAAAAACAATTACAGACCATAAAACTCGATAAGAATAATTTGAAATATACTAAACGTACCTTGTCTGTCATGATGATTCAGTATGTAGTTAGGCGGAGGAGAAGCTCCGGTCGGATTATGTATCGGAGAACCTCCCATTCCTTGTCCTTGATGCATCATCAGGTTTGCATTGCTGCCGATCATTTTGGATGTTGACATATTCACGGCCATGTTTGGCGGCATGTTGATTGGTTGTCCGTATTGTTGTGGAGGTGTAGGAGTGCGACCGATCATATTCTACAAAAAAAGATAACGACCATAGTATTTCAAAGTAAAAATATGAATTATTTGAAATTAATACATACTTGTTGCAAAACAGGAGGATAAGATAGGTATCTATCTGAGCACATATTATAGTATGAACCATCCAGTGGTGGCATCGGACTCGGGGCATTAACATATGCAGATTTAACTGTAAAAGAATTTTATATTTGGTTTTGGTGTACACGATAAATAGAGAACAAAATATTATGTTTTATTATATTATACGTGAGTTTCGGTTGAGCGTGTGATGCTGATGTGGTTGCACATGAGGAGCATGGCGAGGATGTGGTAATGTACTGTGAGAATCTTGGTAGCGTGGTGGAGCATATTCAAGAGGTGGCGGAGCCAAAGCCAGACCGTCTCCATCTGTTAAGTAAGTGCTAGCAGCCTGTTGAAAAATAATCAATTAGGTTTTATGTAATTTAAAACTTTGAAAAAAAATTAAGAACTTTTTTACTTGTCCCATGATTCCTACATGCATCATTCCTGGGATATCACGAGGATCAGCATGTATTCGATTATCATTCATGTCGCCTCTATTGTCACCTCCGTGATTGCTTTCTCCTTCGTCTTCGTTCGAGTATGTTTCTGATTTTTCACTGACTGAACTGAGGGTTTCACCAGTCATCGTATCATTATATGAAGACGGTGCATACATTTCGATTGTGGCAGACTTGGAAGACTGACCAGCTTGTTCTGAAAGATAGATAATTATTAATATAAAATAAGAAATACCAACATATATATATTTTTTTAAAGAATTCCACTATGAAATAAAAAGTAAACACAAAAATACCTCTCAGTCTCTTGACTCTTTTCCTATACATAAAACATATAACCAAAGCTATATTAATAAGGAGGATAACTGCTCCGACAATAGAGACAGATATGATGACTAATTTTGGTAAATCACCCTTCTCTAACAAAACATCAGGGATTTCATTCATCTCTTCAACTTGTGGTGATGCTATCAAAATAAAAAGGAAGGAAAAAATAAAATAAAATACAAAATAAAAATAAAATAGGGTAAACAAAATGACAAAACAAAAGATTTGTGGAATAAACCTAACAGAACATAATCATAAACATTTCTCCCAGTGAATACAATATGAATTACCTAAAGCACCTCTGATCCTTTTGTTGGCTCGTCTATGCAAACAAAATCCGATGATAAGTACATTTAATAGAATCAGAGCCGTGCCTATAATGGTGCCCGTGATTATGAGCATGCCAGGATAGGTACCGAAAGAGTACGGTCCAAGTTCATTATCTGAACTGGGAGAGTGAAATGACGGAGGAACTTCTATATATATTTTTTGATCAAAGATAAATATGCAATACAAACATGTCCATTGAAAAGGTCAGCGTGTAAAAATAAAGAATTTCAATCAAATATATTATTCCACAAAATGAAATGTCATTTAATGATAAACAACCATAGAACTCACTTGAAGTTGTAGCTTTAACGTCATCGGGTCTATACTTAGACTGTCCTAGCCTATTCAAAGCCATTATAGAGAATAAGTAGTCAGTAGCTAGTTGAAGACCACGTACAGTCCATTTTGTGCTATTACGTGGAATAACATCTTCGTATTTGTATGCATCGTCATAAATAGTCCTGAAAAATAAATTCAATTTGATTTAAATATTTCATAGAATATTTAAATTATATCATAAGTTAATATATAAACAAGCTTTTGTACCTGTATCTAATTCTGTATGAAGCTTGTAAACCTCCGTTGAAACCCGGAATCCAAGATAAGGTTACGGAATCATGAGTCACATTCATAACTTGCAAAGATTGTACTTCATCTGAAAATACAAAAAAAAGTATTATATAAAATCCATGTTTGATTATAATATTATTAGTCGATAAATGAAAACAAGTTACCTGGAGCGGTGGTAATATTCAGTAAAACTTTCGATGAATTAAAACCAACACTGTTTCGCACACCACATTCATATGAACCGTAATCTCCAGATGATACTCGTTCAATTCTCAATCTTGTTTCATATTCAAGAGGACCTAATTTCTTGGTATATGAGTAATATCTGCCAGTTGAATTCACTGGAAGACTAGCACCAGATCGAGACCATGTCCACGAGGGTTCTGGTACTGCGAGGCAACTGTGAAGAAATATTGAAAAATTAGCTTAACATTTCAATTGAAAGAGTATAATGAAAAAAAATCAAATTACCGGCATATTAATTCTGCAGAGTCACCCATATTAGATGCAGCTTTTAGTAAGCTTGGGGATAAATCCATTTCAGGCTTGAATTTAACCAAAAGCCAAACATCTTTGAAAGATTTGTTCCCCACTTTGTTATCGGCGACACATTGAAAAGCACCAACATCTTCTCTAACAGCATTTTTTATATGAAGGAAACTAGTGCCATTCTTTTCATAGGTAGTCCATGTTTTGGAATCTAATTCCTTGTAATTGTCACGTTTCCATGTTATATGCTCTTCCATTAATGGGTTACCTGCATTATGAAAAATAATTTAGTGATGTATAAAAAATTTATATGTAAAAAAATATTTTTTATTATTACCTGTAGCTGTGCAAGATAATGTGGCATCTTCATTGGTGTTTACTATAATATTTTCAGAAACTGATAGCACGCTAGCGGAAACTGAACAAACATTTTACGTAAATTTTATTATTTTCTTTGTTGTTATTCATTAATGTATAAATACACTTACATTGTACATCAACATTGATATGTGTAGTTGATGATCCTTGAGAATTGACAGCCTCACATGTGAAAATACCCACATCTGATCTTGATAGTCGAGATATATTTAAAGACGGGCCATCTGAAAGTATTCTGTCACCTGAAGATAAATTCAAAAATTTTAATAGAATCAACCCACATTTAATTTTAATTAATGAATTTGAGTTTATTAGCTGACGTACTTGTTTGACTATAAGATGACTGAGTGATTGGGAGACCGTCTTTAGTCCATGTGTACGAAATACTTCCTGGGTTTCCGTCAGCTTTGACCGTTATCATTAGTGGCTCATTTTCAACACCGATTGTTACTTCTGGTTGAATAGGTTCAAATACTGGAGGGTCTATAAAAGTAATTGAAATTAGCAAAATATAGAAAAAATATAAATTCAAGATAAAAATTTAATTCTTACATAACACACGCAGAGTATGAACATCATGAACGCTTCGTTGAAGAGCTTCGTTCATTGCTTGACATGTGTAAACGAGTCCTGTCAAATAAAAATAAGTTTATTCAGTCCATATTCATAAATATTAGTTGATGCAATTAGTTACATCAGTTATTTTTTTTTTATATATGTAAATAAGTAATGATTATTCTAACCGTTCATTTCTCTAGTTATATTCAATTTTAGTTCTATAGACGAAACGGTTCCTCCATGAAGACCAGGTTTCGAATAATTTGCATAACTCTGTACAGGTATTCCATCTCTCCACCAAGATAAAACTGCTGGAGGATTACTAGAAGCTCCGTCGCATGTCAACTTGGCCATGACTCCGGGCTTGAGTTCTTTTGGTTCTACGGAAACTCTAACTGCTTCAGGTGCAACTGTAAATGAAACATAATTTGATAATTTTATCTTTTTAATCAAAGTTAAATTCACAAAAATTAATACTTACAGTGTACTGATAGTGTGACACTTTCAAATAGTGGAATATTCGTAGCGCTGTTCTGTGCTTCGCAACGGTATTGGGCATTATTGTCAGTGACATTTGTTAAAACTGTAACTTCTGATGTCACTTGCTTGTCGGTCGTTTTCTTAACTGAATGTATCTGTAATTGAAAATTATCAGATTGATAATTAGTACTTGTAAATAAATAAATAAATAAATAAATAAATAAATTAGTAATTTGCTGAAAAGGTTAATTTGAAGTTATATAATACAAATATTTCGATCATCAAGATTTGACGTATTCAAATTAAACAAAGGAAATGTAGAACCTTTTTACGTACACAATTATAATTAACACTGCCACGAGTTTTCCTTTGGGTATTTTCCCCTCCAATGCCAATTCTCTTACGTATTATGTATTGTATAAGAAACAATATTTCCCCTTTAATAAATAACTTTAACCAGACTTGGGTGTGTTTGTACAGATACTTGTTTATAAGAACGATGTATATTATATTATGAAATACCTGAGGAATTTTCATTTGAAAAGTGTATCGGTCGAGAAGTATAGCAACGGATATAATGCAAAGTTTACGTTTGAACTTCAAATATACATATAAAGCTCACAACAGAAATTAATCGACTTACAAAAGATCAGACAAATAATTTATGAATCAAAGTATATTTTAACGTATCGATAATAAAACGAGTTAAGAATACAACAGGAAAATTTATTTGATGAATACTCTCACTCTTCTATTCTTATATTATTCTCTTCTTTCATTTCTCTCTTTTCTGTATTGAAAATAATAAAAATCGAATAAATTTTTTTTTTACAATTTATAAAACGCTTTATGAAAAATAAGCTCCCGGCTGATTATACGATTTGATAAATTAAGCAGCCGAGCGATTCTATCAGAAGTTAACGTTCAATATAGTCCTTGGCGATAAATTCGCAAGAATCCCACCGCCAGGGTGTATTTTATAAAATATAATATAAGCCCTGTTGCGAAGGCACCCCGCCCCTTGCCACCCGACACCGTAATTGGCATCGAAACATAAAGTCGAAAGTTTCGCCTCCGAAATTAATTTATTGCCCCTTCGATACGGCAAGATTGAGCATGTCGAAGGTAAACGTGGAACTTAAAATATTACAAAGTGTATGTTTAAGTATGTAAAGTTTAATTAAAGCGCCGCAGTGTAACGGCGACGAAGGCCTGTTAGGGGCACCATGCGGTGTCCGGAAAGTGGATATATTTATTTTTTTAATTGAGTGTGGAGTTTGTAATATTGGATCGTTCTGTTTACGGAATGGACATTGTGAAAAAACATTTTGTTCGAATCAATGACAAAAATATTGGATGATTTTGTCCCACGAACAGTGACGTCCTGATGGCGTAAGTAAATAAGGCGTTTCCTAATGGTGGAAAATTTTGATAGGCGGTAATTTAGTAATAAATATTTTTCTTTACAAGAGTATTTATGTTTCGGAGTTAATTTACCACGTAAAATTGTGATTTAAAATATTTATCTTTAATATTATAATAGAGTTATTAACTTTGGTTAACGGCGGCACGTCACTATCCACGAATGTTCACTGCCGGGAAATTCATGGAACGAATTTTGACCCCCCATAGTTTTCCTCATGAAAGGTTTTCACCTCGTATCGTTTTCGCTCCATAGATATTTCATCCATAAGTTATTTAATCCTACGGAGATTATTTTATAATACTGAAATTAAACGATTCGTAGTGTTAAGTGTAACATTTAATCTTCGTATATGAACAAAATTTATAAATCGGTAAGTACATACTGAGAACGATTGGTCAAAAAAAGATCTCTGAGGATGAAAACTTTTCGGGGTGAAAACACTGCGGGAGTAAAAATGTGAGGGCAACTTTCGGGGTAAATATTTGTTCTATTTTCTGGTAGTGAACATTTGAGACAGTTTGAAAATGTTTTTTTGTTGCCTTTTTTAAATGTTGTTAATTCGGAAAATTATTCGAATTCTAATTTTTTATAATAATAATAATAATAATAATAATAATAATAATAATAATAATAATAATAATAATAATAATAATAATAATAATTATTATTATTATTAATGTAATTGCACTTAGTAAATTTAAAAAATAATTTAAATAAAAAATATTTAACTTTCAATTTTTTCAAACTTTAATAAGGGTGAGACCCTAATGTGAGCATACTAAAACGCACTAGCATAGCATGTTTACGCTCAAACATTTCCGCATACCTATTTCCATCGCGAATCTCGCCCTTATTTATTATTTCACAACTAAAATATTCTATACTATTTTAATATTTCCCGTTTCGCGAATTTTCATCTGGCTACCCTAACCCGAATAAACTGCAGCAATCAACCGGCACATTAATTAACCACTTTTTCAAGATTTCGGATTTCGATATTACATACCTTTTTGTCGTTTTTGTACCACGTGAGGGTCGCCAGAGGGTTGCCTCCTGACGATATGCACATCATACGTTGTACAGTACCAGCAGCTAGGATACTTCCTGGTTGGTATCCTGTTATCATCGGTGCTGATGGAGGATCTGTAAATGATTTTAGAGAATGGTCATTATTGTATTTTATTTCTGTGAAATACGAAAATTATGAGAAGAGACGTAAGAAGAAAATTTTGAGATGAAATAATATTAAGGATATAATGTACATGATAAGATTTGATAATCTTTTTAGTAGATATGTTATAGGTAGGAGTTAGTTTAATTTTGGAATTGAGTGATCATAATAAATTAATTTATTGAAAAAAAAAGAGTAAGAAAATAAGGCTTATAACCGGATTATTTTATTGTTTAAATAATTAGCGAAGACCGTTGTGTTTTTCGTTCGATATCCCAAAATAAACGACCGTTAGATCATCCAACGGTTAAATCATCGTTGGATTAGATCATCGGGTTGTTTTCCTGTCGCGACATGGCCAAATATGGTCCGATCGTGAGTTCATATTTTTACGACTCTACGCGGAAATTTCGTTTCTTGGATGCTGATCTCACCAAAAACTTCTAGAACGGTCGAAACCGAAATATTATTTCGGGATATATATTCGCATGGTGACAAAAGCAACCAATGGTATCCTTTCCCGAGTCCCCACTCCTTCCTAGCCAACGCCCGAAGTCGCGTAGCGGGAGATTGATTATATGTACCCCCGTGCGCCACCGCTACGGCAGAGCGTCATTTGAAGACCCAACAAGAACGTCACTGGAAGACCCAACCAGAACGTGCCTCACCAACCAGACGTTGGAAGACGTTTCTCAAGGCGGATGACCAAGTCCCGCCAACCCTGATCTGGAAGCTTCTACGAGTACGAGCTGATCGTCCGAGAAGCAGATTAACCGAGAACAGGATCAACAGCCGCTAGGTAAAGTGTGAGACCTGTTGCTCATCACAGAGAACGTTGTTACGTTTCTCCAATTGGCTGACCACTTTTCTGCTTTCCTGTTGGAACAACCTCTCGCTCAAACCGAGAGAAGCGGACCCTTTGAAGAAAATCTTCAGGACTCCCAGACGTTCAGCAGCAATCAAGCAACGTGAGAAGATTGCAGTTACAAGGGACGCGTGTGGACACCGCCCTCGCATCTTCAAGACCGAGACTCCGGTTGCAGCGGGTGCCGGCGTGCACCTCACCTGGCCGAGTCATTAGCTGATTGTAGTCGACGAGCTACGGCTGCCGACTACGCAGAAAATAGCCACAGAAAGGTCAGATCTCACCGTTGATCATTAAGCACGCTTCACGTGAACTAACTAACCCTTTTGTTGTAAAAGTTAGTCTCGTTGTACGTTGAACATTGAACATGCCTACCGAAGCCTCTGAGTCAATATTCAACCCTTGTTGTAAAATCAGACAAGCGCTTGCGGCGCCTCTGGGCTGATTGATATGTATATATCCATGTATTACGTGTTCGTGTGTGTGTCCCGCGAATGTCGTAATAATTCGTTAAAATCATTGGATTCGCGTGATGAATCCTGTATTATGAAATACCCTGTCGCGCCGATCACCTGGTGTGATTCGTCGGAATCCGACCTCTACGCTTTTCTCGTGTTGATGCGTAGGAGCGCGCGCGGAGGTATCGAACCGTTGTTGTTATTTTGATCCAAAATAGTGATCCACGCCAATCTCACTTTTGTGCTTAGATTGTGGCGTAAATATCCCTTTCGTCTTTGTCAATGTGTTGGAATTCCCGCACATAGTCTTCATGAAACTTTTCTCGTCATTCGAAAGTGAATGATCGATATCCTTGAAATTCAATGGAGGATTCACCCCGCATGTTTAAAATTGCGCCCAGTGTCATAAATTGTATTTTATGGAAATATCTTGTACGTTCGTGCGTCAGTGACGTCACGCGTAGAGATACCTGTAAATCTTCCGAATGAATCGAAAACTTCACGGGAGTTGTTCGTTCAACCACCTGTGAACTTCGGAACCGTTTTTACGATTCCATGTTGTAATTGTATTCCTATATTTGGAAATTGTGTCAAACAATGACACGCGCGGAAGTCGCCCGTTTTCGTGGCCGAAACATAAAAATATTATGATCGAGATGAACTCGTCTCCGCGTACTTTGTTGCATATGTAGCGTATGGCGCGAGCCAGTGCCGTACGACTCGTTGATTTTCATATGCGTGAATAGGTAATGCACCTGCCTGTGCGTAGAGTGTATGATCACTTTATTGTGAGACCTACCCCAATTTGTCGTTCAGACGACATCAATGTCAAAATTAATCTATCGAGGTTTCCAATGTCCTCATATTAAAATTTGACAGACTCGACTTCTTTGTCGATTGTGTTGTACTTTAAATGTACAATGGCGAAGGAAAGCTTCGCAAAACCCTTTCATTTAGTTGTTTTGTTTTCAACTAACGTTCCAGTCGTATCACTAAGTGATCGACATTATCTTGAAATAACTGTGTTATCATAGTCCGGTGTGATATTTCACCGCACCTTTATTGAAGTCTATGGTGATTTCCACTAATTGTTTTCTCTTCCAAATTGTTATGTCAGGTTGAACCTTGTATGGTCGACTGACGAAGGTGAGCAAATAATGCCCCACCTGATGTTGCTAATCGGTGCAGAATCCGAACTTTTATGAGCATTGTTGTCGTGCCGGAATCCTATATATAGAGTAAAGTCGAGGTCGCACACTCATTGTGTGACGCGAGCCTCGTAAAACCATGGCCTACCTCAAATTGATTCTCGAAGTTAATCATTGAGTGTTGAAGGCAGATCCGCCCCTCCTCTTGAGATTTTGTATAGGGGATGGACTTTCACTGTCGGTACTCGTCGTACTTAAACGAGTGCATGCGGACCACACACGACTCACTTGTCAAAAATGTAACACTAATTAGCCCTATGCTCTCTGCGAAGAGCCTAATTCTTTGATTATTATATGAATTGATTGTAATTGTGTTATGTGTATTACAGGACATTGAACAGTGTTGTGAAACCTAGTGGGCGTATGCCAGTTGAGATATTGTGCACCCTAACCTTTATCCTCACCTGACCCCACTACCTCACACCCTCCAACCATACCTGGTTGTTTTTATGAGTATTATTGTTTTTATAGACCATTGCTTATGGTCAAACCATTGTTTTTGGTTGTTTTATGAGTACCATTGTTTTGTAGCTCATTGTTTTGTAGACCATTGTTTATGGTCAAACCATTGTTAATGGATGTTAACCATTACTTTAAACAAGATCACAAGTGAACTAACTGGATCGTTACTAATTAATAACGTCAGTATTTATGATTATGATTGGCGCATGTAAATGGTTGTTCGGATTGACAATTATATATTGTTGTATAACTATATCATTCTTACCAATAATCATAACCTGTGAGCCCTATTGTTTTACTTTATGGGTTTTATATATTAACCACGTGATCTTAATTGTGTCGATTTTGTATTACATGTATGAAGCTTAACTATTATATAGGTTAAGCATATACCTGAATAAATTACTTGTACTTGACCTCAAATACTTTTATTTTGACAAGAAACCACGACCATACCATCATCGGCCGTTACCAGTTCACCTAAACAACAGCGACTGGGAGATTAGACCATCCTTTTCAACACCATCAGAAAAGGGCTGGCTATAGGCTCTATATTGAATATGAGCGATTCGAAATGTCGAATTTAATTTAACCAAAAACTTTAATAAAAGTTTAGTCATTAAACAAAACAATAAAAAATATCATTTTGACATTTCTCGATTATCAAAATGAAAAATAATGAATTTCTCCAGAAAACTAAAACGAATACATTTCTCTACAAACTAAAAGACTCATAAAATCAATTTAATATAAAAAACGGACTAAACATCAAAATCCCGAAAACGCCAATTAGCCGCTCTTTTCCTTAAATTTAATTTAACCTAAATCCCTAAACAAAGTTTAATCATTAAACAGAACAGTAAAATATCATTTTGACACATCTCGATTATCAAAATACTGAATTTCCCCAGAAAAATAATACGAATACTTTTCTCTAGAATCTAAAAGTCTCAAAAAATTAACCTAACCTAAAAAAAAAAACGAACAAAACATCAAAATCCCGAAAACGCCAATTAGTCGCCGCTCTCCCGAACAAGAATATTCGAAACGAGCAATATTGTTTTATAATCGTTTTTAATTTCGAAACGCGACCGAAGCCTCCTTTATCACGGCCGTTACCGTTATTATTGCTATTACCGTTATTGTTATACGGCCGCGGCACCGGCAACGCCATTGTCGTTATTATTGCTATATAACGTTATCGTTATCGCGGTCGTCGCCTTTTAACACTTATTAATATTTGCGTTGCGTTTCCGAAGGGACGCAGAATCTCGGAGTCCCTTAATTCCCCCGGCCCGCGAAAAATACCGGCGAATTTATGTCCCGAAATTAATATTCCCGGGACGAGTTTCGTTCCCGTTCCCGCTTAAAATATCGTTTCATAATTTATCAATAGTGCCAAACACTCGGGGTGGTTCGGTTCAAAGGGATCGGCGTCCCTAGGGACCCGGGGCCTAGGTAGATAAGGCCCGTTCCACACTGCGAGGGGTGGAGATAACCTCGATGTTTGGGAATCGATGGATGTGGCGTTATTCAATATGCGAAGATTCGGAACGGTTCGGTTTTTAAGTTGGGCTTCTGTTTGGGATAGTGTGATGCAGGTTTTATACTTTGAATTCAAATTCTACCTTTTAAACTTCAAGTTTAACCGTAGAAAAGTATAATATGATATGATATTATTATGACTGTAACGAAAATTTCTAAAGGGTTCAGTTTTTAAGTTGTGCTTCTGTTTGGGATAGTGTGATGCAGGCTTAACATATACATTAAATTCAACCTATTAAACTTTTAAACTTCAAATTCTACCATCGAAAAAGTGTAATATAATATTATTAAGACTGTAACGGAAATTTGTAAACGGTTCGGTTTTGAAGTTGTGCTTCTGTTTGGGTTAGTGTGATGCAGGTTTTATACTTTGAATTCAAATTCTACCTTTTAAACTTCAAGTTCAACCGTAGAAAAGTATAATATAATATGATATTATTATGACTGTAACGAAAATTTCTAAAGGGTTCAGTTTTTGAGTTGTGCTTCTGTTTGGGATAGTGTGATGCAGGCTTAACATATACATCAAATTCAACCTATTAAACTTTTAAACTTCAAATTCTACCATCGAAAAAGTGTAATATAATATTATTAAGACTGTAACGGAAATTTGTAAACGGTTCGGTTTTGAAGTTGTGCTTCTGTTTGGGATAGTGTGATGTAGGCTTAATAACATATACATTAAATTCAAAATTTTACACTTCGAATTCAATCATCGGAAAGTATTTTCTTTAGGTTTAATAATATTTTATCATATTTTCTGATGATTGAATTTAAAGTATAAAAGGTTGAACTTGAAATGAAAGTATAATTTATAGTTCGCGTGATGGGCATATAACAATTTTTCAGGTTTTACAAGTTAAAAAATCTGCTCTATAAGTTAAAAGCTTTGGTTTGTAAATGACATGGATATAAAAATAGATTCCGGGGTAGTTTTGGTGTAAAAGTTGGTTTTGGATATAGGGATGAGTTTGAAAATGGTTTTAGATTGATTTTGAGATGAGATGGTATAAGAGTAGGGTTAGTATAGGGCAAAATATTATTCTACGTTATATACATTTTTTTTGTAGAAACATCGAATTTTCGATGAAAATATTAAATAGAACTATAAAATAAAATTTAATATCAATTTAATTGAATAATAATAAATATATAACCATATTAATAGTTTTTTCAAGGTAAAAGCTTTTAGAGAAGTTTAAAAAAAAAATCTTACATAATACGTTGATAGTATGTGTCGACACGACGTTCTCTGTGAGCTGCATATTCAATCCGTGGCACACTACCACTATTGACCTCCTGTTGGCTTCTATCACCACAGTTATGTTCGAAGTAGTGACCCAACCACCTGCAATTTACATACGAAAATAATTATCAATCAAAATCATTCAAAAATACCTAGCTAAAAAAAAGACCCACCTTCTGGTGACACCACAGTTTTATTAGTGGCATTCTTATACTGTTTCCCAGTCACCATCCATTTGATTTCAGCTGGAGGATTCGAAGGAGCCGTGGTGCAAGTGAGTGGGACAGTTTCGCCCACTTTTGCCTCGGTGGCTCCAGATATCGACACTTGTTCAGGTGCAACTGAAGAAAAGTTGGACATTTATAATGATTTTAGGCAATAGTTGATGATTTCACTGAAATTTAACATGTCAGACACTTACACAAGACGGTGAGGTCAACTTCAGCTTTCAGAGGAGTCGAGATCATAGTGTTTCTGGCCTCGCATTTGTACCTGGCTTTGTTGTCTGATGCGTCTGCTGTGAATGTGTACACGTTTTCTGAAAGTCGGCCGGCAGTTCTGAAACAATCGTTAAATCGTGAGTTTATGTATTTTATTTGTTTAATCCTTTCATGGGCAGAAGTTTTTGTTTTAAAGCAATCGTATTGTAACAGATAAATAATGTTAAATATTGATATGTTATTGTATTTTTTTTTTGCGAAATAAATCAGACGTATATTTTATTTACGGATTGAATGTTTTACAGGATTACTGAAAGATTGCGAAACGTGTGTGTTCAACTGAAAAAGGCTCAGAGGTTTCAAAATAAAATCGACATAAATATCGAATCACTTCTGAAATTTTCATTTCAAAAATCTTCAATGTATGTTTTATGGTAAAAGTTTACTATTAGTGAATTTGTGTTATATTTTTGCTATCCATAAAAAATATTAAGGTTTTTTTATGAAATTTTAGAAGTTAGATAAAATTTATCATTATTTTTGCCTTTTTGTCTAATATACTTTAGGTTTTAGATTCACTGATAATACAGATTTATATGTAAATTTTATATATTTTTGATTTATTCGGATCAATTATTTAAACGAAAAATCGTCATACAAGCGGAAAATTCAAAACCACTGCAATAGACAAAAGGGATACGCAGAAAAGTACGAAGGGTTACAACTGGAACGGGGGCGAACAAAAAAAAAACGTTACAGTTATGGAAAATAATCTCCATAAATATTAAAAGGATGGGGAATTTGAGGTGTGGCGAATTTATGGTCATTGGATGTACGAATCGGGGCTTTTCCGATTTTGATTTTTTTACGCTTCTCTTTCGGAAACTGATTCGATTTTTTCAATTCCGCGACTTCGAATTATTTATTTATTACATGTGAATTTTCCACGGCTGACTTTTCATGAAAATTATTATTAAAAATCAGATGAATCTCAAATTTTTCAAATCTTTAAAAAATTTTCAAACATTTATTAATTCAAAATATGCAACATTTTATTAAAAAAAATGTTATTTTAATCAATTATTGTTCATTAAAAATAAATTCAGTATAAAACATGGAAGCGTTCTGTAATAAAACGAGTTGTAAAATTTGACACGTCAGAGTATTGGCAATTGGCTAAAGCCCGCGCAATAAGAAAGAAGGATAAAATAAAATAAAAATAAAATAAAACAAAATGGAATATGCGCACATATACATATATAATATACACATATTTGTATATGTATATACTTGTATATGCAAACGTGTATAAAGCTCGTCGCGTAAACCCTAGGGTTTTTTTTATTAGACGCATTTGATCCGCCATCTTGTCTATACGCATATGACTGAGGTTCTCAAAATTTTTTTTAAATATCGATCTTCAAATGTTCATTTTGTATGGAATCGAAAAAATAATAACTTTGATTATAAAAAAGTTTGAAAAATCTAGATTTAATATCGAAAAAAGAGGAAAATTTTATCCCGAAACAACCTCTGGTAAAATTGTTTGATAATTAAATATTTTCGGGACGAGAGGAAAATAAATAAAGAAACGAAATTAATTTAATCCTCGTATCGTAATATATTTATAATGAGAGTGCGCTTCGCAGGATTTCGCTTCCGCAATATCGCGAGAAAAGAGTTTTCCGGGAAAATTCCCGTCGCGGAAAATTCGCTCCTCGAGATTTTCCTCTCGAGTGTCGAGTTTAGTCGATTTGATTCGTCGAACGGGATCTGAAAAAAGCTGCCGTCTTCTCAATTTATCGATTTCGTGTGTTTATACGAGAAATTCGTTTTCTAAAATATTATTTCTGCGAATCCGACAATATTGTTATGATTTTTTTCGCCGATTAGCTTTTATCTTTATTAAATTCATTTATTTGTATTTATTGATTAAAATAGTTTAAATATAATAATAGGTAAGGTTGAAAATCTATGATAAGTGTGAGTATGACTGTGAGCTTGAGCTTGAGTAAAAAGGTGAAAAAAAAATGTATGAAATTAAATATGTTGAATCTTTTTGATGTTTCAAATTTTGTTTTTTTTTCACTCGATATGCTTTTGTTCACCATAGAGTTTCATTTTTAAAAACGTCACTATATTGTCAAAAAATATATTATATAAATCAATTCAGATAATTGATTAATATAATATGTATCATATTGTAAAAAAATTATTTTATTTTAAGATAAAAAAAAATCAATAAAGCACGAAGAAATTCAGTAATGTTCTTTCGAGACAATTATTCAAATTGAGCGTACGTTACGTTTTTATCGTCTTTTTTCCCGCCGAGAAAAAAAAAACAAATGAAAAAGTCCACCCAATTAAGAATACGGCCCGAAATAAAATAAAAATGAAATAATAAATCGGATAAAACGACTGAGCGAAAGAATAAAGTGCGACGTAATTTGGAATAATTCAATTTGATTCCAAACCCCGAAACGACGTCTAGGGGCGGTTTTCACCCACGAACGACTTCCGCATAAATATTTCCGATTCGATAACTCGATATATTTAATTTTTTCGCGGGCGTCCGCGTAATCGAGTTATCGCGAAAATTTGTGTATGGCGATTTTCATTTTAAAGAAAAAAGTTTGAGTGTCCGCGGGCTGAACGGGTCGCAGCTTTAAAGGTCCTGTGGACGTCATAAAACCGACACTGTAAAAAAAACGAACCTTGAACCTAGCGAAATGCAAAAAAGAGAAAAGCCTTGATATGTTTTCCTAGGAGGGTTTGAAAAGAAAATTCAAAAATGGAGAATTTTATGATATTCAAAAGTGTATGCGGAAAATTTTCCGTTCAAATCGTTCCGATGGAGTGACGAGTTTGGTCCGAAAACGCAATCCCGGAATTTTGGAATTCCAAATCATTTTTTTGAACTAGTTGGGGTTATAGTATTTTTGTATTAGATTTGAAATTAAAATTTAAAAAATTGTGATCAAATTTTTGTATAGAATATTGGGATCGAATTTTGGTATTCCGTATGAAAATTTTGTTCTAAAATTTCTGGATTAGTCACGTTAATATAATATTTCGGTATTTATAAGGAAATATTTTTATTATTTACGATACAGGGGTCGGTAAACTTTTTTTGTAAAGGGAAAGATCGTATAAATTTGAGACTCAGAGGGCCGGATTTGTTATTCGGCCGGAGTGTGCTACTAAAAAAAAATATAAATATCTACTAAGATTGTTTTTAGAGGATAAGAATTTCTAAATCGAATCTATTTTTTTTAAATTTATTTAATTTGAATTTTTTCATATAAAAACAATATTAACCGGATTGAAAACAAACAGCGGGCTGAATTTGGCCCGCGGGCCGGAGTTTGCCGATATCTGAATTTTACGTGATTAATTCAATAATTTAATGATCGAAAATAAATATAAAAAATACAAGATCAAAGTCTAATATTAAAATTCACAGATCAACAACTTTTGAATAAAATAATAATAATTTTTTATATTTTACAAAATTTAAAAATAAACAACATCAAATTTCGTTCAACAACGAAAAAGGACAAATGGCGAAATATACGCGTGGTAAGAAATGTACACGAAAAGTAAGAAAAAAAGGGAAAAAGGGGAATAACTGCGTGCGAATTTGGGTCAGCGGTCCGAAGACGTTTTACAGATGATGATGGCACACATGTACATGTATGAATGCACATTTGCAACAGTGGTCCTCAAATGGTGTCGATATTTGTTTTCGAAATGTGTCGATTCGAGAAACATCGAAACGATGTGGATAATTATTTTATAATAGGTCAATCTTTAGGGGTTGAATTTTAGAGTTGTTTATTATTAAGTTTTTATACTGACCGCGCTATTTTTCGCTTAACTCGACGATATATTGGTACAGTAAAATTATTAAGTGATATGAGTCATTCATAATATTTTATAAATCAATAACTAAAAAAAATCAATAAAAAAAATATAATCAATAACTAAATTTATTTTTTATTTTTCTGAATATGTTTTACTTATTCAGAATAATAAGTAAAAATTTTTACTTATTAATAATAATAACTTCAGAAATTTTCATGTTGATTTTTTCAAATGGATTTAATATCTCAATTAAAACGGAATGTACGATCAACCTAGTCAGTTATAAAAGGCCGTTTATATGTAATAAAATAATAATAATAAAATAATAATAATAATAATAATAAAAAAATAAAAATAATAATAAAAATATTAATATTAATAATAATAATAATAATAAATTTCGTATGTGATAATGCTTTTATCAATCTTTTAAAATTTCTGACTTTGTTTATCGATTCGAATCAGTGACGGAGCTAGGATAAATTGCGCCCTAGACAAAAACTATAGTTTAGTATTTAATTTTAAATTATATTTCAAAGTACACATCCGTTGATATTCAATCATGACGACTATTCACTAGCACTATAACATAATAATCGTGCTGAATATTTAATCAAACTCGAATATTTCCGCGCATATACAAAAATTGACCGTCAAGCCAGACTTCGCAACTACTTTCCATACGACCGCATATGCAGAAAATCTAAACTTTCAGAACCCCGCTCGTCGAAAGTGGGACAAGTGTACCATCGAACGGGTAAGGGGTCGGAAAAAAAGGTGGTCGACTTTCCCACATGTGGCAGGAGAGGGTGTGCGGATAACGAGAGGATTTAAGTTTTTTTTTTTTACCCGCCGAGCAAAAAACGCGGGTCTCGTCCGGCGAAGTTTTTTAATCAAACCCAAAGTGTTATGGCGGAAAGTTTCCGCCGAGGATGATGATCATGTCAAAGTGTGCGATCCGCGGCAACGGTGAGTGATGATGCCGGAGCACATCTGCAACAACCGACGACTCTAATTTATGCCGGGAAACTTTCGTGTGTCTGTGCTTTCTTTCGCGTGTGGCCCTTTTTCGGCGGGAGGTTGCACGGATTGAAGGGTCGAAGGTAGAGTTGAAGGGCGAAGAGGTCGGTGTTTGCAGTTCGATGAGAAGGTATAACGAGATACTTAAGGATGTGTGGCTTTGATGTTGGAAAAATTGCGATTTTGAAACAAGGTGGTAGATTGTACTGAACGGTTTTGAATGTAACGATTTTGTCGGAAGGTTGCATGTATTGAAGAGTTGAAGGGTGAAGAGGTCGGTGTTTACATTTGATGAGAAGACATGTCAAAATTCTCAAGGATGTATGGCTTTGATGTCGGAAAATTTGCGTTTTTGATGTAGGGTGGTAGATTGTACTGAACGGTTTTGAATATAACGACTTCGGCTAGAGGTTGCACGGATTGAAGAATTAAAGGTAGAGTTGAAGTGCAAAGAGGTAGGTGTTAGCTGTTTGATGAGAAGGTTTAACGAAATCCTTAAGGATGTGTGGCTTTGATGTTGGAAAAATTGCGATTTTGAAACAAGGTGGTAGATTGTACTGAACGGTTTTGAATGTAACAATTTTGGAGCGAGTTTGTATGGATTAGAGTTGAAGATAGAGTTGAAGGACGAAAAGGTCGATGTTTGCCATTTGATGAGAAGGTATGTCAAAATCCTTAAGGATGTGTGGCTTTGATGTTGGAAAATTTGAGTTTTTGATATAAGGTGGTAGATTGTATTGAACGGTCTTGAATGTAACGATTTTAGTGGGTTTGTTTGGTTTTGGGTAAAGGTTGAGTTTGAGTTTGAGAGTAGAAATGGATTTTAGGAAGGTTTTGGATTTGGAAGTGAGTGAGAGTTTTTTGAGATAATGGGGATGAGTTTGAATGGATTTTGAATTTTAAAATGAGTTTTTGGGATAATAAAGAAAATGTTGATTAGATTTTAGAATTATGTTAATTTTGAATTTGGAAATAAGTTTGAGGATGAATGTGAGGTTTTGGAGGTAGAGAAAATATTAACTTATCTTATCGCTGAAGTATTAAGTGACATTTCATTTAGTCAAGTTATTATTTCTTAATAAAATTATTGTAAAGGTGACCACCTGATATGGTATAATAAAAAAAATTACTTTGAAAACAAATAAAAAACAAGAATAAAAATGTCACAAAAACAACCCATGCATGGTAACCCTAAGTTTGTACAAGGGCCACGGCATGGAATTTATTTTTCGGGCGACTCCCTTTGCGTGGTATGAAACACGTCTTCAATAATTTCAGGGACAAAGCTAGGACACGAGGGCAAGTAAACTTTCGGCGAAAGGTCATTTTTTTCTCGTCGCCGAAGTTTTCAGCTGAAAAAGATTCAGAAAAGAAATACAAAATAAAGGGTCGCCGAAACGATTATTAATCGATCTCACCTCGACGGCTTGTCGGTCGAAAAGTATAAAATATTTCGGCGGGAATAAGAATCGACGCAACATAAAATATTCATTCGAATTAGGAATTTTGTTCTAACGTTTTGTTTCGATAGACACGATCAGAATATTTTATGTATATATTTTTAATAAAAAAAATAGAATTTTGTAAAAAAAATATATAAATTTACTCAAAATGAGCAATAATTGGGTAAAGTTTATTGCTAAATACAAATTCACTAGCTAAGATGGCGGAAGTATATTTTCATCATATGCACATTTCAAACACGATGAAAACATTAATTCGACAACGGGCAATGGATCCGAAACTAAAAACGGGCGTCGCAAAGCAAACGACGCATGGCCGACAAAACGGCTTTTACGACAATGCGGCGCGCAAACGTTCCGGAAAATTCGCTCTAATGACGCGTCCGGTAAACGCGGTTACGGCAAAAATCGATCGACGGCCACTATTAAGCAATTGCCAATTAAAAACGTCCGAATTCGAATCGCGACGGTTTTTGGAACGGTTTTCCCCGAAAATATTGAGTTATATGGGTTTTTTTTTGGTATTTTTCTGTTAGAGTGGCGCAAATGCGGTCCTTTTAGATATCATCGTTGGTTGATTTGCAGTGAAATTGTAAAGCACATCTATACTATGTTAAAATTCGATAATGTTTGACACTTATAATGGCGATTTAAAAGGATATTGATTTAAATTATTACTAAAATAATAGTAATAGTAGTAATAATAATAATAATAATAATCATAATAATCATAATAATAATAATGTTATTCTCGAGCTGAAGGCTCAAATGAATAAGATGCGTTCAGTAAATGTCACGGAAATTTTTTTTTAAGTCTAATTCATTCATGCGTTTAGTAATAAATATGCTCAGAATTTTGACTGAGAATGAGACATGTGATTTTAAATAAATATAATATATTTAGTGTTTTTGATCGAGAAATGCAGCCTTTATCCAATTCTTTAAGTTCAGTTTTAATATATTAAAAGGAAAATGAAAGAAAATGTTACAGAATTTCAAAATACCTAACCAAAAACTAAAAAATAACTCAGTATATTATACATAGTTCAAACTTTTGACCGATTGTGAGACATGCAGCATCTGTCCAACCTTATATTCAGTTTTTCAAGTAAAAGTTATCAATATTCCAAAATACACGCAATTTGCACCTTGACAACAAATTCAACAAAGCGATGTGTATATGTAAGTGTATCGACCATTTGCGCCACTCTAACGGGAAAATACCTGTATTTTTTTCCAAAAACTATCCAAAGATCAAGAAAAACATTTCGAATTTGCACCGCTGTACCATCAGAAGTTCCACTCGAACGAAATAACGATAAAAGTATCAAATAAATAAACATTGATCCAGAATCGTGTAATTGGACAAACACTCGAAAAAAATCAGTCGCCGTCCGAGCGAAATCAATTAGAATCAAACTCGAGTTTCAGTCACATTCTGATCGCCGTTCACTATGGGCGATGTCGATTGGACTGTGAGTCGTTGAGCGCTGCGGATTAAATTCAGTACGCGCGAGGGCGCCACCGGCGCTAATTAATTGATCGGCGAATATAGACCTGTAGAAGTGTATGCGTACGGTTCACATTGGCAATTAACCTGCGCGCTGGATATTCGCCGTTTTTGCGTTAGTGCGGATTCGCATTCGGATAATTCGAAGAGCGTTTACGGATTCGATACATGAATATTTCATTCGATTTAGGGTAGGGCTCTATGGTGAACGTGAGAGAATGTATGGTTGTAAAATGTCTGGGTTTGCGTTTACATATTTTTGTGTATTAGATGTGGATCATATCATATAAATTCTTAGATAATTTAAATCAGTATATTCTTATTTATATTTCTATCAAAATATAGTCTCAATTAGTATATTTAAAGAGTGAATGTTTAATTTTTCAATGCTCCAGAGCAATAACAGAGTTGTTCAGAGCCTAAATGCTCAAAGTTTAGTTGTTCAGAGCATAGATGTCCTGAGTTTAGTGGTCCAGAGTCTAAATACCTAGAGCTTAGTTATTCAGAGTATAGTTGTCCAGAGTCTAATTTTCCAAGATCTAGTTGTACAACGCTTAGTTATCCAGAGCATAATCATGTAGCATTTAGTTGTTCAGAGTCTATTTGTCCAGAACAAATGATCTAGAGTTTAGTTTTCAGAGCCCAGTTGTTTAAAGTCTAACTATTCAGAGTCTATTTGTACAGAGCCTAGTTATAAAGAGCTTAGTTTTTCAGAGTCTATCTGTTCAGAATTTTACTGTTTAGAGTCTAACTTTCCAGGATCTAGTTATAAAAAGCCAAATTATCTAGAGCCTAATTATTTAGAGCCTAATTATCTAGAGCCTTATTATCTAAAGCCTAGCTCTCCAAAGCCAAATTTTCCCGAGTCTTGTTGTCCAGAGCCAAATTTTCCTTTATACTGATGTTTATCATCATCATCATCACGAAAGCGGTTTATATTCGTAGACTGCGTGCAGTTTCAATTCAGCACACATTCGAAACTTTCACGCATGTCAATAGCCGGAACGGGTGCGCTTTGTTTAATTTTATAAAATGGCGCGCGAAAGTTTCGCCCCGAAATGAATAAAACCGGGTTCAGCCGTGTGCGAACTTTGCGAATGTTTGCCGTGCAGTTCGTGTGTGTTTGCTATTTAGGTTCTATTATTTTTCTTTCCTGAATGGCTGATCCGCTGTGTCAATGGTTTTGCCAAAAAAGACCTTAGAACTCTCGAATGTTGGAAATTGAATTTTGTATCATTATTTTTTTGTAGTTTATTTTTATTTTTGAAATGCTCGAACGTGTTACATATTTTTTTGCCATGAAATATTTAATAAAAATTAAGCCATGAGAATTGTTTTGAAAATTCTCGATATAAGAAAAATTTGTAGTATAACATGTATAGGACGAATACACGTAATCTATTTCACATAATTTTAATCATTAATATAATATAAGAAAAGTGGAAATTATAGAAGAAACGTAGAAAGAATAGAAGAAAATTGGAAATTATAGAAGAAAAGTGGGTATTATAGAAGAAAAGTGGGAATTATAGAAGATAGGTGGAAATGATAGAAGAAATGTGGAAATTATAGAAGAAACGTAAAAAGAATAGAAAAAAATTGGAAATTATAGAAGAAAAGTGGGAATTATAGAAGAAGAGTGGGAACGATAGAAGAAAAGTGGAAATTATAGAAGAAACGTAGAAATAATAGAAGAAAAGTGGAAATTATAGAAGAAACGTAGAAATAATAGAAAAAAGTGGAAAAGATAGAAGAAAATTGGAAAAGATAGAAGAAAATTGGAAAAAAATAGAAGAAAAGTGCAAATTTACACGAAGTAAAAAAAATTAATTTAGATTCCGTCGAATGTCGAATCGGTCCGGCCGCGTCTAAAGAAGTATCACACTTTGAAAACCATCATTCGAGTGTTTCCACGAACAACGAAATTGCGTACACGGCGAAAGTGGAGAGCGATTATCTCCGGTGTATAGTGTTGCGAACAGTGCAGAGAGGGACGACATTTTATTATATGAGTAATTCGCGTAATTCCGTGATAAATTAGCGGCGGTATACGAGTTAGGAGCGCACACACTCAGACTCGCTTCAAATTAATAACTCGCTTTCCACGTAGAAAATGTATTTGACGACGGTAGAAAAATATGTGCTCCTGTCTTTCCTTTTCTTCGTGTACAGGGTGTGGAAAAGTTTTGAAATTTCGAATTAAAAACGTTTATATAGCCCTGAATTCGACTCTGATATCATTTTTTTCATACTTGTGTTGCAATTTGAAAAACATCGGTTTGGTTTTGGTATGAGAGTGTTTTTGGGTATATATGAGTTAGGAGATTATGCTGTGAGTCGGGTGAGTTTTGAGTTAGTTTTGGTGTGATTGTTTGTGGATGTATAATATATGAGTCGGGAGATGTGAGTCAGGTGGGTTTTGAGGTATTATAATATTTATGCGAATGATTTGGGATATGAGTTAAAAGATGGTGTCGTGAGTAGGTGAGTAACCCTACTCACCTACTCACGACACCATCTTTTAACTCATATTGGGTTAACAGTTAACATATAACAGTTTGGGTGTAGATGAGTCGAGAGATATTGTTGTGAGTCAGGTTGATTTTGAGATATTTTTGAAGTGAATGATTAAGGATATGAATTGAAATATGGTATTGTGAGTGGAGTAGTTTTGGTTTGAGAGTAATTTAGAGCGTAAAAATAAGTTTGAAAATGGTTTTGGGGATAGAGGTAGGTTTTTGGATGATTTAGAAGTTGGAATAGTTTGGAAGTGGAGTTAACATGATGATGGAAAGATATTAAGGTATTTTTGATTTGAATGATTTTGGATGTGAATGAGTTGAAAGATAGTATTGTGAGTGGGTGGTTTTTTTCCGCATAATCAATTAACTATCGTTATTTTTAATTTTTTTCGTACACCCTGTACAATTCATATTCGTTTCCCTCTCGTTCTTTGTCTGCGCGTATGTTTTTCTCTCTTTTTGCGAAAAAGTGGCAACACTCGTCGCTACAAGTAAAAGCCGTAATGAAATTAATTGTCCGACATTCCGACAAAAGCTTCTCGAGGGCACGTAATCCATCGAACGCTACAATGAAACAATTGATTGAATTTATATGTACGCTTTTAGTTTGAAATTATCGCGAATTTTCGCGTTTCCCGCCAAAAAAGGACGTGAGCACGAAATGTATTCATTTTTTGTAAATAAAACAAATTCCTTTCGTAAATAACACTTTACAGTGTCGATTCTACATTACTGAATAGATAGAGAAAATTTTCACATATATACGATGAAAGTTTCAGCGAAAAGCATTGTACTAAGTCGAAGATTCCCCACCCCAGAAAGAATTAAACTTTCGAAGTTTCGAAAAGTTGCTGAAAAGATAACCGTTGCACAAAGGGGACTTCATACCTCTTGCAAATCACTTTTGCCGAGGAGTCGATCGAAAAATAGTTATTAGACTCCGCTAATGCCCGTAGAATGAGACGAAGTTATGGCCAAATGCGGTGTTCGCCTTTCGGCAGCGTTTTCGAAAACGGAAACTTCAGCGTTTTCGTATCTAAATTAATCTTCGAATCAATTTTTGTGATATTCGCTCGTTCGTGCTTGAAAAGATAAAATGTGTGGTACTCTTTCGGGGAAACTTTGCATGATTAACCTTACGTTAATCACGTGTCGTTTGTTAGACAAAAAAAAATATCTTCCGAAGCAGTAAAGATAAAAATCTCTCTTTTCACACATATTACTGATCAATGATTCAATACAACAATTTTCAATAGTTTTAAAAGATATTAAATATCAAAACAAAATACAGTAATATGAAAATACTGTAATATTGAAATTACAGTAATATGAAAATTCGTTCTAACTAAAAACGGATGGGAGTTTTTTTGTGTATCTAACAAGAGTTAATATTGTATGTAAGATAATAGGTTTTATAAATAGATTATTTTTTTTCAGTTTTCTATTAAGTCAATTTTCATAATTTAGTTTATACGAAATCTTTGTGTTGGGTGCAATCATTTTAATTTTAAACCAATTTTTTCAACGATTATTTTTAATGTATACGATTACGAAGATTGCAAATACCAAATTTTTTGGAAATAAAAAAGCAATATCTGATATTGGAAATGCTCAATTTCAGAAATATATCTATAAATCCATATTTTATCACTTGAAGTTATTTAATAATAATATTTTTTTTACGAATTCATCACTGAAATTATTAGAGTCTTTTTCGGAAGTAATCGATCATTCTTTTTTCTCGAATAAAATATTATTTTTCCAATTGATTTATAAACATTATTCTAAAATATAATTACAACTATCACTTAAAACCTTTTCACATCTTTTTTGTAAATTTTCAATCCCCCTTTTATAAAATCCGAAAATCTGGAAGGTCTCAATACAAAATATGAATTTAATTTTTTGTGCATTAATGTAATTTTTTTAATTCAGTTTTTTAAATAGATAATAATCTGAAAGTGTTATGTTAGGCAAAAACGTTAGATGCAAAAGTATTACCCAATTCAGTTTTTTTTTTATTTTTTCATCAGTGATTTTAGTTTAGTGACTGATTTCTTTCGAAAAACCCTAATATCACATATCTACCTTGGGTTAATAAGTTTTTCAAAAAATTTCCAAAGCAACAACGAAAAAAAAAAGACAACTTCGAAACACATATATAAAAAAAAACAAACGAGCCTCGTGCCACTTTCATAATTAACGACGCACACACACACGCGCGCACGCGCACAGTCGCGCGGGCACTCGGAGAGTTTTCCATAATTAAGTGTTTTAATTAAATACGTCCAAGTTCGTTTCCCCTTCGCATCGCGGAATGATTTTCATTAAGCCCCCCCCCCATTAAGGCCCTAGACGTTTCTCGAATATTCGACGCGTTTTTGCGTCCCTTTTGGCCAACGGTCGACACTTGACGCTTATTAATTCTCAGTCGATTTAAATCGAGTGGCGCCACCGTCTACGTACAAGCACGTTGCCGCGTTTTTTCAGGTTGGTGATCGATTTTTTATGTTATTTCTAATCGATGGGTGTCTGTGAGTTTTGGAATATTTAATTTTTTAATTGTAATAATTGTATTGTAAAGGTGTCCCAAAGTTCACGCACGATGTAATTTTGGTAGAAATAACAGATTTATAATTAAGAATTGTAATTTTTTTATTGATTTATACAGTATACAGTATAGGGTTACACGGGTGGAATAACATATTGGGTACATGGCTTTACTGGCATATACGCATTTTTTTGTTGAAATTTTCCACCAATTTTTTCCATACATGTTGCTGAATTTTGTTAATATAGTGCTCAATTTCCTCCTTCAAGGTGTGGGTGGTCATGGGCTTGTTGGCATAAACCTTAAACTTCAAAAACCACCAAAGGCGTTAAATCGCATGATCCGACCAATTTTGATCACTAAAACGGGAAATTATTATACGCGACCAAGAAAAGAATCATGCAGAAATCGAATTATTTCGCGGATTAATCGACAAGATTGTTGCATTTGGGGTCCAGAAAATCCAAATTGCAAGATGTGGATATGAGCGATATGTGGTTTCAACAAGACGGTGGTACATGCCATACAACCAGCGAAACAATTCAATTACTTTATGATTTATTTCATAACCCTATACTGTATACTGTACGAATCAATAAAAAAATAACATTTTTTAATTAGAAATCTGTGTTTTCTATCAAAATTACATCTTGCGTGAATTTTGGGACACCTATATACATAATATGTGGGAATGGTGTGGTTGGTGTTCCTGTATTGTGTGATATTGCATTATAAGAATAACTACCAAAACTTGTATCGATAAATTACACTTTAGTGAAGTATTGTGTAATAAATTATACCTACTTCTCAATGAGCAGAGATATAACAATAATGTTATAAGGGTGAGGTTACATAGTGAGCGTAAACGTAAGCGTATTTTTATTATTATTATTGCTGACGTTGTCGTCGTCTATGTAGGGTTGCTAACCGTCTTAAATTGAAAAGGGTAGTCCTTTGAAATAGTTTACCTATTCTTGTCCTTTTTTGAATTTAGAAAAAATGATCGATGTCCTTTGCTTAGAAATTAAAAATTTCTTTCTGATTATATTCAGCATTGTAATTTGAAGGAATTGATAGTGCAAATATAATTATAAAAAATATTTTTTTACACGAGTTTTAGTTTTACAAATATTACATAAATTTTAGGTTCCGTTCATTTTTAATTAATTTTTTTTAATTTAATTCTAATTATTATTCTAGTTACGATTTTTTTTAATGTTTAATGAGCCGAAAAATTATTACCTAAAATTTTTCGATTGTTTTATAAAGTTTCAAGAAGTTGTTCGTTCACTTAAATAATAAATTGTCAAATTGTATTTCAACAATTCAATATAATAAAAATAAATATTTTATAGTTTTTACACTTCAAATTCAAGGTTTTAAACTTCAAATTTATTTTTTTTAATTTCAAATTCAAAATCGCTAATTTAACACATTTTCTTCATTCTTTGATTTAATATATTGAAAAATAAATTATGGGGTAGTTTTGGGGTGAATTTGGGGTAGTTTTTGTCACTATCAAACTGTCACTGTGTCGCATTGTCTCACTGTTGCTCTGTCGTTCTGTCGCTCTGTCGCTCTTTAGTCGCTCAGACGCTCTTTCGTCGCTCTGTCGCTCTTTAGTCGCTCAGACGCTCTTTCGTCGTTCTGTCGCTCTTTCGTTGCTCTGTTGCTCTGTAGTTGTTCTTTTGTCGTCCTGTCATCGTTCTGTCGCTTTTTAGTCGCTCTGTTGATCTGTCGTCATTCTTTCATCGTTCTGTCGCTCTGTCGTCGTTCTTTCTTCACTCTGTCGTCATTCTGTTGCTCTTTCGTCGTTCTGTCGCTCTTTCGTTGCTCTGTCGTTCTTTCGTCGTTCTTTTGTCACTCTGTCGTCGTTCTATCGCTCTGTTGTTCTATCGTCGTTTTGTCGCTCTTTCGTCGCTCTGTCGCTCTGTCGTTCTTTCGTCGTTCTTTCGCCACTCTGTCGTCGTTCTATCGCTCTTTCGTCGTTCTGTTGTTCTGTCGTCGTTCTGTCGTCGCTCTGTCGTTCTTTCGTCGTTTTGTCGCTCTTTCGTCGCTCTGTCGCTCTGTCGTCGTTCTTTCGTCGCTCTGTCGCTTTTCGTCGCTCTGTTGCTCTGTCGTCGTTCTTTCGTTGTTCTGTTGCTCTGTTGTTGACCTTTTGTCGCTTTCGCTGTCGTTGTTTTTCACGCCAATACCAACGCTCACTTTAGAGCCTTATCCTTATACTACTCACTCAACAGTGCCGAAAAAACATTTCAAATTTTCATACGAATCCGCACCGCCGCCCAACGAGAAGTTCTCACTCGAATAAAACCCCCAATACACGCGAGAGCGGTTGAATGGCGCGCGACAAACCATCAACATTTGTCAGCTACATGAAAATCCATTTTTCTCCCGCTCTAAAGCCGGACCCACACCCGGCGGGTAAAGCGCGACGCACACCGCCATTGTTCGCCGACGAACCAATTCCGTTTTTCAATCGGGAATATTGCATGAAATATTGCGCGCGTGTGCCCGCGAAATATTCCGAACGGTTCCGCAAAATCGTACGCATTTTTTTCCCGCGCATAATACGTCCGAGGGGGCTTTTAGCTTTTAGTGGACGAGCGCGTTGGTTTTCGATTTTTTTTTTATGTAGATTCGATTGTAGCGTTTTATACGTTGCTTTCGATTGTTTGTTTTTATTTTCGAATGGGAGTTTATCATTTTTTTTCCGAAGTAAAACTTATATACTTTAGTGGAAATTGGATATGAAAAGAGTTTTGATTTTTTTTTAAAGTTATGATAATAATTTTTTTTCAATATTAAAAAGTCCGTATAAAGATATATATATCGGTATATTTTTAAAATATACCCAATCATTTTTTTATACGGGGGATACGTTTGAGAGATTACCGTGTAAAATATATGGTGTTCATATAAAAATTGGAGATACGTTCCATCAGTATATTTGAATTGAACTTCCATCCAAATGTACTATATAAAAAATGTGTAATGTGAAAAAAAATTCGCCATGTAAAAAAAAAATTAAGAAAATTAATTTAATAATTATAATTATAACAGTATACTGGCTTGCACCGAATCTTGTCATTGTGTTATAATACAGTAATACATTTTATTTTTATTTTTATATCGTGTTAATGTGAAAAAACCGTGTACAAAAATCGGTTCTTCTTTTTGGAACCGTGTTATTTCGGAATCTTGTATAAAGAGGATTAGGTGTATTTCGTTTTTTTGCATATTCATCTTTATGAAATTAGTGAAATAATTAAAAAAAATCATATTCATAACAAAAAATAATTTTGATAAATGTTCTGCATTGGTTAGTTAAAAAAAGTTAGATCATACATACGAACAACACAAATTGAACGAATGATAAAAAAAAAAACAAAATGTACCGCATTCTTTGAAAATACAAAAAAAAACCAGCTTTTTTCGTGATACAAGACAACACAGGCGCATCAGTCTAAACTGCCACTTTTTCGAGCATACATACATATAAATCCGCAGCTTCATCATCCCGCTTTAAATTGGCCAGATCCTGGAAGGACTTAAGGGGATTTCGGGATAAGAGCGAAACAGGGAAAGGCAAAAGGGAAAGGCAAAGCGTGGGAGAGAGACGAGCGCTTTCTCCGTCACCTGCCCATTACTCCTAATTTACTAACTCTTCAACTCGACTGTTGCCATCCCGTTTATTTTTCTTTTCGATGCTGGCAACAGTGGTGTGGATACGTTTGAATTATCAAAATGTAGATATTTTTAAAATTTAAAAAAAATCGGTTTTAAATTTAAGTGATCAAAATCAGATCACATAAAAAAACTTTAGAAGTTTCAAATACAATATTCATATACACAAGCATGTGTGGTGCTCAACGTTTGTGCAAGTTTTTTTAATGAAAAATGCAAAAAATCTTGCGTTTTTTGTGAAAATTAAACAACGTTGAATCAATATTTGACATCCGTATCAAAATTATTTTTTCAACTGGAAACTCTCCGACTCCATATTTTTTTGAAAAATATTGTCGTTTATTTTTTGGAAAATATTTTTGGTTTTACTTTATTTTTTCTTGTTTTTATTCAAAATTTAATTTACTGTTAAACTGATAATTTGTAAAAAAAATAAAGGATTATTGGTAAACGAAAATTATGGTAAATTTGGCCTCTCTAATTCATAACTTTCTTATATCAGAAATTTAAGTCTTTCCCAATTTTCTATAGGTATATCGTAAGACACGTCAATTGTCATATTTGAAAGATGACGTTAAACATGTATTTTTTTTATTAACATCAACGAAGGAGAACAATATATTAACGGATAACGATAAATGTAATGAATTACAAACAAAAAACTTGTTCCTCAGAGCAAGCTAATAAAAAGCTTGAAAAACGCAAGATTTTTGCGTTTTTCATGGAAAACGCGATTATAAAAACGTCACATAACATATATAATATATTAATAATGAAAATCTATTTTCTGTCGTATATTTATACAGATAAATATGATAGCGGTCCGGGAAAAGTCGGAAAAGCTGAAAAGCTCACCGATGCGCGATTCGCGAGGGTATCAATCAAACACGTTCTGAATATTCAATTATATATTCAACTTCCACAATATGCCAAGAAGTCGAAAATAGATATTTCAAATAATACATTAAAAAACAGTATTTAAAAAAACAATCACACAAGAAGAATAACATGGGAATAACCGAAGAATAATACGAAGTAACGTCGGAGTTAAATTGCACTAAACTTATACGCATATGTTTAATTTAAGTTTAACAAGTTTTTCGCTCGAACTCGACGCCGGCGAAAACATCTGCTTTTTCAACTAATTAACTTTGCATACGCGTTCAAAATTGCAGAAACGAAACGAATTTTCGCGCGCTATTCGAAAACTGAACTATTTTAGTTCGGCGGCGCTTTGTCGAATTTGTGAATTCGCCGACATGCGAAATGAATATGAATAAAGCGCGTTTATGGTGCGCTTGATATTGTATTTTTTTAATGAAAATATATTCGTTGATATTTAATTATGATAAATATATGTATATTTGAATGTATAAAAGTTCGTATGTTTCAATTAAAGTTTGATTTTTATTTGTTTTTTTGATCGAAAAGTTTCAAAAAATCTTTATCATTTTTTTTAATTAATTAATTTATAGATTGGACTATTTGAGAAAATAAAAATTAGGATAGTATTTCAAATGATGAATATAATAGTTAAAATTTTAATTTTATGATCACAATCTTAGTATTTCATATTGTAGCTGATGAATAAATAAAATATTAAGTAATATTTTAAATAATTAAAATTTTTTGTAGATTTCAATTTAAACCAATATTAGGTGTTCAACTTTAGGTTGGGTTAGGTTTCGGCAGAAATGCAAGAAATTATTTCAAAAGGTTGGGTCAATTTCGCAGCGACAATATTCGGTGTTCACCGTTAGGTTGGGTTAGGTTTCGGCAGAAACGCGACGAATTATTTCAAAAGGTTGGGTTAATTTCGCAGCGACAATATTCGGTTTTCACCGTTAGGTTGGGTTAGGTTTCGGCAGAAACGTGAAAAGTTATTTCGCAGCGACAATATTCATTGTTTAATGCTTAATGGTGGGGGACAAGCCAAAACCTTTTTTTCACAGAAGCTTTTTGCAGCGACAATTTTATTATAATTTTGTAAACATCATTTTTTTTGCGTTTTTTTGACAGGTGGCCCACTTTAGGTTCATGGCCCACCATTGGTACATTTCCTTATTATATTAATTCATACTATTTCTAAAATTTTAGATGGGATAGCTGCCCCCCATACCCCCTCAAATGACGTCCCCATATCTAACCAAAAAACAAAATACATACAAATATCTCATTTTTTTTCCGAAAATGGACTCATACTAGGTATGTTCGAAAACAACGACTCATATAATATTCGTATACACCAGGCTTTTCCAAAATTTCAGCATGCGGGGGCCACTTACAAATTTCAAATCTCAAAATATCGATTGTTGCAAATTCAAAACGTAATAAGTATTAAAATATTGGTAAAGTTATTTATTTCCATTATAAAACTATTTCGACGAGTACATTTCGGAATAAATGCTGTTTATTATGTTTGTTTTTGTGTGAAAAGTGGGGGCCACTTTGGCACCGTGGTGGCCCTTTGGACAAGCCTGGTATACACTATAAATACTTGTTTGTAATAAAAAAATTTTTAAAAATATAAACAAACTAATCAAAAACGATCAAATCCAATCAAAAACCCACATAAAGACCACAACCCAAACATTCAAAACGCGTTTTCGCCAAACAACAAATTTTCAAAAACGCACTTTCCTCGTACCCTCCCCGCATTGTAGCACCCCGAAATAATGTATTATATATATATTTTTTCGGGGTCGCCTCATGGGCGGGAATATATCGCGCGCATTAGTCACGCCGTAAATCATCCCAAATCCGTCTTAATGGATCGGGATTCGAACCCTGGATCGGATCCCTTGTACCACTATTTTGACAAATTCGATCCGACCGAAGCCATAAATCCGAATGATAATGCCGCGGGCGGTATTGATTTCATAAATTCGCCGGCCAATAATGCCGGACATGCCGAGTACGCCCCTGTCGTTTTCGCCGATGATTTTGGACTGTTGCTGATTGTTTGTAGATCCGTCGACTGGATGAGGAACGAATCGGTGATGGGTTGTTGGAAGGTTGGGAAGTTGAATTTTAACCAATATTAGCCAATGTTATTATTATAATATGTAGGGTGTTCGGAAAAGGTCAGTGCACTTTGGTGAGTGAGTGGTTATAAACTGCACTCACACTTTCCGAACACCTTATATTATTTCTTTATTATTATATTATTATAATACTTTGACTTTGATTTTGAGCTGAAAAGATATTTTAGTTAAATTTGACTTCGACTCCGATTTTGCTGGAGTTAAAGAATCGTAGCGTTTTATACAGAGTCGGAGTTGGAAAAAATCAAATAACTCCAATTTTCTATTTATTATTTTCGTTAATTTTATAACACATTGTTTCCTCCGTTTTTTACAAAATATCGAAACAAAAGATCTGTTATGTTTCATTAACATATTCATAGTCCTAAATATATTTTGGTTTTTGAAAAAAAAAACTATAATTTCAATACTAAACTCTTCCAAAATATAAAAGATTCATCCATATAATAAAATATGAAAGTTTGAGAAACCTTTATATTTTCTTAAAATTTTTAATTTATAAGATTTTAGTGGTACTTATTTATTTTTAAAATCGTTATAATATCATGTATTTCTATAACCCACTATCAATTTTATATGATGAAAAGAAAATAAATTATCTTACTAAAACCACTCAAGTCAAAGTCGAAGTCAAAATTAAGCTTTAAGTCAAATTCAGAATCGGTAAATTTTAGAACGAATATACACCCCTGGTTTTATCAATAAATAATTAATTGATAGGTTTAATGGCTTGAAATTTCGGCTGACATTAGTTGAAATATGTATAATTATACAAACGATTCTAATCTGATCATTATGCGAGTAAAATTATGAGATTATTCCACGAGTGAAATTTCAATAGCATATTACGGCTATTGTTGTCAGTCAACTGGACGACAACCTATTCGGCGACGGCTTATTAGGAAATCAAACTTTTATCATATTCGTGATGTGTATATTAATAAAATATGTTTTAGCATATTTTGACAGTTATAATAACTAGTCGCACAGAAATATATGAGTGTATTATTAATTTTTTTTTAAATTAATATTAAAAAAATTTACTTTTGATACATTCAACATATTCATTGAAATTTTCTAAAAAAGAAAAAAACAACGACTATAATCAATATGATAATTAATTATTTCGAATTCCCGAGTTTGATCACCGAACAAAAAAGGCGCACTTAGCAAACTTTTCCTTTCCGAATGGGGCGCGATCGGAATCCCAAATGTGTAGGGACGCTTGATAAATTGTCGTTAATCTCTTGGCGAACAATGTTGTCGAATCGTCGTTGACGACTTTGCAACATAACTGAAATGATAATGCGGATTACTGAAGTTTGCCGAGTTCGCGAATCGGGCGAATTCCTCGGAAAAACTCCACCCGTCCGACGATTATCCGGAGAATCCGATCGTTTTATTGAAATCGTTGCGAATTTTAAAATTCGCAGTAGAACCGATTTTTGACTATGTTTTTGTATATGTATTGTCGATAATGTATATATTGTTTTATGTTAATAAAATAATTTTAAATATTTGAAAAATGGATGACTTTTATAATATTTGTTACGTTGAATCTATATTCTTAATGAAAGTATATTTTACAAAGATTTTTCATTTCAATTTGATTATGTATTTAAACAAAAGAGTCAATTTGAAATGAAATACCTGTACGATGAAAATTAATTTACGAAAAATCGGCTAGTGAATTTGTATTCGTTTATTCGCAAATAAAAGTTTTAAACATTTACGTATTGAATATTTTTTCACTGGAAGTATATATACAACTACTCTAACAGAACCAAGTATGTATCTTTATAAACAGGGAATAAGTTCCGAGGACTATAGTGTAAAAAAATGTAAATAGTGAACATATAAAAATTGAAGATAGGCTCCATCGGTATATTTGGATAGAACTTCTATCTAAATACATTTCTTAAAAAATATGTAATGCGATAAAATTTTATCACGTGAAATCGTCAAAAAGTATCGTAAATTTTCATATAATAGCTATTATATAATTGTATATTCTAGATCATACCATTTTTCAACAAATTCATACATTTTTTTAATTTTTAAACCGTGTTAATGAGAAAAAAAACAGTAAAAAGAACAATCGGTTCTTGTACTTGAACTGTATTATTTTGAAACTGTATAAAGAATTTTGGGTGAATATACATAATCTAGGTAATACAGGTTTTTGAAAATATGAGTTTCAAAAATTTTCATATACAAATACATATATAACTGAAAAAATAAAATTTACCGATTTCCGTCCGTTGTTTATTCAAGTTAACACTCATAATAAACTATCAATATTTCAGTTTCTATTTATCTGTTTTCAATACTACGAATTTGATTTTTGTTTAGTAAAACGATTATGGCTTTGAATAATAATAATATATAAAACACTTACCTATAAGTCATCTGGATCTGGTCAGAATTCTTATACCACACCAATTGAGCAGGCGGATTTCCTCCTCGACTTCTGCAAACGAGCTCAACAGTTTGTCCCCTTCGAACTGTTTCTCCATTCGTATATCCTTCGATATATGGTACTCCAGGTGGATCTAAAAACAAAAAGAAGCATTAAAAAATATATAAATATAATTTACTACTAAATGCGTATTTAGTTTAGGCAGAGAACGTTTTTTGCGTCACATTTACTGAACGTATTTTATTCAATCAGGTATTCAGATCGAAAATATTTTATCTGATTGAATAAGATACGTTCAGTAAATGTGACGCAAAAAAATGCTAACCTAACCTAATCTAACCTAACCTAACCTAAACACGCGTTTAATAATAAATACGTTCAGACTTTTAACTGACAAGAGACATGCGGCATTAAATAAGTGCGTTTAGTTTTCCCTGACCGAGAAATGCGGCGTTTGGACCAACCCCCACGTTCAGTTTTAATCTCAATACAATACTCAAACTAAAGATCATCAGTACGAGTATACTAAGACTAATTTGTATGTTCATTATTTATTTCGTGTATATTAGAACTAGCCAATTTAGAATGTGTATAAACAAACTAGTACGTTTATGAACAGACTGAATGGATACTTGAACTGTGACATATGCATAAAAACTGACATTTGGATGATCATTCCTTGTACGTCGATTATGCTTTCGTTATTTTCTACCCACCAAACACAGCAGAAGCGTAAAAAATCATTTTCATTAAAAATACGCGCACTTGACAGATGAATTTGACATTTGAACATCTAGCAGGCAGTAGCGGAACTATTATTTTTTTTTTATTACTGACAACTTTGTCGGGCGAAATGTTGATTTTGTTATGCGAGTTATCTCTATTTTTCCGGGTTGAATATAGGTATCCATAAGAAGTTGTACCATTGGTACCATTTTGGCATCATATTGGTACTATTGGTAAAAAGTCGGTGCTACTTTGAGTTTAGCTGAACTGCATCTTTTAGGTTGGGCTAGAATGGGTTAGGTTAGGTTAGGTTGGATTAGAATAATTACTTAACACCTAAAGCACCTATGGATTAGGTTTGTTTAGGTTAGATTAGATTAGGTTAGTTTGGGTCAGAAAATCAAAATTCAGTTCAGCCGAAAACATAGTGGCACCAAAAAGTCCGAGTCTGATTTTGACTATTGAATAAATTTTTATTCAACCAGACTCGGACTTTTTTCACATCCCTGATCAAAACCACCACACAACCCATCGAAAACACGTCACCCCGCATTCGAATCTCAACGCCGAAACGGCTCGAGAACACTCCCGGCGAATATGAAAATTTTAATATTCCACCAACAGCCTCTATTTCGGCGTCCCGTTTTCGGCACACGGGAGACGGGTCCCTCGTCCCTGCCCGCTCGATATGCTAAAATCTGGCCCGAGTTAAGAGACTTTCTGTGTACCGTGCAGATAACGCCGCGAGCATCTGTCCCGGGGTAATTTCGCCAGTAAATACGCAGTCAGATCACCATAAATCTTGGCCCGTCCACCGCGCGTGCCGCCCCGCCGCCGCTTAACCTTCGCGCGGTCGTTTTTTTTGACTTTTGTAGAGTTGTGTTTTTGGTTGTTTGATGTGTCGAGAATGTGCTTAATGATATTTTTTGTTTGGAGATGAGCATAAGGGTTTTGTGAACGTGGTGTAGTTTTACTTGTCGTAATTATTGTGAATACTGACTCCGATTCTGATTTCAACTCACAAGGAGAAGCTCTCAGGTTCGGAACGAATTTGTTAATGAAATTTTTTTTTTCAATAGATTACCTTTATTGTATCGATATGGTAAAGTATAAAAGCGCACTATCGAGCCAATTTAATTAAAAACGACTTCAAAGTTTCGATATTTTGACGTATCGCTTATATGTGTGTTTGAATAAACGCCGTACAACAAACAAATGATGGTGTTTGTTGTATAGCGTTTACTCACAAAAATATATAAGCGATACGTCAAAATATCGAAACTTTGAAGTCGTTTTTAATTAAATTGGCTTGATAGTGCGGTTTTATACTTTACCATATCAATACAATAAAGGTAATCTATTGAAAAAAAAAAAATTTATTGAGAAATTCGTTCCAAACCTGAGCTTCTCTTTGTCAGCTTGGGTAAAAATTCATATAAAAAATCGACCGACTCTGACTTATTATTATTATTATTATTAAATTTGTTTATTTATATATTATTAGGGCTGTACTGACTCTGACTAATTTCAACTCAGTTTGGGTCAAAAGTCGTATAAAAAATCAACCAACTCTGACTTATTATTGTAATTAAATTTATTTTTTTAGCTACCCCTTAGTGCAGCGGTATATTGAAGAAGATATCAATCATAATGATAATGGTTCAAGCTACAGGTACGGGAAGAGTATGATTCCGTTTCTAACACATATTTTACTCAATCGTCTCAAATTTGGTATTTAACCATTTGACCAGAAAATGAGAGTTAATTCTCTTGTTAATGAGATGATTCCAAAATATGGTTCCGATTACAAGCCCTATCTATCGATTGCCATACAAATTATAATATAATGTACCAGCGTCGCGATTGATTGTGACAATAATTATAATTGGTCGTCGGCGTTCAATACACCAGTATGTGCAGAACGCGCGTTTGAATCGGCCCTCCTTCCCCTCTCTCCTTCCTATATACATACATCCTATCACTTCAGTTGTTTCAGTTTCAGTTATAGCTATGAGCAAGGTGGTAACTTCCTCAAGATACAAGGTACTCCATGAATATCGAAAAAGATCCACCAATATCAAAATATACGAAAAAAAAATTTTTTTTTTAATGAAACCAATGAAAATGTAAATTTTGAAACGAATATACACCCCGAAATCAACTCTTAAAAATCTTGCTTAATTTTAAGCAATTCTTTCAAAACACGCGTCCGTTGATACACAACGGGGGTAATTCAATAATCAAATTTTTTTTGTGTAGTCCGACAACAAAGCGCAAAAAATACAAGCCGCAGCGCAAAATTTGAATGTTTATCGCGCAAACAAAATTACGCACGCACGTGTCGCGGCCGCTTTTCCGCGGAAAAAGTTTTCCATTAATTTCGGCGAGTCAAAAGACCGCAATTAGGAATTTGCCGCAATCAAAACCGACTTAAGAGTTGTCGGGCGTTGCTGGCCGTGACAGTTTTGCTAATTTGACAAGCGAACGACGAATGCGCTTGTGTTCGATCCGAACGGGTTAAAGGCGGATCCGTTTTGTTTTGTTTTACTTTCTTATTCCGAAAGAATGGATTTTTTATGTGTTATATAAAAAAATTTAAGAGCGAGAGTGCCACGCGAAAGGACGAGTTTGTATAAATATTTTTTTGATATTTCGGGCCTCTATTTCTGAAATGGTTTTCATTTTTTTTAATCTATAATATATTTTAATGCACTAGAGATCAGTATCAATATTTTTGATAAATCAGACAACTTTTAAACTTCAAACATATCCTTCAATAATAATAATATTATGAAAAAATACGATTTTTTCAATAATTTCAAAAAAATATAAACCAAAAAGTGATTGGAGAATCGAAAGACGTTCATAAAATAAGAGTGCATTCGATTCGTTGTTCATTGAATTTCGATCATGAAAAAAAAAACCTTATAATTGAAGAATAATATTTATTATGTCCGCAAACTATTCGGGTTGGATAAATAAATAATATATATAAAAAAATATATTCTTTCAAGCGAAAAGCGCTAAATTCGATTATGAGATATGTCAATGGCCGTATTACGTACGGCGATCGCACAAAAGCGGCCCGCAATATATTTACGCATTTATACTTTCGCTCGCCAGGAAAAAAATATTAATACAAAAAAAATGTATATATTATATATATAAAACAAACAAACGATAAATTTGATCTTTTCAGCGCTTTTGTTTTATATTTTCTTTATTACATCATCCATTTTCCTTTTGTCGGGGAGAAACTTTCGCTTTTATGTATTTGATACACCCCCTCCCCCCACTCCCATCATTTTGCATTCCCCGCATTCTGTAAAAATATTACGTTTATTTTCGGTCATCTGCAATATCATTTTATTATTTATATTCGCATTGCGTCGCTGGTGCTATTTTATTGTTTGCACCTTCGTTCTGAATGCGTTTTTTTCTCAAATTTTGAGTACCACCTGTTATTTTATTTATTTATTTTTATAATAATATTGATTGTTTGAATAGATAGAATTGATTTTATATTTAGAAAGGTGTAACATTATTATTATTATATACGTAATTTATAATTCTAGTTGTAGAAGAAAATTTTTTTTTCAATTAGAGAGAATAAAATTTATATTGTTTTTACACATACACATTTGTATATATATATATTTTGTGTGTGTGTGTGTGTGTGTGTTTGTTTGAGCGTAAATACTTTGCTAAAAATTTTTATGTGCTTAACGAATTTTAGATATGAAAAAATAATGTTTAGATCGATATCGTAAATTTAACAAAATATATATATTTTTTAGATTATAATAAGTAGTGTTTTAAAATATAATTAACCCAAGTGAAAAAGATACCTAAGATTAAAAAAAACAATAATATTTGAAAATTTAAATGTAATGTAATCGTCAAAAGCATAAATTAGAAGCCTTATACTATGTATAACACGTAACAGGCAGGACTTAAAATAATATAAAAAAAATTATTCAAAGCAAATTATTTGAATATTCAATATCGAATAATTTACAGATAATATACCTATAGAAAAAGAACGATAAAATATCAACACATTTGTGTATTTAACTTTTCACCAAAATTTCTTTCAAACTTCACCAACATTTCCCCGAATAACCGAATATTAAAAACCGGTTAAATATATTCGTTATTCGAAAGTCCGAATAATAAGCCTATATGCGCACTTCCCATCAGAAAGAGCCTTTGTTCTTGCAGAAAATCTTCCCTCTCTTTCGCGCCAAAGCACTATCTATTCCCCCGAGCGAAAGAGACAGCATTCTCGACCATTAACCGAACAAGGCACAACAGAGGGGGATGGCGGTATATCGTCGCCGTGTAATAACGGCATCCCTTAAAAACAAAAGTGGTACAAAATTTTGATAAGGCTCCGTTCATCCTAAGACTATTTGTCTTGGTGAAAGGTATTTTATGCTGCTTTTTTACGCCCGAAGATATTTACTGCCGCCGATATGTTCGTATATAAATATATTAGTATATATATTTTTCATATCGTGTGGATGTGTTTTATGTCTTTTTATTATGTTGTATGTGTTTCTTTTATCGGAAAATGATAGAATCGTTTTTTTATATATGAAAATTTTTTTTTGATAATTTTTTTTAATTAGGAATTGAATTGGGTTTTTACCATTGAATAATGTGAGTTGTTTGTTAATAATGTGAATTTAATTTGTCATTCAAATTTTTTTACAGAAATTTAACCCTTCGCTTCGTGGTGTTGCAAATTTGCAATAACCTCTAAAATGAGATTTTTTCCATATAGTTTTAAAAATAATTTATTTTTCGAATTCACTACAAAAATTAAAATACGTATGGTCGATTGAGATTCCACAAATATATTTTAAGTTAAATTTTTTTTCTTCTTACATCATATAAAGTTGAAATTGACTATTTAATTTTTTTTTGTCGCAAAATATAGATTAATATAACGATGGGTTAATATTGAATATATTTTATATTGATTCAAATCGTATAATATTCATTAAAAAAAAAAAAACGATTTATATATTAATAACATAGATATAAAATTATCAAATAATAATCATAAAAAACTGATGTATTGTCAAATAATATAACTAAATTATTTTGAAATTAAACAAACTTCAAATTTTACTTCATAAATTCCAAATATGAATCGTCAACAAAATAAAATGATAATAATAAAAATCGCGTCGCACCCGTTCCTTTCCCTTTACTCACTTTCGGACGAATTATCCACATTTTTTTTTCAAAACGATTTTTTTCCCGCTTCTTTTAGCTCGTAATCATCGAAACGTCCGTTAAGCGGAGTGCTTCCAGAGAATTTATCAAAAAACTTGAAGATTTATGGAAATAGTTCGGGACAGTCCCGAAAAAGCGTATAATTACCGTTTGATGGCCCCCCTTATCTACAGTGTGACCCATTAAACTTTTTACGAACGAGTCGAATCGGTTGATCACGATTTTCACCGAGACCACCCTGTGTATATGTCATAATGGGGCGTGTTTCAAACTGCGGTTCGCAATAAATAAATAAATAAATAAATAAATAAATACATATTTGGATTTTTTAAAGTTCAAATGTTGCGGAGTGAAGAATTTGATTCTATTTTTCAAACTGATTTGATAATTTTGTATGTGAAATTTGTATTTGTAAAATCTTAAAATTACACCTTACCAAGTAATACTTAAATTTAAAAAAGAATTAATTTTGAGAATGTTATCATTTTTGGGATAAATTTTAGAATGATTTTAAAATACCTTTGAGCTCTTTAGTGAATTAAATTGAATTTTATGAAACTCAAAAAATCTTCTTATATTTATCACACAACAGCCAAAAATCACAAAATACTTTGTCAGATGAATTGAAAGGATAACTTTATTTGATAATCAATATTTTGAGAGTAAATTTTTGTTTGCCCATGTCGTAAAAGAGTAAAAAAAAATTATTCCAAAAAAATCTCAAAAATAATTTTTTGCAGTAAAAGGTACCATCAAAATTATTGCAAAAATAGTTTTTTTTAAATGAATGAATCCTTTTTAGTTTTAAAAATTCCATTTCCATATTATAAATAATTTTACGATCAAAGTTGTCACAGTATTATAAAATTTATATAATAATAATAATAATAATAATAATAATAATAATATGCTTATATTATACGTATATATTGTGTTTATCTAAATGTAAATGACGTTTTTTTATTATTATGAAACATCAACTTTAGCACGATCCCAAATTGAAGTGATTTTTGTTTATTATAAATATTGTCCAAGCACGCATCCTTATTGTGCGAGGCTTAAAAGGAAATAATCTGAATAGACCCGCATACAAAAGATAGTATCGTCCATTTTTTTACCGTGTTTTTGATCACGCACAAAAATTCGACGCGGAGAATACGCATTTTGATGGGAGAATATTTTGACGATAAAAAAATTATAAGAGCACTTTGCGAAGCATGGGAAATTTTTTTGATTATATACAAAAATATATATTGATAGGCATGTTCGTGTGTTTGATATAAAATTTAAATATTATTATTATTTTTATCGTTATCGAAATTTTTGAACATGTTCAGTGTTTTGTTTAAATTTAAAATAATTTTTTAAAGATAACATGACGATAACAAAAACAGTTCCGATATATGTTTGAACTCATTTTATTAATAATATTTTTATATTCTTTAAAGTTTTTCACATATTATATTTTTAATGTTTAACAAAATTCAAACTATGTATTATTAAATTAATTATTAAAAAATTTAAAATTATTTTTAACCTGTTTCAATTATGGACAATCGCCGGCTGTTTTGATAACAAAAAACGTATACCTAAACTACACATTGGCCATCCGTCGTTTTGCAAACAGAATTTTACAAAATAATCGAAGAGAGAAGTTAACCCACAAAGCGCTGACCGGAGTCCAAACATCACGTGCGCTCCCAGTTCGTGACTTTTGATCTAATGTCCCGCCCCTGCCCTGTATGCAGGGGTGCCAACTGTCGTTTTCGAACGCGAAATTCAAAATAATATGACTTTCTTTCAAAAATAATAAATAGCTGATTTTTATTATTATAGATGTGTTATGATTCTTAAGGATATGTTGTATTTTTTTTTAAATTAAAAAAATAGAATGAAAAAAATAAAAATAAAATCAAGTCAATATTGAATTTTCATAGAATTTAGTTAATTTTATATTATACTCGAAGTTAAAGAAATATTGAAAGCATTTTTGAAAATGCATTATGGAAAATATTAATTAGTATCAAACTTTATAGTAGGTATAAAACGTAAGTGTAAACAAGTAAATATATGGTAAAAGTGGTAAAAATGAGTAAAAATATGGTAAAAAAAGTAAGGAAAAATAGTGATATAATAAAAAAATAATTATAAAGCTGCAGCTTGATAAGTACCCACAATAAGAAAAAAAAATCAAAACAAATTTTCTCAAACTTTTTCCTTTTTATAATTGATCATTCATGCGGCTTCATAAAAACTGCGGCTTATTTAAAAAAAAAAAAGTATATAAATTGACTTTTGTATCAAAAAGATTAAGTCATACAGATTTATAAAAAAACAATATAGCACTAAAAACATATTCACAAAACCGCAACTTGATAAGTAACTGTAATAATACATACCAAAAATTAATTCCGTTTTCTTTATCTTTATTTCCGTTTCCATAATTGAACATTTATATAAAAAAAACTAAACCTCAAAACGTATCGATAATGCTACTTGCCTGATAAGAAAACCGACAATTTATAAAAAAAAAATATTGAAATTCAAACACTAAAAACACACAGATAACCACTCGATAAGAAAACCTCGATAATAAATAAAAAAAATCCTTGGAACCTTCGTCCCCGTTTCAGTAGTTGACCACCCATGCGGCCGGCATTAGACCGGAGGCCGAAAGAGCCCAGAACGTGTCCTTTCAGCTGAAAGCGGAAGGAGTTAACCGCATTGGGTCATAATGCGGTACAAATGCACGACATGTCCGATGCGCTGACCGACTGCATTACTGCATTACATAATGCAAAACTGGCGCTGCGATGGCAATGTCGTGTTTTATCGACGACTGTCGCAGTCGGCGGCCATCTTGGATTATGGCCGATTTCGAGGATCGGCGGCCATTTTTTTTGGAATAACTTTTTTATAATTATTATATTATTTCATTATTTCATAAATATTTTATTTATTTTTATTATTATTTTATTACTTCATTATTATTTATTTATTTATATTGAATTTTAAGTTATTATAATATAATACATGATCGATTTTTGAAATAGTCATGTTAAAGGTAAGGGCCTTGTGGGCATAATCGCGTTAAAGTCATCATAAGGCCTTATCTTTGTTCGCTTGAAAATACATATCAACATACATATATGTATGTTGCAACGTATGTGTAATAGCGTTTTTTTATGAAAATAATAAAAAAATATTGAATATTTTATGAAATTGAAACAAAATTTAATTTCCGTATCAAAATGTTTTTTCAAATGACTCATCTTTTTTGAAAAAAACCCTTTTATGATTTACAAAGCCTAAATTTATATCTCTGGTCTTCAAAACTTTTGTTTAATCACATTGCAATACTCTGAAATTATCAATACAAGTCTTTTCCAGTCTTACATAGGTATATCGTAAGACACGTCAACTGTCATAATTGACAGGTGACGTTAAACATTCAATTTTTCAATAACACCAACAAAGGGGAACAATACATACATCTACAGATCACGATAAACTTCACATAAAACGCAAGATTTTTTTTTTGGAAAGCGCAATCACACATCAACGACGACGATAAATTTCACAAAAAATGCAAGATTTATTGCGTCTTTCATGGAAAATTCGATTATATTATACAACGTCCTATAATATAGTATACCTATACATACATATACAATACATATTTATGAAAATGATTGTTCTTAGTGCGAAAAATTTAAATCCGATCCGAAAAAAGTGGCGAATCGGAAAAAAAGAAAAATTCGAAATTGGCGCCGTCCCTCGTGCTTGGCCGAAAAACGCGAAAATTCGATGTGAAACTCTTTTGAGCTTTTTCGCCACTTTTGAGCCGCGGGCTCGTCTCGTCTACGTGCAACACATGCCAAAAACGTACACGTGTTTTTTTTTCGGATTTCATTTTATTTTATATATATATATTTTCCCGCGCGCGAGTGTGTATAAAAAACTTTTCGAGTAGTGGTGGAAATTTCGGAGCTTTTCCTAGAAGCATTCATATTAAATTTGTTAATGAAGGCAAACAGACGTTTCGTGGATATTATGTGCGTTTGTTTGTTTTATATATTCTTTTTCGTTTCGAGTTAATTAATTTATCGTTAATTGTCATGCTCGCGTTTTCTTTCGTTACGGCGGAAAATTTTCAAGGGCGCGCAGTGTTTTTTTTTCCGTCGTAAGTTTTCTTTTTGTTTAATGTGTTTTTCTCGGAATTACGAGTGCGCTTAGTGAGCGAGTTTTTTTCGCTTTCAATTAATTATATATTAAAAAATATTGATTGCTAAAAATTAATTAGTTGAATATATTATTTTTTATTTGTCAATTAAGTATTTTTTCAGTTTTCGAGTTCTGTATGATGTTTTGAGACAGATATTTTAAAAAGTTTTTAGCTTGGGATTTTAAAGATGTAATCTTGAAATTCTGAAATATTTGAATGTTCACAAAATGATTGAATTTTTCAATCGATTTTCAAAATTAATATGTTAATTAAATAATAATAATAATAATAATAATAATAATAATAATAATAATAATAATAATAATAATAAAAATAAACATTATTATTATTATTGTTATTATTATCTGAAAAAATAACTATAAAATTTCATTTCACTACTCAACTAACAATAAGATCTAAATATAATATTATGATAAGATTTACTGATAACATTTGAGTTATCCAAAAATCCTGATTATATCCCACAACTCAACGAAATTTGAAAAAATCTCAAAATTAGTTTCATTTAAAAAAAAAAACCATCAACTTTTATTATTATAATATTTCATCAATAAATTACCATGTGAATATTTAAACGTACAAAACCACCCAAAATTCATAAAAATCCCGAATTTTTCCATACAAAAACATATTTTGTTTTAATGTTCTCTTACATAATCAAACGACAAAATTAAACACCGTTTACCCGATGCGATTCCGAAACCCGCCCCTGGCCGACTTTAAAAAGGATCACAGTCGATTTAGATAGATCAAGATTGATATGCGAAACGGGCCAGAGATAACCGACTCGGACGGCTCCTTCCCGACGGCGCCATATTTATTTATATACAAATATATATATATGTATATATATATTTTTTGTATTTTCCTCTTTTTCCCGCCCATTTTTTTTTCGTCCGCTCACGTACACGGCGGGGATGGGCTTATCAATCTCGCGTCATGTCTCATCACCTCGTGCGCTCAATTAAAGGCGCCATTTTTCACCGCCGCCATCTTGCTTTTCTATTTTTGCGTTCCGTTCTGCGATTCTGTCGCGTTTTTTGGGGGGTCTGAGTTTTTAAAGAATTGTACGGTATTGTTTTGTATACAGTAAGTCCTCAACTTATGTGATTAGTTTTAGATATGAGAAAGATGAAAAAATATTTTTTTATCAAAATTTTGAGCTTAAAAATATTATAACTTATGAATATAGCACTTAGCACCTAATCAATACGAAGGTTTTCGTGTAAGTCGAATAAATTTTGAATTTGAATTTTTTTAATATGACTTGTATTGATTTCAAAGTGTAGATAAAAATGTAATGGACCTACATATATGTATATTATATTTAATTTTCTAGTTATTTTTTCAGATATAATAATAATAATAAAATGTTTATTATTATTATTATTATTATTATTATATAAAAATAAAAAAATATTATTTACTATTATTTTTAGAAATTATTATTTATTCAGTTATGAACATAATCATTTTGTGCGTACTTTGTTATATTTGAATAAAATTATTTTTTATGATTTTGACATATTTACGTTCATATTTAAAAATGCTTATAATATGCTTATGTTTACTATAAAGTTTATCCTTAGACATTAGTAAAAATAAACTTTCACTGATAACTCATTTTTATTATGGCATATTTACGTTAATGTTTAAAAATATCATAAAACTTTGAAATATTTCTGTTCACTGATAAGCTTGTGCTCACTATGGAGTTTCATCCTTATACATTGGTAGAAATAAACTTTCCCTGTTAACGCATTTTTATTATGTCATCTCTGAATCCGAGTATATACTTATGTTACAGTGATTGTATTGATATATTCCTAAAGTTTGTAAATAATATATTCCTAGAGAAAGTATACTATCTTTCGTACACAAAAACGAATAAAAATTCACTGATACTGATCAATGATTAGTTTTAAAAACATATTCTCAATCTGAGTTAGTCGAAGTATTTTTCACCATATAAAATATATTTTCACTGAAAATATAGATTCACTACAACATATTATATATACATATATATGTATATATATATATATATATATATATATATATATATGTATATATATATATATATATATATGTATATATATATATATATGTATATATTATATGCGTCTCCATAGTGAGCATGACGTTCACTATTGAGTATCACCTTTAGACATAATACCAAGCTAAAACACCATCACACAAACGACAAACACATCAGAACATATTACGGTCGAAACCATCCCCCAAATAATACAAAAGCAAAAAAAAAATCAAATCTCAAAACGAAAATTTCACCGCGATTTGTACCAAAACAGCGTACCTAATTTTTTTCGGTCCCCATTCGTGTAAGCGAAAAACGTATGTGCACAGTCCTTTTCATAAACCGCACTTATTAGGAGATAGGGCCTTTATTTCGGCCACTAAACCTCACGGCGGAGGGAAAAATGGCCGGAAAAGCGAAAAGGAAAATGCCGGAAAAACGGCGGTTCCCAATTCGGCCCTTATGCTAATTTAACACCTGGAGTTTGCCGTTGATATGTGAAACGGTGTATTTTCGTTTCGGCGATTGTAATATATTTTTTTATAGTTGGACTTCTATATGGGAGTTTGTATGAAATGAAAATTGTAGGGATTGTGATTTTTTTTTTTGAAATTTTGATAGTAAAATTTTTTTTGGCATTTTTATATGAAAATTTCAATAAGAACCAAAAATTTTAAGATAATATAAAAATATTTTTATTTTCTATTGAGATTATGATTATAAAAAAAAAATTGTTGTTGATAAAAAATAATGCTGAGAGTTATTTTTGAACATTTATAGAATATCTATTGTAATTATTTTTTATAAATTTAATATGTAGATAAATTAAATTTTATGAGATTATATTCAACCACAATTTTGATGAAAAAAACATATAATTTTATTTATTAATTTATAATATTTTTATTTGATTAAAAAAAACGATAAAACGAAATTTTACTACAAACACGTATGAGTATTTTTTCTTAATATATTAAAATATTCAACTATGACTATATTATGAATAAGTAATGGATTTCATAAATTTCAGACGATACACTACAACGCTTTTACATTAAACGACCCGTATTATAAATAAAACGAGACGAAAAAAATTGTTGAGAAGCAACACTTTCCCAAAGGGCATAGCGAAGCACGAAGCGCTGAAATTTTTCAGGGGCTGGCTGAAAAAAAAAATACAAGCTCCTTTTTCAGCTTTCATAACATCGCACGTACAATACGTACATATTGCACATTACACGACCGGTATTAAAATAGACTATGTGTGTATGTATGTGCGATATGAAATTATTTGCTCAAAATGAATACGTCGCATCATTAATTAAAATATAAACGAACGGAAAATGTTTCTGATAATAAAACTAAATTCACCGATAGTTAGCAATGATTATTAAACGGTACGATTTAACTGTGCATTGAAAAAGTATAGATTTTGCCTCAAAACGAATCATTTGAATATTAGAAAAATATATTATACGATATGCGTTATTTTTGATGTTTTAAATAATTTCGTATTGAGCATCGTTTTATTTTTTATGTGTAATGAAATTAACATAGAAAAAATAGAAAATAGAAATGATCGAAAGGTGACAACGTTGCCAGAGTAAAGATAGTTAGAGTAGAGAAAGTCTTCCTTCATAGATATACAATACAACTGTCAACTGATAACGTTTCCTTTTGTTAAAATTTTAATTTAATTTAATTTTAACAATTTGGTTCGTTTTGATTCTATTATGAAAATTATGAATAATGGTCGTGCGGTTGGTATTTCGCCCTGTTCACGTTTGCGGCGTCGCCGATCTTTTATTTATATTCATTCTAATGCAAGTTTCATTCGTTTTAAGGTACACATATTTTTTCGATGATTAAAATATTTTATCGAATGCATACATTTCAATGCTGATGAACACATAATTTTTTTTATGCAAACTAATTTTATTAAATTTTTAGGACAAATGCATTTATTTTATAAAACGCACGTTTCAATCCCCATTATTAAATTCAAAAGTACTATCTGATTTGGTCTAAATATAATTTCATCACATAAAATGTACCTTCGCTTAAAAAAAAAAAAAAAAATTATAATAATAACTGCAACCAACATATGCTCGTATATGCTTACGCTTACGTCAATCACGCAAGCTCATCTTCACGCATCATAACTCGTATTAAAACCGGGATATATTGCAAAAACCTGAACCAACTGCACACAGGGGCAAATGAAAAAATATGAAACTGACATAGGACACTGAGCTGAACCGTGGTCCTCATGGGCAGGTCCCTGGGGAGGGCCTCGTGCCTGGCTTCACAGGTGAACTCCGCGTAATCGTCGGCAGAATTGGGCTTCAGCTGAATCCTGAAAAAAAAAAACGGACCGGGTTTTAGTACTGGAAATAATGAAGTGTGCGACTGAAACGAAATGGCCGCTTTGTAAAATATTTTTTTATAGATTGTGTCAAAATAATAATTGAGATTGTTGAAGTTTACGAATGTTTGTGTATACATGTATGTATGTATAGTCTATGTGTTATATTGTATATATTTGGATCTGTCATAAACAGGGGTTTGAAGCGGTTCAGGAGCAGGAGTACGGAGCAGGAGTACGGAGTAGAAGTATGGAGCAGGAGCATAGACATGAACATAAGCACAAGCAAGAGCAAGAGCGGAGCTGGAATACGGACATTTATAGTGCTCCAAGGTTCCGACTTTAAATGTAAAATTGGAAATAATCTTAAATTAAAAAAAAAAACAAAATTTTATACAAAAAATTGACATAAAATAAATTTTTAATAATAATAATTAGTTTGTATTGATTTTATTATTATTCTCTCCCACTACTTAGTGATGATGTGATATTATTTGTGTATTTTTATATTTTGTATTAAATATTTTAAAGCGTGGAGCAGGAACAAATACTTTGATGTCGGAGAGGAGTTTGAGTGGAGCAAATAAAAAAAAAGTGGTCGTTCAAAAGATCTTGTCATAAATACACCTTTTTGTGAGTTGAGTTAGATAGATAAGGTTAGATTGGGTTGGATTTAGGTTAAGTAAATTTTTTTTTGGAAATTTCATTTGTTTTGGGTTGGGTTATATCGAGTTAAATTGGGTCAAATATACATGGACTAATAATACACATAGACTGCAACGTATAAATGTTATATTATATATTTTCATGCATTTTATTATATTTTGAATAAATACCCTATATAATAAAAAAATTGAAACCTATCCCGTAATAGAACCCGCGATTTTTCACTCATCAATCGGAATTTTCACATACAAAAATAAATTCAATATTTTTCGCCGGGAAACAATAACACAACAACGGCCAAAAGTGCCGACATAACACGGCCATACACAAATGCGGAGAAACGGAAAAAGCGAGGGAAAGAGGCGGGATTTTTGCGCATATAGGATTTTCGGCTCGTAGGAGTATTTAGCATATTTTTGCGAACGTCTCTGTTAACCCGTTCGAGCCGGGCCGCTAGCGTGCGGAACATGCGGAATGCAAATATGTGTATAACAGAATTTATGCCTAATACATATTCCGTTTTGTCTCGTTCGGCGGTGTGCGCAACGCTCTGATTTGTCATGTGTAAAAGTTTCGGGATTTATTTGTTTCATTTTATTTATTTCGTAAATAAAAGTTTTATTTTGCATTTTTTTTTCACTATCATAGTAGTATGAGTAATGGAAATGTGAACGTGAATTGTTATACATATAAATTTTTTTTTTTTGAATTTTATTTTGTTATTGATTATGTATAGAGTAGATAGTAGTATTATATTATAGTAGTATAGAGTTTTGATGGGATACGATAAATAAATTTTGGTCATTGTAGAAAATTTCAAAGGATTAACTTTTCAGAGCTGGTAGACTCATACATGATTTTTTAAACTTCAGGTAAGTTGGTGACGGAGACTCATATATGAGTTTTTGGTTTTAGGTAGGTTAGTGATGGAGATTCATATTTGAGTCTTTTGTGGTTGGTGACGGAAACTCATATACATACGTTTTTTTTATTTTAGGTAGGTTGGTGACAGAGACTCATATGTAATTCTTTTATTGTAAGTGAGTTGGTGACGGAGATTTGTCTTTTTATAGTATTATACTATTACATATTATTATAATACTATTAAAATTTGAACTATGAATGAGTTAAAAATATTTGGAAAGCAAGCTTTCAGAAATAATTTTTAAAGTTTTTCAAAAGTGATCAAGGTAATTTTTAAATAATATTATACAATTAATTATTACTGTGAATTAATATTTATCTTTAAATGAAAAGATGGTTAAATGGAAAGTATATGTGGAAAAAAATTATTAATGAAACAGCAAAATTGAAAAATGTGTAATTTTTTTAATTAATGATATAAAATTAGTTATGATAGTAAATTTTTTTTCAAATATATGTATTATATTTATATTTTTTTCTTATAAAAATTCTAAATAACTTTACATACTTATATAATATAAATTGAAAAGTGAAAAACCCAATTATATTAAAAGCCTATCGTGATGAGGAGTGAAAAATCAGAGATCGCCGAAACGGAAAGGCAAACTCGATTTCACATTTTAGTTTTTTTTTTTACCCCCTGAATATACAATATACATCACATATATACATATTCCGAAATGTAAAGCTCGAATTCGAATCAAACAATATTCGATCTGTTGACTTACGCACGATCCATTTCGATAATTGTGAAAGCGCCGAGCCGCGGTTTTTTTCCGATTTTTCAAATTTGATTTTGTCGAAAAACATCATCTGGCAAATTGAAATCGTCGTGAAATCGGCGAATTCGATATCTTGTTTATTTAAAAATATACGTATTATATATTTTTTCAATATGTTGAGTGGTTTATTAACAAATAATAAATATCGAATAGCAACCGTTTTATTAACTTCTATATAAAACTATTTCATTCAATAAAATTAGAAAAACGCCTAGTTACAAACTGAACTCTAATCAGGAAAATAGGTATATATACTTTTAGACTTACATATTTACTTATATACTTTTATATGCAGTTTCAAATTCAGGCAATCTCTAGCTTTATTAATTTCATTGAGCTTTATGTACTACGATTTAAGGCTCATTATAATGCTTCTTTTTAAATGCTGCTCAAATGCAGAACGTTACATAAACGCGTATTCACGAATTTAAATATGAGCGTTAAATCCTTTTTCATAAAGCATAATATCGTAAAATATTTGTTTATACGCAGATTCTAACGTTAGAGATTGCTTGAATTAGAAACTGCCGATAATATATAAATACATATTAATATAAATATATACACACATACATATATGTATACGTATAAACATACTATAAAACATACACACACACATACACACATACACACACACACACACACATATATATATATACATACATACATATTATATATTTATATAAGTATATGTATTATATATGCTCTTAATTCCATTTTTCGACAGTTATAAACGTTAATGAGAAATATTATTATTATTTTTTAATAAAAAGTGAAAAAAATTTATATTTGAAATGTATTTTTTGTGGATATCCACATATGGGGAACACCTACGAGATTGGTTTATATTGTATTATTGTGTTTTATTTCGTTATTCCCGCGGAGACAATAAAAAAGGACAATATTCCCTATTTATGTACACGAAACGTCATACGTATTATAAATATAAACGATACGGTCGACACAACAATGAAATTCGGCGTCGTAAATACGTTGTTACGTTTTATATGCCGCAAAACAAATACAGCGTGTCCCGAATATGTGTCTGTATAAAAAAAAGATATTTGAATCGAACTGAATCGCGGTTTTTTATCAAATGGAAATTTTGATGAGAGTTAAATTTCATATGCGTATTGAAACAAAAAATATACGTTTATATTGAATATTCCCAGTGAAAGTGCATTTCATATGATTAATATCTAATAACTTAGTTCATTCATTTATTGATCGTTGCTTTATCACGTATTAATTCATTTACAAATAATAATTCTAGACATTTACGTATAAAATATAATATATAATACTTTCATTGGATTTATACTACGCAACATATACAAAAAAATAATCATTCACTATCAAAGTAATGTGTTGTTTAATTTGATGAAGCAATATCAATTAACAATTTAGTAAATATATAAATTATTTCATCACTTTTTAAATTTGTCGATTTAAACAACTACGCCGTTTTTTTTTGAAAATGGTATTAGTTTATTTTCGAAAAAAAACGAGTCAATGTTCATTTTAGTTATGTTCATATGTAATAATATGATAGCTAATCAAAACGTATAATATATTATGATAACAATTTTTTTTCGTAAATAGATTAATACTACTTAATAAAAAAAAGGCAAAATTTATATGTTAAATACAAAATTTTGATATGTTGTACTAGTAAAAGTTTGGAAATTAGTAAATCTTAAGTTTTATGAGTAAATTTTACAAATAACAAATTTAAACGGTAAAATTTCTTAATATTTTTTTGTATCTATCAATCTATATATTTTAATGACAATGATGATAGTAAAAAAATCAAATAAAAAATGATACAATGAATATGAAACGATCAAGCAAAGTTGATTTATCAAAAAAAGAAAATCATAGTCCCATCACTTTCTAGCCGAACTTTGCGCAAATATAATACGACATACATAAAATTCCTTAACAATGATATATGATTTTTGCGCGCCTCGTGCGTTTTCTTTACGCAAATATTTGAAAAGCACTGCTCGTCTGCTCGCCTTATTCACAGCAGAGCGCGCTCCGTTATAATACATTGTACACTTTTGTTATACTTCAGCATTTTATTATACACTATATCAAAACAATGTGATAATGGCGTTTCAGAAAGAGGTTCGACTTTGCGAAAAATGGCGCTTTCCGAAAAAGCGATTCGTGAATTGTGACGAAAAATATGCGACAAAGTGAAATTTTAAATCATCGATTTTTATAATATTAGATGTTGAATATATAGTTCAATTTTGTATGGAATCGAACATATTATTAAAAAAATATATACAAAAAAAAATCTGTCTTTACTTTGTTAATAATTATTTTTTAACTACTGCCGCTTTTGTATAAGTTTTACTTAAGAAGTAACTCGAAAGAGCATGAAACGGGAGCAGTGTGTACTTTGGCATCACGTTACACCTATTATGTGTAAAATTCATACATTTTACACGTGCGGTTTCGCATAAAACATGTCAAAGTCTGGTGAGTTGAAAAGCAGCTTATTGTCTAAACTAGGGCATTGTTCGTCAACGGGTTAAATTGTTCGGTTGATATATTCGCTGAGTTTAATTATTAAATAATTTTGCCGATTGTTTAATTTGTCTTGATTGTGGATCGATTTATTGTTATATGAAAGATATTTTAGTTAAAAAGGGTGTTTGAAGTGATAATTTTTTGAAACACGTTCAAAAAGTTAAAAAAAATTTGAATTAGATTCAAATAAAATTTTATATGGAAAAATTGATAAATTGCTATTTTTGTTTTGAATTTTAAAATGGCAAAAAATATCTAAAACAGCGCAAAGTAGCCACGTTCGATATGAATTTTCAAACGAAATTGTTTTTATAGCTCTAAAAAATATAATAGTTTCGCGTCTAGTTGATTTATTGTTTCAGGTGCTTTTCCGACACGTTTTTCCTGCTTGCCTGCGGGAAAAACGCTTTTCCTCCCCAAAAAGCTATCCAGGTACAAATTCATCTGTATATATGTCGTTGCTAAAATTCAAAATTTAAAACAATTTTTTTTAATCATTGAACTCTGATATCACGACAATTTTTAGATTATCTTTTTATCAATATTTGATTAACATGGGGGTATTACACTGTATTATACAGTCTATATTAAATTTGTTTATTAGAAAAATATTATACAAAAAGGACACCCATTTTAACTTAAAGTTAGACTTAACTAATTTTCTTCAAAAAATTAGCATTTACATATCTATCTATATAGTAAAATATAAAAGGTGTATGTATGTATGTATGTATTCAATAATTCCTAAACCCATAGACGAATCGTTGCCAAATTTGGCAAGAATGTGCTTTGAAACCCGGAGAAAATAAGTAAGCATTAAGTTTTTTAATATAGTTTTGCATTTCAGTTTTTCTATCGATTACCATACAAATTATAATATAATAATTTATTTTCAGAGTCCCAAGCAACGCTGAGTATTACCAGCTAGTATAATATAAATGTATATAAACATTTACATACATAATACAACAAATCATATATATTTTTCATAAAATATGTTTTTATACACAATGAATAAGGGGGAAACTTTATAGTATGTGCAAAAGTTTGAGCATGTAAGCGTGAGTAAGGATTATGATTTCTTGACGATTTTCATTTTTCGAAAAATGAGAATTCTAGATTTCAGCATTTTTCTCGAGAAATTATCGAGAAAGAATTCTCGAGAAGAAACACTAAGAGTGAGTATGAGTCAAAACGTTTACGCTCACCATGGAATCTCACTCTTAATCAAACTTGATATAAATAAGTACAAATTTTCTCGAGAAATTTTCAAGAAGAAACACTAAGAGTGAGTGTGAGTCAAAACGTTTACACTCACCATGGAATCTCACTCTTAACCAAACTTGATATAAATAAGTACAAATTTTCTCTAGAAATTTTCGAGAAGAAACACTAAGCGTAAGTATGAGTCAAAACGTTTACGCTCACCATGGAATCTCACTCCTAACCAAACTTGATATAAATAAGTACAAATTTTCTCTAGAAATTTTCGAGAAGAAACACTAAGCGTAAGTATGAGTCAAAACGTTTACGCTCACCATGGAATCTCACTCTTAATCAAACTTCATATAAATAAGTACAAAAACATCCAACTTATTAAAAATCACGAAGCAAGCAGCCGAACCGACAGGCATCCGGACAAAAAGATGGCCTCCCACGTTTCGGTGGGAAGTTTGCGGACGCAAATGTTAATGAGCCTCGTGTTTGCGATCCCTTTCCCGAACAAAGGGACGCGATAATGATATATTGATAAGGCACGTACTCGCATGATCGATCTTCGCGCCTCGGGCGGAGCGTGGCGACGTTCGGAAGCTCTATTTCGAAGTTTTGGCGGGAAAAAGATGTGAGGTTTCCCCGATGTGAGTGAGCAAACTAAACGCGAGGATGGGATAGGACTGTGAGGCTCTATTGTGAGTGTGAGCATGCTATAATGCTTGATTGTAAGTGCGTTCGTATTCGAACTAACTTACACCTAGCCTTATCCCTAATCGGAGATGTAGATGAAATTTATATATAATAATCGGAATTGAGTGGAATTTTAATTATAATTTTTTTTAAGACATAATTGAAAATTTTTTTTGTGTAATCTCTTTTTTTAATGAAAAATGCAAAAAAGTTACGATTATTATGGAATTTAACGTCAGCTGTTGGTGTTTTGTCCTTTGTTAGTGTTGTTAAAAAAATAAATGTTTAACGTCTCCTATCAAATGTAACATTTGACGTATCATAAGGTATACCTATGGAAGTCGGAAAAAGACTTGTAGTGTCACAATGTGGTTAAAAAGGTCGTTGAGGATTATGGATTCAAGTTTATGTTTTGCAAATCATAAAATAGCTCATTTTAGAAGATGAGAGTCATGGAGTTGCCATTTCAAAAAAAAAATGATTTACATAGATGTCATGTTGTTTAAATTTCACAAAAAACGCAAATTTTTTGCGTTTTTCATGGAAAACGTAATTAAAAAATCATTATGTAATTTATGCAAATACATATGAATTTTTTGCTACAACGAATAATATGCTGTTTTATACAATAAATTTTCAACGTTTTCCATTACGTAAAACAACTTTTCAAAAGCTCGATTTCGAAACTTTTAATTTCGAAACGATCTGAAGTTTATATAATAGTTACATATGTCTTTTTATTGAATGTTACATATTTAATCTATTCAATAATAGATATGATTTTAAAATGAAATCGTTGCAAAAAAATTTTTATTCGTAATCAAAATTACGACATAAAACGCATGTTTAAAGTAACAAAAATTTACATAAGCAAATCGATTTTAACATCCTCTTTTTTAAAACGGGATCAATCCCCATTTTAAATCGTCACACACGTCATTAAGAACTATTCGAACAGCGAAACGAATAAAATAAAAATTGCGAGCGCACTTTCCTTCCAGCGGCCATATTTCACGGCGGAATTGCTCAAAATGGGATGGGGCGGCAGAAAAAAATATATAGTGAAAAAAACAGATTTGCAAACTGTAACACGCTCCCCTCCGGCCCGTGATATAAGGCCAGAATTGAAAATATAATGTGAAAACTTTGAGAATGAATTTTTTTATGATAACCGATGCCGGGCGCGTGAGAGAGGCGTGCAGCCCGCAACGGGTTAACGCCGTATAAGGCCGATCAATATTCACGTGCGTTCTGTGAGATTTTGCTTAAATGATTTATGATCTATGTAGGTTTTGTCGATGTTGATGTGTTTTTTTTTTTTCGGGAAATGTGTATTGTGAAAAAAATGGGTTGAGTTTGAAAAAAATTGGAGATTGATAACAGAAAAAATGATATTTAGTCGAAAATGTTTGATTTTATCAAAGATGTGCGAAATCTGAGTCCGACTCTGGAATTGAGGAATTGTAGCATTTTAAGCAGAGTCGGAATACAAAAAAAATTAACAACTCCGATTTTTTTTAGATTTTTAAAGATAAATTATGTTTTGTTGACATATTCATAGTCCTAGTTTTCAAGTCTTGTTTGGTTTTTTTTAAGATAAATATAATATTTTTTGAAAAAAAAATGTATTATTTCAATATAAAATACTTCAAAAAATTTATTGATTCATCGTTATAATGAAATATAAAAAACTTGAGGAACTATTTTTTCAAATTCTAAATTATAAGATTATTGCGGTGTTAATTTATTTTAAAAATCGTTATTACATATTTTTATTATTTTTTATCAATTTTATACGTAGACATGAATATTTTATCTTACTAAAATTGCTCAAGTCAAAATTGCAGTCGATAAGGCAAAAGTCAAATTCGGGATCGGTAAATTTTAAATCGAATACACAAGGTTCTCTTTTTATGCGACTTTTTTTTATGCGAATACAGAGTTATGCGGTTTTTTTTAAATACAATATTTTTTTTAAATATTTTTTTATGGACTATATGAACGTGTAAATGTGTGTAAAATGTAATAACTTAACTAAGAGTACATTGTTAATAGAAATACATTTTTTTAATGCGATTTTAGGTATATTTTATATTGCAGTTTCACTTTTTCTATGTAAAATCATATCTTTTTTTATGCGATTTTTTTTTATGCGGAACGGAACGCATCTACCGCATAAAAAGAGAACCCAGTGTATTCTGCTCTAAAAAAAAAAATTATAAAATTGTTCGAAATTCATTAAAAATTAATTGATATAAAATACACATTTTTATTTCTTGTATGTGATTTTTTAATCTTTATTCCATAAATGAAATATTAAATCTAGTTACATCTAATTACTAAAATATCTCAATCAAAAATAAAGTGTAGTAATTACACAAACATAAAATTCTCAATAAGTCTCAAGCAAAATATATTTTTTTCATTTAAAATAAAAACTAAAATCAACAAATTAGATAGAAAACTTCGCCCGATACACTCAGAGGGCACATCAATTTTTGCCGCTCGGTATTTTTTTTCGGCATTCCCTCTCTGCGAAAGGGACGGTAATAATGTGCCGCGAAGGGGTTAATAGTGTAAAATAAATAAAGGGCTCGTTTCGAAGCGCAAACGCGTCGTTAAACGGATTTATAACGATCGATAACGAAAGGATTTACAGAGTCTCTTTTCCCGACTAAATGACGATCCTAGCTTTCGGGGACTGAGCGCTAATTTCTTAAATGTTTCAGTAACGAATTAGACTTATTGAAGGATTAGGATTGTGCGATTGCGAAATTTCGATCTGATTTATCCGGTTTGAATTAAAATTCGAAAATTACAAAAAAAAAAACGAGTATTTTTGATTTACACGGGTGCAGATCATATATACAAATCACCAATGTCAAATAGTGTAGATTTGTATGCAGTATATAGCGCGATATATACTATTGTGAAATTTTATAACATTTACTTTCACCTTCCTTTTAGAAAAACTAAGAAAATGCCGCATTTTTTAGTCAGAAACACTAAATGTATTTATTCAAATCGTCATTATAAGTGTGGAACATTATAGAATTTAGACATGGTGTAGATGCACTTTACAATTTCACTATAAATCAACGATTATGTCAGCTTGCGATTCGTATGTGAGTAACGCTGCGCTTGTATAGGCCAAAAGTAACGTAAAAAAACTGATACAATCGTCTAGTTTTCAGGGGTTGACAATTTTTTTTTGGAAAGGGCCGGATTTTAAAAATTTGAGTCTCGGCAGGCCGAATAACGAACTTGATGATTTTTAAGGGTAATTCTACTCAAAGAGCAACAAAATACAGGCTCGTCATTATAAAAATTTAAATTTAGTCGATCTCAAAATAGTTATTTGAAAATTCAAGTGCTAGTTTCGCAAAAAATATTTTTATATGCAGGTAATCTCAAGAAAATAATTATGAATTAATATCACCGCAGGCAATTTTATTTATTTATTGAATCTATATTATCGATAACAACTTAAAATTTTACAAAATATTATACATAATTTCGGAGAACAATCACTTCCAATTGAGGGATTGATAGAAGCTCCTCAATTGTACAGTTAAATGGATTTTGAAATACGAAAATGTTTTTTGCATTTTTATCAAGACCCGAAAAACACTTTTCTAACTGTAGTTTAACAACATGTTCAGAAAATGTTTGTATATCTATTGCGATTTTTTTTCGAAGATTAAAATTTCTAAATTGATTCCAAATTTTTTAAAAACAATATTATCCCGCGGGCCGGATTGAAAACAAACGGCGGACCGGATTTGGCCCGCGGGCCGAAATTTGCCGACACCTGTTTACTTTTTATTTATTTTTTTAGAGTAACTCACTTTAAATCAACCGAATTAGAGTCTCGTCCGGCAACAGCGAAGTGCATCGGATCGAAACTGAAACAATCTGATTTCAAATCGCGAACGAAATGAGCGGGACCGGTGCAAAATCGCAATCGCAATCAACCGTTACGAGCCGTCTAATTTGGATATGGCCAAAACGCGCAAAACGCGCGCCTAAACGCGAAAGTTGCACGCAGATGGCGTCTGCGGTTTTGTGTTGCGAATTTTGCAAAATGCACCTCGCTCGCTATGCCGGCTTTGTGTGTATGTGTGTGTGCATTAAATGGGTCAGTATATATATGTATATATGTGTGTGTGTATAGATCTATGTATTTATAAATATTCGAAAATCGAATATTTAATTATTCGTTATTCGAATAATTATAAGTTTTTTTGTTTTCTAAAATTTTATTTTTGTATTTTTACGTGTACAAGTATTATTATTTTGATAATACAGGGTCTTCCCCGGGACTTTTATAACTTCTAATCGGATTTAAAGTGACTTAGAGTCATGATAGAGAAGTGAGAGTGATACCGTTCCGAATAAAATCAGCTACAATTTATTTTTCATTTTTACCCCCCCCCCTCAAATTTTACCTCCCCCCCTTTAAAAAAAAAATTGAAAATAATTGTAGCCGATTTTATTCGGAACGGTATCACTCTCACTTCTCTATCATGACTCTAAGTCACTTTAAATCCGATTAGAAGTTATAAAAGTCCCGGGGAAGACCCTGTATAATAACATTTCATGTTAATATTCGATAATCGAATAATTAAACATTATGATTATATTCATGTCAATTGTTTATGCTTTAATTTGCATTTATATTATTATTATTATTATTTGTAATTATTCATATTTATATTTTTTACTAATGTTCTATTATGGTAAAATTATACGTTTAACGTAAGCATGAACGTAAGCGTGTCAGTATTTACGTTCACCTTGATGTATTCATACTTTTGTTTTCACTTACGTTTACTCTTATCATGAATATTACGTTAAAGATGAAACCCCATAATGAGCGTAAGTGTAAGCATATATAAACTTCTAAACGTTAATACAAACGTATTTACTTTCACGCATTTTCCGTATTTCCTTCACCCCAACAGATAAATAATTATTTTTATATTAAAAAAATAATAATTTTTAATTTATCGATTGAGCATATAATATGTATGTAGAAAAATTCTTGAATTTCAAAATAGTTTTATATTATTAAAATAAAAACCGTCTAAAAAAACATATCAAAAAATGCATGCATCTTTTATCATCTCATAACAATATATTCACCGCAGAAATTCGACGACGATTTCGAATAATAAAAAAAACGCATTTACATCGAAACACACCAAGCATATATAATACACTAAATCGAGCCAAAAAGAGAAGGATATACGCCGATTTTTCGAGCGCGAAAGAGAAAAAGTCCGAATATGAATGCGCGTCATAATGCATTCGGGCTCATTGTGTCCCCGAAAATGGAACGCCGATACCGGAATATTGGAATACCGGAATACGGCGGCAGAAAGGAATATAGGGCGCGTTCGTACTCTTATCGTCCACTTTTTTTATTTCTGTTTGAATTATTGCGCAATTCCGAGGCTATCGTCGCAAGCGAAAGTGGCGCCGCTGCGGTGGATATAGGAACTGTGGAGATTCGCGAAAGTGGCGCCGCTGCGGTGGATATAGGAACTGTGGAGGTTTGCGAAAGTGGCGCTGTTGCGGTGGATGTTGAAACTGAGGAAGTCAGTTTTTGAATTTTCGCGTGAGGTCAGTTTTCGAAGTGTGGTTTATTGTTTAGTGTTGATTGGAGAGGTTCAGCGGGAGGTTGGTCAGTCGATAGATGGATGTGAGATTAGATTGGAAGAATATAGAGAAGCTTGTGTAGGTTTTTATTTAGTGTTTATTGGAGAGGTTGAGTGGGAGATTGGTGGGTCGATAGATGGATGTGAAATAAGATTGGGAGGATAAAGGGTAGAATATTGTATAATGTTCGAGATTAAGGTATTTTTTTATGAGGTTGTATTTGTTATATTGACACATGCTTCAATTTTTTTGGTTCATATTTGAATTAATTTCTAGTTAGTGTTTACACGTTGGTACTGGCCATTTATATAAAACGGTCTGTATTTGTGTTAAGCAGTTAGTATAGATTGTTCAGTCTATACTAATGTGACGTAAATAATGTGATGTAACGTAATGTGATGTGACTAATATTTAAAGTAAGTAGTTAGTATTAGTATAGTCAGTGTTCATATTTTTGACAAAATAAACTGGCAACAAATGTTTGTATTATAAGGGATTTTGTCACAGTTTTGTGAAGCACGCTTTATTGAGACTATGCTAAATATGTTACTGACAAAAAGTTTATTTATTATTTATACTGTCCACCTAAAAAAATAATATTGTTTGTACCATAACCACCAAAAATTTCACATCTTCACACAAATAAATAAATTGATAAAAAAAAACTTACCTCGACTTAACAGTATACCGCTTAGCTTTGGCATTCTTATTCTGCGCTTCTATTTCTATAACTTCATCAACACGACGATCTGAAAAAAAAACAAAATAAATTACAAACATTAAAAAAATAAATTTTCTCCGTCACACAACACATATATGTTTCACGCCAATTTGGCCTCAAGAGGCGAGAAGTTTTCCTTTATCTCTAGTCCAAGAGCCAGGATCCTTCCTGGATCCTGAGTCGGTTCCACAATTAAAGAAAAGCAACTTTGTTTAGATAAGAGAGCCGGCGCGCTAGTTAGATTAATGGACCCCATCGATCTCTCGTACCCATCTACCATCTTTGTACTTAACTTATATTGGACACGATACGAAGACACGTATCATATTACTAATAAATCGTATTTAAGATATAAATATTCCGTAGGAATATTAACGCTTTTGGATGTTGCAATTGTATATTTTTTATGAATTTTATATTGGGGTGGTTAGTATGGATGAACGATTAAAATTTTGATTTTTATATTTGAAAAAATGTGGAAGGTACTTAGAATTGTGTTTAGAATATGAAAAAATGTATTGGAATATTAAGGGGTTTGTAAAATTTTCATATGAATTTTTAGATTTTTTTTAAAGAAATTTTATATAGAAATTTCACAAATTTTTGAGTCAATTTTATATAGGAATAGTTAGTATCGATGAAAAATTAAATAATAATAGTAAAAAAATATAATATACTCTTTTACTTATGAAAAAAATTTTGTTTGCAAAGCAAAAATAAACTGGTGAAGTCCCCCCGAAGATCAAACGAAAACGATGAGAAAAGTCACGAATTAGGCATCCATCGGTATTCCACTGTACCGTAAATGTGAAAGGGTCATCAAACGGGGGTCAGAGTTGGCGTCGTGTCGCGAGTAAAAGGCGAATGTGCACTAAAACTCCCCCATAAAAAACGCCACCCGTGAACGTCAAAGGGGGTGACCATAGGTTCACTTGGAAACGGAACTATTTCGAAAAGCCGGTTTTTTTATGAAAAAAAAATGTAAATAGATCAAAATTGGGTATAGATTTTGAATTGAATAATAAAAATAATAATAATAATTAGTTTTTGCATGTCTGTTGTAACGCTAATATAGGATGGCCATTGAAAGACTGATTGCCCAGAGAATAGAGACAAAATAAAACCATATTCCGAGAAAAATCGGTGACAAACTGAATTTTGGAATGAAGTTTGATATTGTAGTTTTTAATAAAATGAAAAAAAATGTCGATTTGAGGTTAGTATAAAATTTTACTTGAGGTCAAAGGTTACCGGAAATGGTTTTTTGTAAATATCTCGTTAACTGGTACATTTATAGAAAAATATTGCGAAACAATTTTCCTAGAAAAAATATATCATAATATTTATTCGTAAGAGTAACTGTTTCGGAGATAATTTGATTTACAGAATTGATATTATTTCATATGCAGAACTAAACGGTATGTACGAGGAGAGCTCAAAAATTTCTAAGAATTTTTTTTATTCGATAACTGAATAATTTATTAAAAAATAATTTACACAATTATAAACCTTTTGAAAGCTATAATAGATCATGTAGTATTATTATCAATACTGGGAAATATCTATTAGTGATTTTATGTCAATTTGAAAATTCAAAAATTAAAATTTTAGAATAATTTAAATAAAACGAAATAATCATTATAATTTGATAACGTATTTAAATTTCGATGAAAAAAAACATTTTTTTTTAAATATTTATTCCAATTTGTTTTAAAAATAGACGGTTAACCTAACAAGGGGAGGACCGGGAGGCAAAGTGGGAGGATAGTTAAGACGGAGAACATAAACAGCCAGCGGGAAAACAAAGAGTCTGTGAAAGGTGAAGGGGAATGGATGCAGATGGAGAGGGATGGATTGTGGAGGGAAAAGTTTTCTCTGTTTTTAGTCAGGGGGCGATTGCCAATTAGTTGAGATTATAACTTGGCCGTAAGAGCGCGGCAGACTACGTTCTCGAGACACGAATTCGTTTCGTTTTTATATTTGTGCAAGGCAATTTCGTTAGCCTGTTAAATGTCAATTTTGAATTCTGGAGGGCGGAGTGAAATTTGATGGAAAATCGATACGAAAAATATTCAATTACGACCCCGTTCAAAGTCAATATTTTCGATTAATTAAAAATCAACCGAAATCATTATGTGCGGAATCATTAATTCGCAATCATGCAAAGCAATCAGCCATAATTCGGTGACGCGAAATGATAATTTTAACAAATACGAAATTAAGCGGCCACAATTACAATGGCGCGTTAACAAAACCACAATATCCACGAAAACAACAAGGATGAACCGCAAATAAAAAAATGACGCAACGCGCTTTATAAGTTATACTTCTAAATTCATTCTATTCATAAACATCATCCACAAAATTATCTCTACAATATAAATGTCATCCCCATGTTTGATATAGTATAATTTATAAATTGTAGATTCTGCTGATTCACATTGCATTACATTAACGTTTCATTACTTTAACGTTAAATTACCTTAACGTTATATTATGTTACCGTTACATTGTAATAACGTTACATTACATTAACGTTAAATTATATCAACATCATATTATATTGACGTTATAATACATTCCAATACGTTACATTACGTTACATTCCAATACATTCCAAAACGTTACATTACAATAATATTACATAGACACATTATATTATACACCTAATCCTCTTTTTACACGGTTTTTTTCCAGACGGTTCCGAAATAACACGGTTCAAAGAAGATGAACCAATAACTTTTTTACACGTATTTTTCACTTTAACACGGTATAAAAATAATTAAAATATGTATTATTATGCCACAATGGTAAGATTTGATGTAGGCCAATATACTGATATATGTTAATAATGTGTATGTAATTATATAATAGTTATTAAATAAAAATTTTCGATGCTTTTGGTGATTTTACATGGTAAAAATTTTTCACACTGCACATTTTTTATAAAGTACATTTGGATGGAAGTTCTATCCAAATATAGTGATGGAACCTCCAATTTTTGGATGGAATCTCCAATTTTTGTATGGTCACCATATATATTTTTTTACACGGTAGTCTCTGGAACGTATCTCCCATAACATAACATAATAACATAACATAATAACGTTACATAGACGCATTACCGTTGCATAACATTTAGATTTACCGTCCCACAAGAAGTATAACTTCGAAAAAATAAAATATTCGAATGTTTCGCGGTTTGTGCGAAACGTACGTTTATTTGCACGTTATGCATAATCTCAAAGGCTTTCGCGTATCAGTTAGTTTTGACGCAGACGTAACGAGTTCCGTTTGTTTGTCAACATCAAATTTGCCACCGCAAATTCGTGTCGGGCGGGCGTGAATGGGTTAACCGCTGTTTGAATTTGGCGCCGATTTTGACGCGCTCGAAAGGGCGAAAAATCGAGAACTGTATTAAGGCCAAAGCGTTTTCGTTTTGATAAACAAGGTGTTTTCGGATTGTTAACGTTCGAAAATGGTTCTCAAACTTTTTCAAATGTCTATAAAGAATATTTTTTTATTGATGCAAATCTTATAAAGATTAATTCAAATATTTTTTTTAGATATTATTGAAGTATAAAATGTTCTTGCAGAATCTAAAAATATTTATTTATAATTGTTATTAGTTAAAATAAAATTATATGAAATTTAACTATTCAAATTGCGTATCAAATTTCATTTATACTATTCAAGAAAATAATTTATTAAAAAGATTATTATAAGAAAATATTGTGATGCACTCATTTATTATACAGTAATAAAAAAACTAATTTTTCAAGTTTCTAAGGTTGATATTAAATAGAAATAAGTAGAGATGAGAAGTATAATATTTTGGTTGCAAAGTTTCTTATTGTTAGGTTGATATTAGATGAGAAGTATAATATAATATTTTGATTGCATTATATTGTATAATATATTTTATTGATCATTTCTGAAATAAATTTTTAGTAGATTCTGTACACAAATATAACTCTCAATTTTTAAAATTGATATATTTTAAAATTATGAAATGAAAAAAAAATCGTATTAATTACCAAATTGAATTATAAACGTAGTATATATGAAGAATTTTTATCGGTTTTCCCGTCAATATATTTCATATACGTGCATAAATAATACTGAAAAGAGTATAAGCGAACAAGGGGGGTGTAAAATTCAAAAAAACAGAGCAGGGGAGGGGTGTTTGTATAGGTCCCCGAGAAAAATGCAAATAAGAGAGTGGAGAGAAGTTTTCAAAAGAAGTTTTTCCGCGCCGCGCCGCGATATGAATTATGAGAGGATTGTGACCATTATTCAGCTCTGAAATAATAAGGTACGTAACTCTGAAAAATATTTCTGCGAAAATAAAATAGAAAAAAAAAACGCGCGAGTTTTTTTTTCGAATTAGCGCGCGCTGCGAAACGCAAGAGGGAAAAAAGGAAACGGACGCACTAACCCTAAAACGCGTAATTTTTCGGCCATATTCCGTTAATGAACGGCCATCTTTTTCGTTTTGTTTTTGCGTAATTCGGAAATTTAACGAATTTCGAGTTTTTTTTTTCCGACGATGGAAACTTGACAAAACGAAAAGATTGTGAATCGTTAAAAACGATCGACGTATATTATATTATATATTTAGTATATATGTTGTAGTTTTTGTATATTCTTAGTGAAAGTATAATATATCTTATACGTAAATGTCTTAATATTTTGTTTGCAAATTAATTAATAAAATACACAATCACTAGTTGGAGTTGGAGGAAATTCACTTTTATCATATAAAATATACTTAATTGGGAATATGAATTCATTATAATATACATATATGTTATAGAGAATATTTATTTTTACTATAATGGATCTGTACAGAAATAAAGATTCCCTTGACAATAAAGATTTCCTAATCTAACCCGACTTTACCTTTTTTATAAAGAGTAATAATTTATTATAAATTCATCGACATTCACTATACATATACATATGTACATAAAATATAATAAAATAGGTAATTCATTGATAAAAATTAATAAAATACAAATTCACTAGTTGATTTGGTAAGTACATACATATGTTCTCATCATATGAAGTATACTTTTACTGGGTTTATTGATTCATTTTATAATATTATAATACTATTATACATTTATATTACAGAGAATTTGTATTATCAGTAAATTTGTATTTTTACTATTATATAAAAGATCTGTATAGAAATGAAGATTTCCTAATTTAACCCAACTCAACCTTTTTTCATGAAGATTAATAGTATAAATTCACTAATAATACATTTTCACTATAACATATACAAAATATATGTTTACATGAAGGATTGGAACGCGAGTGCGTATAATTACGAAAATATATAAAAATGTTTTATTGTTGTATGTAGAAACGGAGGCACATCGCGTTCCACCTATTAAAGCTGAAAGTTTTCAGATAAATCTCGATTTGAGCGAATTTTAAGACCCAGACTTTCCTAATGGGCACATACGAGAATCCTTTTTATTTTAGATTCGCTGAAAAAGGTAAGAAAAACGTGTTCAGTTAAAAAAAATTTTTTTTTCAGAAAATTTTTGATAGTACAACGTAATGAGATTTGATGATTTTCGTATATTTTTTTTTGAATACGATTATTTATTTATCGAGAATTATTTTTTGTATATAATCTCAATTTTCGTTTCGAAACAAATTTTAATACTTTCTTCAGGAAAGTTTCATGAGAATTTTCATAAGCATATTAATAAAATACGACATAATAACTTAGTATTTAGTCCACGTATACTACATGCAGTGTTTTCTAAAAGTCATCTCATATCTTCAAATTATATGATATTAAAACTTTGTAGAAACATTTCATCACACACGAACACCTATCGACAATCACAATTTCACATATTCACACACAGTCAAATATACTATGAAAATTTACAAAAAAAACCACTGTCAAAATCGGAAAATTTTCACAAGATAAATTTTTTCGGCCATTTTTTCGCTTTTATGACTTTTCACGTTTGTTTATCCGCTCGGAATCGTTATGTGATATTTTCCGAGCGATGGCAACACTAGAAGGCCGCCAAAAGGTGGATCTGGGACGGAATATTGGCGCGCTTTCGGGATTCGGGTCTCGAATTTCCCGAATAGCCCAAGCCTTTAATAACGGCATTCTGGACATTCTTCAGACGAATAAAACTCGGTATAAATGCGAAAGAATATGCGTAGGTCGGTGAGGGGTTGCGTTTCTAATTGTTTGCCTATTTTTTTTAGGGAAAATTATTTTGGGGAGTTATAGTTGAAGTTGGGGTAGTGATATTGATCATTATGTTGTATCGGTTGTTGGTGATTGAAAAAATAAAATGATGTACTAATCCTCTTTATACGGTTCCGAAATAACATGGTTCAAGATAGAAGAAACGATTATTTTTTTACACGGTAGTTTCTGGAACGTACTAGTACCCCCAGTTTGAAAACAGGGTTTTTTTATATTCTTTTATTCAAATTTTATTAAATATATTGTGAAATGTATAAAATAATATTATGACAGATACAGTTTTATAGTGGTCACTATCATACATATTCTGTAACTTACTGATAACAAAAAAAAAAGGTACAAGCTTTTCTTCGAGTAGTGGCGATAATGATAAATTATGTTAATTTTAAAATCTCTGGTTATATTATAGTTTTTACTGTCATTTTTTAAGTGTAGTTTGAAGTCCTGTTTGTCAAAAGTTTAAGGATCTTGTTGACCAACATTGAAAAACTTTTAATCATTAGTTCCTAAAATTAACTGAATCGAAAATTTTCATAATACAAAATCTCTTCTCTCTTTCTTAATTTTCTTACAATATAAATATTTATTTAAATATATAAATTTTGAAGATTGATTTATAATTAATTGGCATAAATTATTGCATTATTGCATTTTGCTTACCAATTACTTACTTACAAAAGTAAGTAACTTACTTAAAGTAAGTAATATATATAATTTCGCTGAATTTCCTCCCGATATAATATTAGAACATCATACGTCACATCAATATAATACATACGCATATGCTCTCCATACGTGATTATTAGGGTGTAGCAGATTTAGCTCCCGAGTCGCGTGTCCCAGCATTTAATCCCCTCGGGACGTACCTTCAACTGTCCCGCAGCGTTTCCCCAACCATCGAATTCCCCATTTCCCTCATAACCAGAGATATTAAAGCGGTCAAGATCGAAAACGACTAAAGAAAACTATCGAAAACGGAAAAATAATCGAATACCCATACAACGCCATTTCTGATTGGTTGAGCTGCGGCCTTGAGCTGAAATCGTCCAATGAGATATCACGTTGTTTGAAAATGATTTTTTTTTTAGATTCTGCGGCCCACATTTTGACGATCGCTGTCGCGGGGACTGCGGGGAATCCCTGCCAGGAAATTATACATTTTTTCCGAGCCATTTGTTTTCATATTATTTTCCTTCCTGCTCGCAGGGAAGGGGATTTTTCACTTAATCGCCGCACAACGGACCGCTCCTTTCGACCGTAAAAAAAGCCTTTTTTCATTTTCGCGTTGTTTCGAATTATTGTGACTTTCGATTCGGCCATAGATCGCATTTGTCAAAAATCAAATACCGACATGTGACATGACCTTTATTGTATTTTATTCCATATACACTACCGACCGAATATCTTTGCCCACCAATAATTTTTTCATTATTTATTAATTGATTTTTAGATCAAAACGAGTTTCAAATTATAGATAATATCATTTTGAATATATTTATATAAAAAAATTCTGATCGTTCATTATCAAAAATAAAAATATCGTATATACAAATTTTCAAAAATATTAAGCCAAAACATAAAGTGGATTCAAAATAAAATTTCACACGACACATATATACAATTTCGGAAAACGAACGAGCACAAAAATACGCTTCCCGGGAAATCCCGGGAAAGCGTTCAAGTCCAAATTGGATCGTTAAGAGCGTCTGGGAAGACAAACGGTAGAAATTTTCGCGGCGGTAATATTCCGGACGAGCGACGCTAATTATACATCCGACGCTCCACAGACTCTCTACTGCCACAACTCCATTTTTGTATGCCGCATAAACAACAATATTCCGAAGAGTCGATTTGAAAATTTCAGTGGTTTTCATTTTTGAGCGAAACTTCCAATAGAGAAAATTGGAAATTATTATTATTTATATGTCATAGTGAATTTATATTATCAGTTAGTTATTATAGTATTTTTGTTATTCATAAAAAAATGTTGAGTTTGATTACGTTAAGTCTTTTTTGTTGAAGTTTTAGAAGATAGATAAAGTGTATAAGGGAACCTTTACAGATTACTAATAATAAAAATACAAATTCACTGATAATACACTTTCATTATTACAGTAAATGCGAGTATATCAATATATGTTACAGTTATTTTATATTTTCAGAGAAAGTATAATATGTTTTGTATAAAAATATAAAATATGAAAATTTTCTTTTCAAATGAACGAATACTAATTCTCTGATAGTAAAAAATTATTCCAAATAAATACAATTATCTGAGTTGGTTGAAATATAATATATTTTTATATCAATCTCAATAAACAAATACGAGTTTGTCTAAATGAAAGAAATAAAACCGAGTTGACGTAAGTCGGAGTATTGCTGTATTTGCGTGTTCTGGTTTTTCTTCATAATTTTCGTAGTCGAGTGTTTTTCTTTTGTTCGTTTTTTTTTGTTGTTGTTGTTTTCTTCTCGTTTTATCGTCGTTGTTGCAACGGGTTTGGAATTAATTCCGCGATAAATCTTCCGGCGCGGATGCACAAAACAATTTATTTTGTAAATATTGTGCAATATAAACTCGGCGTGTGTTAAATGGAATATTGCGCATAACGGGTTAACGCAGAGGTTGTCAAACTTTTTTTTCGAAACGTTCATAGTTTATTCGTCGATTGTAAACTATTATGTGGATTATTGAAAATAAGCAACTCACCTATTTTGAGTTCTTCTCTGCCTCTGTACCAAACGAGTCTTGCGGCTGGTTTGGAATTTCGTGCTTGACATTCCAATGTCAATTCTTGATTTTCTTGAATTTCGATTTTCGAATTCGGAGCGTATCCCAAAATGTCGACGGAAGTTGGCGGAGCTGAAAAAAAGTAAAAATAATTAATAATTTTCTATTTTATTTAATTTATCATTAAATTGTATAATAAAATTGAAATAGTTTTTTTTTTTAATTCAAAATTTATTTTCGTAGAAATTTTTTGAAAAAATAATCAAAACTAAAATATTAAGAAATAAATGAAAACTTTTGATCATCAAAAATGGAATCAATATGTAATATTGTTTTTTTTTGTGTTTCCTTTTACCCTTTTTAAAAAAAAAATTACAAAACTTATCAAATATTATATTATTATAAAAAATACAAAAAAAATCACATTGTAGATTGAGTGAATTTACACTACCTAAAATAAGAAGTTTTCACCTCAAAAAAAATAATAGTATCCGCTCACCGAGAAAAAGGAGAAAAGAAAATAATTAAAGATCTATTTTATGGCCGTCAAGCGCTTTCCAAGGACCACACCCCCCACTCCGCTACCGGCTAATTGCCTCGGGTGAAAAGGGGGGGGGGTGCAAAAAGTGCGGGAACACCTCAAAGCGGCACCCCATTTCCCGGGGGACTGGCGGCTAATTGTATTCAAATCGGTGGAAACGAGAATAAACAAGTGGAGAAAATCCTTTTTCTACAAAACGGCTCCCCCCCTCATCCCCCCTCCGTTCCGTCGTCTGTGGATTTTTTCTATTGTTTTTTCTTTCGGTGTGTTATTTTTGCACCGCGGGCCATTACGAGGACTTAATATTCAAAGGGATGCAAAGTAGGCGGGCGGGGTGGTGTTGTGCGTATATACAGGCCGTCTACGAAAACGCTATCTTTTTTTTTTGGTTTCATTGATTTTATTGAATAATTAAAAACATGTGCATTGATCAATCTAAATTTTGCATGATTTATTTTATTTTTATTTTTGGGTATTATATAAATATTTTTTAAGCTATGCTTCTTTAGAGAGGTAAATGTAGAATGTAACAAGAATGTATAATAGGTAACAATTTTGGTGTGATTATACGAATATGTAACAATTTAGGCACGATTGATTGAATCCTTAAATTTGTGTTTAAAGATGAGTTTTATAAAGGTTTTGTGAATATTTATATAATAATATAAGAATATTAGAGCAAGAATTATATAATCAGAATTATGTATAAGAATTTTGGAGTAATTTCGCGAAAGTCTATTCTTTATTTACAGAGAATGGTGCGATGTTCAAATGTTCGTTCGTTTTTTTTTTCTATAACATCCATCATTATAAAATTTACTAACATAATTTTTAAATTTTTTCCAAAACCATTTGGTATACATTAATATCCAAGCAACTCAAAGATTTTCTTCAAAAATCGCTCCAAAATTTTTCCTACAAATAGTAACATCGTTAAAATTAATGCAGAAAATTTTAAGGATATTTTTTTCAAAATAAAGAGTATTATCTCAATGTAGTTTTAAGGATTCAATTTTTTTGAATACGTACCTAAAGTTTCTTATATATTTTTAACTAAGTCATAAAAAAATCAAGAAAATAAATTATTTGATTTGTGAAAGACCAAATTTGAAGTTCAAAAGATCGAATTTGATTTGTAACAAGTTGAATTTGGAGTGTAAAATCTGTCATACACCGAAAATCTGAATCGATCGATCAACGAGCAAAGCCGATCACGCAAACGTCGCATTCAGCGCTCGCGCCCGGCCGCAACGTGTTAACGCGACAAGACCAATCGATCCGGCGCGTTGTTTCGCTTTTGTTCAAATGCCATTATTGCCGCGGACGCCATTGCTGGGCATCGGGTCGTTAACGGGTTGGCCTAATGTCTCCATTGTTCGAAAATTCGCGGGCTCCGATGAAACGGAGACGCATTAGGGGCGTGTGGGCGCTGAAATTTGGGCAGGTGGGCTCCGGGGAGGCGGGGGGGGGGATATTTTTTGGTTATAAGTACCCTTTTGTTTGGTTGAGGGTTTGCGTATAGGGTATCGGGGATAGTGTTTTTTGAAAGTTGAGAAGTCTAGTGGATTGATCGTCCTTTTGTTTTTGTTGTGGTGAAAGTGTATTTGTTATAGGGGAAAATTTATTTTGGTTAATTTTTTGTATTTTGATTGAGTTTTTTACTGTTGTGTTTGTTATTGGGGAAAATGTGTTTCGATTAAATTTTTAGAGTGATACGATAAATTTTCTGAGTTTTTGACTGTTGACGATCTGTCGTGTCGACGTTTTGTCATGTTAACGTTTTGTCATGTTAACGTTTTGTCGCGTCAAAGTTTTGTAGTGACAAATAGGTATATCAGATTTACTGAAAACTTCATTTATAAGTAATAAGGTAAAAAGAATTTAATTGCTGTTTTACTAGTAAATTAAATTTTGATTAAAACCCAGAAAAAATAACGAAAAATTGAAAAAACCGAAAAATACTGTACTAAAAAAAATCAACGTTTTTTCGCGTTAACATTTTGTAGCATCAACGTTCTATATAGTATCAAAGTTTTTTCGTGTTAAAATTTTATCTGATAATATTTTGATGTATTAACGTTTTATTACGTTAACGATCTTTTGTAATATCGATATGTTGTATTAACAATTTTTTATATTTGATTGGTTAGGGATGTTACGTTGGTTTACAATTTTTTGTGGAATCCTTTTTGACGAATTTGTATAGAATAAAGATTGTTTTGTTAAAACATACCTAATCCTTCTTTATCCCAAAATTATTATATAATATATCCCTATGTAATGTTATGTATCATTCAATAGAGTAAAAAAAATTGAATCAAAACATTTATGTCATAAAAATTAATAATAATAGTATATAATACGATATTAATATAATAGTATGCACAAAATAAATTGAGGTTTTTTTTATTGTATTTAACTTTTCTTTTTTCTCTAGCATTTATTTCGTTGAGGGTGGTTATTATTCAAAGCAGCACGTTTAAAACAAAGTCCGAATTATGTAAATCAATTTCGCCTTAAGACAAAAAAAAAACCGTTCGAAAACTCGACTACAGATACATAAGTACCCTACTCTATCAGTAAAATAACAGTAATAATACATCTCAATAAAAAAAATCTCATAAATCCGAATAATTAGAAAAAAAACGTAAATCGCTAATTATCTATTCAATTTACTCGAAACACGTCTCGACATAATCTCGGTTAACTTTCGAGTCTCATCAGTATGTAAAGCCCGACCCCGAGGTTTAGAAGCGCTGCCATATTAAAGGCAGCGTGTGTAGAGCCGCCTTAAGAAACGACGCGTTTTTCCCGAGGGGCGTTTCGTCTCAAACGACGCGTTTGTATAACACAACCGGAGTTTTCCGAATCGAAAGTCGCGAATGCGCCGCGACGTTTGTGTTTATTTTGAAGATTGAAGTTGACGCAAATTGCCTGTTTGAATGCTCGATCTATAATGTTTTAGCTTTGGGTGTATGCGTGGTGCTCTCAGGCGTTTAAAATGAAACTTTGCATCATTTTTTTTTTGTATTTACGTACATTTTGGTATTTTGTATCGATTAGTCAGTTTTATTTTAATTTTTGAATGAATATTGTAAAATATGTTAAATGTATCGAATTCTGCTGGTATTATAATAGTGTGAAAAAAATATTTTTATATATAAATGGTAAGGTTCGATATCAAGATGTTTTAATATGGAAATTTTCAAAGAAAATAAAAATTGAATTAACTTATATAAATCATTTTAGACATCGTTAACTGGAAAACTGGCAATTGTACACAGATTTTGTAATCCAAATTCAACCTTTTACAAATTAAATTCAAACCTTTTAAAAACCACATTCAACCATCGAAAATCTATTTTTTACATGATATATAATATATATATATATTTTTTTAGATTATGGGATTAAAATATGTAAAAATAAGTATAAGTTAGGACAATATGACTGTCTATAAGATAAAAATGTTCATATTCTTGTTGTTAGTACTTAAAAATTTGTGAAAATAGCCAAGTAAATAATATTAGAAATAATAATAATTAATAAAAGAAAAAGGTTGAATTTCATCTACAAAAGGTTGAATGTACGTGTATAAGCTGTATTAAAAAAATATATATTTACACTTTTAAAATATCCACTATATAAAACTATATCATCAAAACTATATATTTATATAAATGAAAAATCAAACAACATATACAACGATTTACCATATTTTATATGAATAATTGTGTAATATGTATATTTTCAAATAAACACATTGAAAATATGAGACTTTCAAAAATTTTCTTATCGAAACACTAAACTACGATCGTAAAGACGTTTTTTTTCTAAATTTTCATCATTTTGAATCCTATAAAACTACCTACTACCATAAACCTTATGAAACTATTATTATTAACATATTTAATTTTTTTATTTATGGAACAGGATACGCAACGATTTTAAGTACACACATTACAATCTTCTATGAAGAAAATCTATGTTTATCACAAGAAAAAACGTGTTTTAATTTTTTTTTTAATTTAAAATTCATAATCATCATCATCACTATCTACCCTTTATGAGTCCACTGCAGGAAAAATTCTCCCCATCATATATTGGGGGTTTAAGCTATATACCTAATCCGAGAGCAACTTCGTACCGATAAAAAACAAAATAAATAATAATAAAATATAAAATGCGATTAAAATAATAAAAATAATAATAACACAAAATTAAACGGACACAAGTCCGATTCGAAACGAAACCGAAATAATGAAATCGCTCTCGATGATGCATCCGTTGATGATTCACCGTCTTTGTTGATTCTTTTTCCATCGAAATTTATTGTCGAGCACCTGTCGAGCATGACCCGATGACAATGAGAGGAAGTGAGCTGGTTTCCTTGCTGCAGGAAGTCTCTTTGAATTCGAAGAATGACGTTTCGTGAACGGTTCACTTGTGTGACTAATGTGCGACTCCTTTGAGTCCGTTTCGCCTTTTGAACTGTTCGCGTCTGTTAAAATCAGATTTTTCAAATATCGATTGTGTTTTTTTTTAATATGAAATGTGATTGTGAAAGTTTCGAAGTGTGTGTGTTGTTTGTTTGAATATGTTTTTGATGGTCATAAAAGGTATTAGGTATTTTTTGTATAAAGTATCAGAAGTTAAGTTGAGTGTGTTTTGATTAGGGAATAGTTATTTATGTACGGATTCTTCATAGCAAAAATATATTTTTTTTGATAGAAGTTTTACATGCTAAATTCTAGTGAAAATGTGTTGTTTGGTTGAATATGTTTTTGATGGTCATAAAAGGTATTAGGTTTTTTTTGTATTAAGTATCAGAAGTTGGATTGAGTTTATTTTGATTAGGGAATAGTTATTTATGTACGGATTTTTTATAGCAAAAATATATTTTCTCTGATAGAGGTTTTACACTCCAAATTCAACGTTATACAAATCAAATTGAACCTTTTATAATACAATTCAAATTTGACTTAATAAATTAACCTTACACAGTTTTTGGATGGATATTTATAAGATTGCCTCAAATTTTGTTTCGTTTTACATTGCTTTCTTCAGAAATCTAGCTTTTACACTCCAATCTAACCTTATACAAATGAAATTCAATGTTTTAAACTTCATGTTCAACTTTTTGAACTTCAAATTGAAGCTTTTACAAATCGAATCCAATCATCGCATATTTATTTTCTTCGTCTTTTTATAATTTCGTGAAAAATATGAAAGAAACGTTAGATGCATATCAAAATTAAATATTTTCAGATTGATTTGTTAAGAAACGTAATTAATTATGAATGTAAAATTTGTGAAAATCATCAACAAACATTGTCAAAGTTAAATTGAAGAATAGATTGTATTTTATTCATTACTATGACAATGTTCTGAATAATACGTTCTGATGTTTGAATTTGATTAGTAAAAAGTTGAATCAGAAGTTCAAAAAGTTGAATTTGATTTAAAAAAGGTTGAATTTGATCTGTATGAGATTGGATTTTAAGTGGAAAAGCCGTAATATAATACATTTCCACTATAACATATACTATACTGTTTTACTTTTTTTTATATTGATTATAACAGTAAATGCTATCTTATAGCTTACAAATGTAAAAGAAGCTTGAATTTGAAGCACTTAAAATTTAATTTCGATCAAAATAAAAATAAAAATAACACAGACAATTTCAAATACTTTCAAAATATCATATACACTAAAAAAAAATTACAAACGACTCATATATCCGTAATTACAGCCGAAATTCGATATAAACCCTCATATTTACGGAACACGAGAGCAGCAATACTATGACCTATAGAAGGCTTTTTTCCGACATCAAAGATCGATTTGTGCGAAAGGTTCCCAACTTCGATGGGTGAGAAAGAGACGCAAATACAATCGGCGAATGGAAATGTTCTGGGGATAGAAAGAGATAGAAGATCTGCGTAAAGCCTATGCGAATTTGCAAATTGGAGACGAGCAATAAATATAATTGTGAAAATTTCGTTAGAATATTTTTTTGTTGCATTGATGAGATTTGCGTGTTTTAAATTCGATCAGGGAATGAGTGAAATTTTAATTTATATTGGGAAATCAGTATTAGAATTAGTTTGGGTCAAATTGGATTTTTTTTTAAATTAGGGAATAAATAATTCATTATATTGTATTTTATCGTATTGCTGATCTTTTTAACAATAATTGCAAAAATATACATATGTATATATTTTATAGTAAAAAGGTGTCCTTAATGAAAGTATATTTTTACTTCAGAAAATTTCTACAGAAGTAAAGATCATTTTGTCTAAATACACTTTAACTTCTAATACTTTATTAAAAAAAATCTTTTTTTTAATCAGCAAAAGTATATTTTCATTGATTACACATTTTTACTATAAAATATATTATATAAAATAAATTATTAATTTAATTAGTTCACAACTTGATTAAGAAAGTTAGTTTTGTAAAATAATTTTCAACAAAATAAAAAATATATAAAGAAGTCTAATATAAACTTACTAGATATGTTCAGTAAATGTTTATTAGACAAAACTAATTGCGTCACATTTTATGAATATTTTTCAAGTGGCGAATTAAAATTAATATTAAAATAAAGATACAAAAATTAAGACACATTAGTCAAGAGGTTTTTTTTTATCGAATCAATGTTAAAAAAAAATTATCTCCAGCAAAAACGTACATACATACGTTTCGAAAATCCCGCGTGAAATATGGCGCACGTCACGACACCCTTAATGTTTTGAGCTCGAAATTTCCATGATAATTAGTGTTTACGCTGGCCGAATTCAAAATTTTAAACCCTTCACGTGCCTGAAAACAGGACGAAGCAAACCCTTCACTAACAAGCCTTTTTTCTATTGTCCTGTGGTCATTTTGGCCGTAGAAAAAAAATCATAAAGTTGTGCGTTATATGATTAGATTTAAAAAAAAATCCTATGAAAAAGTTGGTAATGATAATGATAATAATAATAATAATAATAATAATAATAATAATAATAATAATAATAATAATAATAATAAATTTAAATTTATACGTAATATGTATATAGTAACGCTTATAGTAAACTTTAAAGCTATGGCAATTACTATTACTAATTAATATGTATGCAAACATATTTATAATACTGCGAAAAATTTTATCATAGAATCTATATATTATATAAAAACTGAATCCTCAAAACTACACTTAAAATAATACTCGTATTTAAAAAAGAATGCCCTTGTAAATTTCTGCAATAATTTTATAATGTTATAATTTCTTTAAAAAATTCTGGAGCGATTTTAGCAGAATAACTTTGATTTCTTTGGAGAATTAGATTGAATATCAATAAACTAAAAAATCCTATTTTTATACAAAAAAATTAATATTAAAAATAGATAATTTAAATATTTAATTTTTAGATTAAATAATCTTATAATTAGATAATAATAAATAATTTGGCCATAAATTGTTTTGTAATTAATACATTTTGGTTTGTCTATGTATTTATGAGTTTGTTTATGTTTAACCTGTAAAGGAACTCAAAGTTGTTCTACAAAAATCGTTCTGAAAATTTCCCCCAAAATGAAAACACAGTCAAAATTAGTGTATAAATTTGCAAGAATATCTGTTTTAAAATGAAAATATTCAATTTTGTATAGTTTGATAGATTCAATAATTAAAAATAAATTCCGTAATAAAACTTATATAACATTCACAAACACCATCACTATTCCAAACTCTATCAAATTAACTCTTACAATCTGTTTTAAGCGATTATTCAAAAAACTAGTCATCATCAAGATTGAATTAAATATACATGGCGGTTTTATATATTCATCGCCATTATCGAATCCACTTCAACATATAGACTCTCACACATTTCGACAACCTTATCCCGAGACATTTCAAAAAATCAAATTCTCCCGCCTATGTAACGGGCACAAACTCCCTGAGCGTCACGCGTCAAAATCCCACTTTGAAAAACTACGCGGAAAAAAAATCACAAAACGCTCGAGACGATCGCAATCAAAACCCGTGTAGAGCATAAAATGGAGATTTCGAAAAAGTCAATGTTGAATCGTTTATTCGTGAGGGTTTCTGAAACGTTTGAGGATGAGAAATATTGAAAATTGACAGTATATGTTTTTTTAGGTATTGTCAGTTGTTTTTTTGTTATTGTTATTGATGAAAAGTGATTATTCGGAGGTTGAAGATTGAAATTGTTGTAAAGCACAAATTTTTGTGAAAAAACGTAAAATTTTTGGCGTTTTTTTGTGAAATCTATATAACATTGAAGCAATATTTGATATCTGTATCAAAATGGATTTTCAACTGGCAATTTCCAGACTTTTATTTTCAAGAATAATATTTTTTTATTATTTTCGAAACCAAACCTAGTTTTTGTTAAACAACGTCCTTTTTAAGCATACTGTGATGAAATAAAATCTGAAAAATTTTTAGCAGTAAAGTTGTAGGCAGGATTTAAAATAAAATTTATGATTTGAAACTTCGATCATTATAGACGAAGTTGTAAATAAAATAAACACATTGTGACACTCTAGTTTCAATAATACAAGTCTTTCCCAACTTTCCATAGGTATATTGTAAGACACGTCAACTGTCATTTTTGACAGATTACGTTAAACATACATATTTATAATAACACGAAAAAGAGAGGACAATACACCAACAGATGACGTTAAATTTCACAAAAAACGCAAGATTTTTTGCGTTTTCCATGAAAAACATGATTACACAAAGTTGTGTGATATACCCATATATCATAGATACAATATAATATTAACGAAACGAACAATTGTATATGTAACAATTGTATATTAACGATAAATTGTGTATTTTTTATTTTGGCCACTAAGGCGATGTAAGGTGACCTATGTTATTATGCTATGGTGGTATATTTTTATGCATTTAATTATATATTTGTGTATGTATTGTATGAGTAAATAAATAAATATATAAATTCGTTTTTTTTCTCAAAATTACACACGCCCGATACAAAAGTTGAATCACAAATTTTCTCAATCCCAAACTTAATTTCCCACAAAAATCGAGCAAATGGCGACTTTTGGTTCAACACTCCTCACTCACAAGAACCCCATCCAGAAGTGGTACATTTTTTTCCCACTCAGACGACACGTACCGCATTTTACATGTGTTTTACGAACGTTCGCCAAATCCCGTAGCGGTGGCGCGAAAGTGCGTGTCTATTTTCGTTCTCTTTCTCTCACTTTCACTCTTATGATCAGTGGTCGCCAAGGGTGGGGCGTGAACGTTTCGGGTCTGTTTGTTTTGAGTGATGAAGATTATTCGCGGTGAAAGATTGATAAATTGAGGATGTGTGTATTTATTTTTTTGTGATGAAAGTATAATTTAATCGTTTTTTTTTTTTTTTGAGAAAAGTTAGTGATTGTGAAAGGGTGGCGTTTGGGTGTTTTGAAAAAAATTTTAATTTTGGGTGATGAAGATTTTTGGTGATGAAATGTTGATGAATATTAGATTTTTTGTGTTGGATGATTTTTTTTTTTGAAAAAAGTTTATTATTGAATGATTAATAAATTATTCAAGGAATGTTTTTGAGGAAGTATGTTATAATAACTTCGAAGTATTCAGAAAATAGTTAGTAAAATAATTTTTAGATTAAATAAAGATATGTGTATTTTAATTAATCATAACTGAATTTAAACGATAATGTTATTATAAAAAAATAATAATAATTAAATATAGTATATAAAATGTGTAGTATAATAAAAAAACAAAAATATTCTCATACACCATCGAAAGCATAAACATTTTTCATCATCACATATTCACTACCAAATGATTTTTAGATTCAAAATAACCAAACCAAGCAATAATTATCATCAAATCAATCAAAATTGACCAAAAACGGTCCAAAAATTCAAATTCAGCACGCACACCATTCGTTCGCGACCAACACCATGGCCATAGCTTTTCCCGCTTTTCCTCTTTCCACAAAGATCTCTGGAGAGGCGACACCTCTCCAGACGGAGGTTTTCCGCAGGAAGAAAAGTGCGCGGAACGGAAGTGTGGAAAACCTGGATACTCACACTCACATATACATACATATATGTATATTTATGCACACATACATACACACGTGAGGGTATCCAGGTGAATTTGTAGATTTACCGAAGCGGTGTGAGGAACGTGGTTAAGTGCGATGTGGCGGATATGCCTCCCATGAGTGGCTCGTATGTAACGACGTCATTTTTTTTTTTTGGTTTTATTTAAATCGTGATGTGCTAAATGTTTTATAAGGCCCTTGAATTGTTCATGTCGATGGTCAGATTTTGATGATTAGATAAGTGCTCACATATGCTCACGATTAGGTTATTAAAGATTTTACGTTCGAAAGATGAGTACTCACATGTGTTCACAATTCGATTATTCAAGATTTCATCATTGAAATTTTTAAAAATATTATAATATAATTTAAAATTATGATATTATATTAAAATAAATATATAATAATTACCACATATACTATATGTGATAATTTTAAAATATATCAGATCTTAAGTATATGATATAATTTATCTACTGATTACATAATATTATTTAACTTCGACGATCGATAATATCAGATACAGGTTTTTTACTCCAAATTAAAACATCTTATTAAAATCATATTTTTATTCGAATTAACATTATTATATTTTTCCGGACGATTGCGAGCAACAAAGTTTATTAAAAATATCTGATTTTGTTTAATTTTTAAAGAGTAAAGTTTAATTTTTTAAAAGTGCTAATTTGAATTGAAAAAGTGTTAATTTGAAAAGAAAAATTGTTAATTTGAAATGAAAAATTGCTAATTTGAAATTAAAAAGTATTGATTTGAAATTAAAAATTGCTAATTTGGAGTAAAAACCTGTACAAAACCAAATCGTTGATCATCTATTTTTTTTTTGAAATAACCGAATGTTTCGATCGTGAAATTGGATTTTTTTCAGAACATCTCTAAAAATTACAGATTCTGAAATACGAAAAATATTATATCGGCAAAAATTGAATATTCCCGGGGAAAAAAAATAATAAATAAATCATATTATTTTCGTTCCGAAGACGGAGCGTATAATGTCGTCGGCGCGAAGTCTCGAAGAAAAAGTCGCGGCTCATAATTTAATAGAAATTTTTTGATTCAGTATTCAGTTTGGAGGCTCTCACGCCAAGAATATGAATGAGATTTCGAAAATTTTTGAGGTTCGGTTAAGGTCGTGAACTTTGGCGTTCGTTTAGAATTTTATATAGCGAAAAATGTTCGCCTGAATTCGTTGCAATAAATTTATATATCGAATATGATACATTTTTTTACTTCAAATTCGACGTTTTGCATTTCAAATTCAACGTTTTACGCTTCAAATTCAACATATCAACAAGAATTTATAGTACAGGAAAACTTCGATTATCTGGACTAAACGAGGATTGAAATAGTTTAGATGGCGAAAAATCCGAATAATCGAAACAAAAAAAAAAAAAAAAAAAAAAGCATAAAATCGCTATGGTAGTGTATTATTCATCAGTTCTTAAGATAAATCATAATTCTTAACGCCAACTGTGAGAAGATTTTTTTTAATTAAGTCCGTATAAATTTTTTATCTACTCTGAAATTTTTGAATGCATGTTACGTAAAAAAATCGTAAAATCTTCTATTTAAAAAAAAACTGTTGATCAATCCGGATAATACAGATTCTACTGTAACGAATTTCATTGATTATTACGACAATGGTCATTATAATAATTTATTAGACTTGAATTTCAAATGTAAAAACCGTATAACATTTTGCAATAAAGAAAATCATATTAGAACAACATAAAATTTCGCTGAAAAAAATAAAATTGTTGCTCGGCCGCCATTTGCACAGCGACCAATTATTTCCGAAACAGATTGGAGAATTCCGCAAAATGCAATTGTTCAATTTTGCAATAAAACTGCAATGTCCGCCGCATTATGCGACCTCTTGCAGAAAAGCAATTTTCGAAGATACGATCTGCTCATGGCCCGACTGGAACTTATATAAAGTCTGCTTTTAGCGTAAAACTGACTATTTCTTGGAAGAAATCCAATCCGTGATGGGAAGGTTTTATGTTTTCAGGTATCTAAATCGTCATCGGCGTTTATTGTTTGAAATCGGATGATTTTTTCCGATGATAAATGATCATGGAATAGATAGATCGATAGATGATGATCGATCGATGAATAGTTGATCATTCGATGAAAAGATGATCAATCTATGAATAGTTTGATAAATTGATGAATAGATGATTGTAGAATTGGTCGATCAATTGGGTAATATTGTATGGAAAAATGAAAATTTAATACTAATAAAAGTTTAATACTAATAAATTATTTATATGCATGTATTACTAATAAAAAAATGAGGGTTTTTTTAATTAAAGGAGCTATAAAATATCATAAAATAAGATGATGAAGAATATTCTAAAAAAATTTCCTTTGAATTGAAACGAATATATTCTTGGATAAAAAAATAATTTCGTTAATTCAGAGTGGCCATTGAAAGACTGATGGATTTGAAAAAGTCATAACTTGTTAATTTTTAATCATTTTTATTATATATTTTTACAGATTATAGAGTACATTTTTTAAATTAAAATGGTTACATATGACATTCAGAAATGATTAAAACTCATTAGACTTTTCTGTTCCAGTGAAAGATCAATTATTCAAACTCAAAGAAAATACCAATAATATTTTACGACTTTCAATAATTCATCTTTTATCGAAACAGATAAACCTAATGAGTTTAAATTATTATATGTATTCATTTTAATTTCAAAAACCATTGAAATAAAAATAATTGAAAATTTGAGTTTTTATACTTCAAATTCAACAGATCAACAAGAATTCATAATAATGAATTTAACTGATTACTATGACATCGGTCATAACGATATGTATTCCTATTGTAGAATTGTAAAACGTTGAATATGAAATCTAAAACGTTGAATTTGAAATGTAAAAACTGTATGACATTTTCAAACCCTTCAGTCTTTCAATATCCATCTGAACATTCACAAATTTTCACAAATCCAACCTTCAATCATTCTATAAATGAACATACAACATCGCTCAACTTTCATAGAAATCCCAACACGAAAATCCGACTTTAATCACCAAACACTTGAAAAATTTTCGACGAAACACAAACTATTCCATTTCAGCGATCATGAAATACGATTCATACGAACATATAGATATGAACTGCCACGAAAAATATACAAAATATATATATATATTAGACACGCACCGCGTTCGGCAAGGGCGTTTCGGGGTGCTGAATTCGGGCGAAAATTGTCTCGAAAGTCACGTACCGTATAAATTTAATCAATGTTTAGAGACTCGGCATGAATAATACACTCGGCTAACGAGCTTGTTATCAATGTAAAACAGTAGTGATGATACGGAAAAAATAAATTTCGTACGAAATTGCCACTAGTAGGGCTGCGAGGTGGGATAGACGGGTGCGTTGTTACTTTTTTTAAATTTTGAGTATGGGAATTGAAATATTTTTTAATGAAAAGTTGTGTTTGTTTGAAAAAAAGTTTATAGAATTGTTTGTCGTTTGTTTTGTAGACTTTATGCAAATCAAATTTTACCTTTTATACTTAAAATTTTATCTTTTACAAATCAAATTCAAGCATTGTAAGTGAAAAAATATAAAAGAAAAGTTAGGTACATATCCATAGTAGCTATTTTCAGATTTTTTTACTAAAAAATGTAAATAATTATGTATTAAGAATTAAAAAAAAATAACCAATTGAGATTGTCAAAGTCAAATTGACGAATAGATCGTATTTCATTAATCAATGAATTTTTTTTGTTATAATAATTATTATAACAAAAGTCTTAATGTATTTAATAATAATTAGAAGTATAAAAGTTGTATTAGATTTATAAAGATTGTGTTAAATTTGTTTGATCGTTTCAATTGTGAAATATATCTATTTTTAATATTGATAATATTAAAAACGCCTTATTTATTATTTTATAGGCTAATAATAATATGATATATGCAATTACATTGCATATAAACATCTTCTTTTTTTAAACACAGATCACTAATTAATTTTCGAAAATTATTCCTTATTAATCACTGAAGTTAAACGACAAGTGATACTACTATTAGATTGAAATTATTGTTGTTTTGATTAAATTATTTTTTAATAATTATAGAATATTATTATCCATGAGTTAATATATTCATTCATAAATTCAAGCCTTTACGACCACATTTATTCACTGATTGCATCATTTTTCGTTAACTAGCTGGAGTTGGGTTAAAAAATTAATCAATGATACATAGGATGTTCGAAAAGTGTGAGTGCACTTTATTGAGTGAGTGCTTTTAAACTGCACTCACACTTTGCAGACACCTATAGAATATGTATGTATATTCAAAACATTTATAATAATATTTTACCGATTTTATTTCGGTTAATCAGTTTCAAATAAAAGTAAAACCATACGACATTCGTACAATAAATAGATGCGTGACCTATATTTGAAATAATTCGAAATGATAAAAGGAATTTATTAATATTTTTCAATTTAAATCAAATCACAATAAATTTCATAATTCGTTTCAAAATGAATATCCTCATACCTAAAAAAATTAATTATAATAAAAATAATAATTTCACAACCTTCCTTCTATAATATAACAAAATACACTGGGTTCTCTTTTTATGCGGTAGATGCGTTCCGTTCCGCATAAAAAAATCGCATGAAAAAGATATGATTTTACATAGAAAAAGTGAAACTGCAATATCAAATATACCTAAAATCGCATTAAAATAAATGTATTTCTATTAATAATGTACTCTTAGTTAAGTTATTACATTTTACATACATTTTTACGTTCATATAGTCCATAAAAAAAATATAAAAAAAAAATTGTATTTAAAAAAAACCGCATAACTCTGAATTCGCATAAAAAAAGTCGCATAAAAAGAGAACCTAGTATAGTCAACATAAATAGATTTATCTCAAGCGACGCCGAACGGTGAAAATTCACACTTTTCCAATAAAATCCATCTTTTCCGACGCAAAGTGGCAGCCCTGTCTGCGCTGCCAACATCCAAACGCGAAAGGGTGAGCCGAGACGGGGCAGGGGCGGGGGGGAGATTCTTAGGCGGCGCGCCCTATAAATTTAATTTGAACATTTGACTGATTTATTGATTTAAACGTTTCGGGACGTGCGTGGCGGCGGTGTATGGCCGCACAGCATATCTTTCTCGGAAAAATTTATGGCCGATCTTTCTGCCGAACGGAAGGTAGGCGAGGGGAAGCGGAACCTTCGGCGGGGGTGGGGGGGGGAATTGTTGGAGAGAAACGCGCGTTGGACTGAATTAAATCGAGAGTGAATGCGCGTTATTTTCGTGCTTTGTACCTTTATATGTTTAGTATATGTCGGTCATTGGTGTCCGATGTCGATGTTTGTCAGTATAATCTTGGGATTTTGGATGAAAGTTTGATAATTTGGTTGCTATTATTGTTATGCTGCATTGTTTTGTTCATGGACGGAGCAAAGGATTTTGCTTTGTCTATGAAATTTAATGACGTTTGGCGGTATATGGGTGCCGTCTAGTTTAGGCGCATCATAGGTATATCATTTAATGTTTTAATATGAGAGTTGACGTGCTTTTGACAGTGGTGATGAAATAATCATGGAATTTTGGATGAAAGTTTGATCATTTGATCGATCGTTTTGCTATTATTGTTATGCTAAATTGTTTTGTTCATGGACGGAGCAAAGGATTTTGCTTTGTCTATGAAATTTAATAACGTTTGGTGGTGTATGGGTGCCGTCTAGTTTAGGCGCATCATAGGTATATCATTTAATGTTTTAATATGAGAGTTGACGTGCTTTTCGACAGTGGTGATGAAATAATCATGGAATTTTGGATGAAAGTTTGATCATTTGATCGATCGTTTTGCTATTATTGTTATGCTAAATTGTTTTGTTCATGGACGGAACAAAGGATTTTGCTTTGTATATGAAATTTAATAACGTTTGGTGGTGTATGGGTGTCTTCTAATATAAGCGCATCGTAGGTATGTATATTATTTGATGTTTTCTGTTAAATATGAGAGTTGACGTGATTTTCGACAGTGGTGACGAAATAATTCTGGGATTTTGGATGAAAATTTGATAATTTTATCGATCATCTTCCTATATTATCATTATACTACATTTGTATAATTGTTTTGTTCATAGAAGAATCAAAGAATCTTACTTTGTCTATGAAATTTGATAACATTTAGAAGTGTATAGGCGCCGTTCAGTTTGGGCGCATCATACATAGGTGCGTAATTTAACGTTTTCTGTCAAATATAACAGTTGACGTGCCTTTCAACAGTGGTGACGAATCTTTTTTTATTCATGTGCCAAAATTTTCCAAATATTTTTTACTGAGTATCAGGAATTCTAAAGAAATTTTAATGTCTTCCATAAGTATGTATGCCGTACGACTCATCAACTGTCATATTCGATAAAAGATGTTAAATTATATGTCTACAATAGACGCATAAAGATGTATTTTTGCGCAACTTATCTATTTTGAAAATCGTCATTACATATTTCTATTATCTACAATTCAACTATCAATTGTATACTTTGATAACAAAATTTGATCTTACCAAAATCGCTCAATTCAAAGTCGGAATCTGAGTCGATAAATTTTAAATCAAACATACAACCCTGATAAAAAAAAAACCCGACTTAAACCATTTCGCAAAACAACGCTTCATATATCGAACTTGTCAATATTATACGCGCGAGTCCATAAATTCGTCCAGACTGAAAATGGACGGCCTCCGGAGGGTTGTGTATGATGTATTGAGTTCAATACACATTTTTTCACAATATTGATATTCAATTTGGATCAATTCAATATTTTTTTCACGATAATACAATATTTTCACACCAAGTGCAGCCCTGCATGGCTCAGATGATAAACAATACGGAAACGCGCTATTATTCATAACGCACACGAGGAATAATATCGAATGAATAGAGAGGCGCATAAATATTTCAGAGGTGAAAAATTACACGACCTTGGTCGAAAAGCATCACTATCTCGTCCATAAATAAGTAAAGGTCCAGACAAAAAGGGAATCATCGCTTCAGCGCCTAGTTCAACGCACGGTCAGTTCCAAAATTTTCTGAATATATACATTTTTATTTTTGTGCGAACAATTAATTATTTTTTATTACTAAACTAATTGTTGAATATTTTTTTTATACAATTTTCATATAATGTAAATTTTTTTGTGAATTGTTCGAAATACAAATGATCAAAATATAAATTTTGATCATTTTTTCTATAATACATGTATCCGTTATGATAGTTATTAGATTAATTGAATTTTTAAAGAATTTATAATAGTATCAAATTATTTATGCACAAATTTGACTGTTTATTGATTGATATTAATTGTTAAATTTTTTAAACTTTTCATATAATTTTTCAAATTCCAAGCATATTTTGATATTTGAAAATTATTCTGTGCACAAATCCATATAAATAGTAGAATTTAAAAAAAAATTCATTAAAAATTGGAATCCATCAATCGTATCATATTTAACAAATCATTGTTCTTTCAAAAATTTATATAATCTGAAAACTAGGAATTCAAAAATCACTGCCATTGGTATTTTTGATCTTTCAATAGTATTATTATTTAAAATCTAGGAATTACTGTAATTAGTATTATCAATCTTTCAACAGTTTTTATATTTAAAACAATCAAAAATCACCGACATTAGTATAATAAATAAAAAATATTAACGATTTTCTAAAAGTATTTCTATCTAAAAACTAGAAATTCCAAAATTGCTTTAATTATTATTATTATTATCGATCTTCTAACAGTTTTTATGTACAAAAACTAAAAATCACCATCATCACCATTATCGGTCTTCTAAAATTCTATCCGAAAATAAAAAAAATCCAAAATCACCATAACCGATATTATCAATAATTTATTTTCTATTATCAAATTACCAATATTATTGATAATAGATTCCTTATAAAAAAAACATAATCGATCTTTTAAAAAGCACATAATAAATTTTGAATAAAAAACACAAAATTCCAACACAAAAAAATCAATATTTAAACTGAGCGAATAACTTCGATCCACCCTGTACAACCATCCGACAAAGCTAGAAAGGGAGAGAGTTCGACCCTGGCAAAATCGCCCATATTCTCCACCCTATGATTGATTTATAAAGCCTCCGTCTGCGTTTATTGTCGATTATCTCCGTCTCGCTCGTTCTCCGCAACTGCTCCGGCCCTGCACGTAGGGGCCGCTCTTTGGGCCTTTTGTCGAATTAATTCGCGGGAAAATCGCGTGATGTTTTGTGTATCGAGAGGAAAAACCTCGCGGAAAAGGGAGGAAAATTTAATCAACACTCTCGTGTTTTCTATGCGTGAATATGCTTTTGTTTGTTGTGACGCGAGAAATTCGGGTTAGGATTGATCTTTTTGAGTAAATGCATGACGGGTTTGGTTTGGAGTTCCATAGTGGCGTGAGCGTGAGCGTGAATGTTTGGAAATGGATGAGTGTTTCGTATTTATGCTCATCCTTGCGCTTAGTGATTTCTTTCGTCACATAATAAAGGTTTTTTATTCCGAATTCAATCTTTTTCGGATAATTTGTTGAACTGAAAATTTGAATTTGATTTGGAAATTATTGAATTTGGTTTGTAGATGGTTGAATTTTTTTGTGAATTATTGATTTTTTAAGGGGTTAAATAAGATTTGAAAAGATTGAGTTTGATTTGAAAAAGGTTGAATTTGATCTGTAAATGGTTGAAATTGTTTGTAAATTATTGAATTTGATTGGCAAATGGTTGAAATTGTTTGTAAATTATTGAATTTGATTTGAAAAGGTTAAATTTCATTTGTAAATTGTTAAGATTGTAAATGATTGAATATGATTTTTTAAAAGGTTAAATTTGATTTGAAAAGGCTGACTTTGATTTGAAAAGGTTGAATTTAATTTTCGTTTAGTTGAATTTGTTTGTAAATTATTGATTTTTTTTAAAGAGTTAAATTTCACTATAAAAAGTTGAATTTGATTTTAAAAGGTTGAATTTGATTTGTGAACGGTTGAATTTGATTTGGAAACGATTGAATTTAAAAAAAGGTGGAATCTGATTTAAAAATTGTTTAGTTCGTTTTTTAAATGGTAAAATTTGATTTGTTAATGGTTGAATTTGATTTGAAAAAAAAAAATAATTTATAGCGCAAAACCTGCATGATAATATTCGTTCAAAAAACTGAAAGAACTTTATTTTATTTTACAAAATCGCACTCCATATTAAAAAAATAAAATAAAAAACACTAATGCTGAACTCAATTCAAACCATCCGAAATTATCAGCAAGGCTGTAGATCACAATCGGCGCGCTTAATTGCTTTTCGATATTGTCGGGCGCTCTGCACCAAAACGCGGCACGCCGCAAAATGCATGCGACGATTTAATAAACGCCAGAAAGTCCGAAAACTCATAAAACGGACGACCGCCCCTCCCCGCGGGATTATTTTAATTAAATCGCGGGCCAGGGGCGGGTCGTGGGGGGCGCTAATAAATCTCATCTGGCGCTAACATAATAAACCGAAACATAGGCCGAAGTTTTTTACGGCCTTTTATTTTCTGTCGAAGTTTCGTTTATTTTCTACGATTTCGGTTCGATTCTGAGCGAAGCCAGTGACGAATTTTTGATTAATTTAATATCATTTATGTGATGAAAGATCTAATTAGTCGGTCTCTTATTTTTCCAGGAGGACTTTTTCGAATTTCCTGTCTGGAGGAGAGTTCTAGGATGGAGACACAACTTTTTCCACAAAAGAAAGAACGGGGCCCTAATTCCGAAAAAGAAAAAGTGAGCAAGTGAGAAGTTGGCGATTAAGTCTCGAGGCAAACGCCCCCTTGTTCTCGTTTGCTCGACACCCGCCCCTGGTCGATGCACTGTGTACATAATATACGTGAAATGTATATATTTTTTAATCAAATGATACAAATCAACTGAATTTTAAATGTATATACATATTTAAATAAATTTATATGTATATATGCTCTCATTTTTATTTTTTATTTTTTAATATAATTTAAAACAATAAAAAAAATATAATTTTTACAGATTTAGCATTTAATTGCAATAGTAAAAATTACGAAAAAAATCTACAAATGAAATATTTAAAAAAGAAAATGCAGATGTGTGAGTAGGAAATGGCGAAAATGGAACAATAGACAGAGGCGGAGCGATAATGGATTAAAAAGGCAAAGTTCCTGTTTTAGAGGAGTCGCTTTCATTTCTGCCCTTTTTTTGTTTATTTTCTAACTACTGCCTGGTTATAGACTACTGCTTGTAGAATAATAATAAAAATGAGAAAAATATGTTTAAAATATAATTGTTTAAATATAATTGTATAATTAACAAAACACAATGAATTTTGAAAATTATATTTATAAACAAGCTTCGGAAGATGTTTATTGTAAATCCATTTATTTTTATTACGTTTACTTTTTACCTTATCTTCGAATAAAATTTCATTTTTAACAGAGCCATCTTTATAAAATATATGTTATTTTGTAATATATAATATATTATAACATATATATGAACCATATTAGATAACAAAAACATCATTAACTCGTAATTTTTTGTAATTAGGACTCACCAATTTCGAAATAAATGAACATAAATATAACTCTCACAGATACAGTAGAATCTCCATTGTCTGGATTATTCGAAAAAAATATTTATTCGTTTGAATAGCAGTTTTTACGAATTTTTTCACATAAAACGCGTCAAAAATTTATGAGTATATAAAAAAATTATATGAACTCACAACAGACTCAACTATGAGAGTGATCAAACTTTAACCTGATACAAATTTAATTAAACAAAAAAAAATGTAAAACATCTATACACAGATGGCGTTAAAAATTATGACTTCGTCGTTTATTATCTTGGGAATCGATTAATATGTACATTACAATCGTAATTTTATGTTATGTGTAAAAATTTGGCCAGTATCAAATAATCAAAAATAGTAAAAATAAATAGATTGCAAATACGTTTAAAAAAATACTTAAAGGTTGGGTACATATACACATAAAAAATTTCTATAAATAATTTGATTTAATTTTTAATAAATTAATAATTCTTATAATACAGCTTTTTTTCGATTACCCAGATTTCTCGCTATCAGGAACTTCTCAATCTCCGTTTAGTCCGGATAATCGAAGTTCTACTGCACTTGATACTACTCTGAAAATAAACGCCTCACACTTCTCCCTGAAAAATCTCACAACTCACATTTTTTTCTACACATACAAACTCAAACCACTCTCGAAATTAGCGCCTCGCGTTTCGATTCCGAAAAATCGCACGGCTGCCAATTCCCTCATCCAAAATAAAATCTCGACGAAAACGCGGCACTTCAGGAAAATCTTCAGCCCTTCAGCTGATAATACAAAACGAGAGATAATAAGAGTAATTATTGCGAGCGAGCATAATAGAATGCCAATTAGCGAATCGGCGAGAATACGTACAACAAATAATGTACACGGTGTCCCGTTTTGCGATGCGAAAACTTCGCCGAAATTATATGGATGAGGGATAAGGATGGGGGGGGGAGGGGGCGTTTTAATTTGACTTGTTTTGAAAATTTCGTAAATTTAGATCCCGTTCGTCGAAGAATGTAAATTAATTTTGGAAGATGTTGATCGTAATTTTCAGTTCAATAATCATTGCGAAATTGTAATATAATAATATATTATGTAGCGTTTTATAATGATGTTACAATTTAGGATGAAATTTTTATTTGTTGATTGAAATTTTGATGTTCTATTGATTATTAAAATTAATTAGTAATTAATGATGAATTTTGTCAAATATAATATAAATTGAAGGAATTAGAGTCAAATGATTGATTGTTGTATTTGATAAAAATAATTGCTCGTATTATATTAAATTATACTTGATTTTTTTTAGATTAATCAATCTTATATTCATATTTGATATACTATACAGCTTTTAGACTACAAATTTAACCTTTTACAAATCAAATTCAACCATCGAAAAGTATCATTTACTTTTAGATTATTGTATTAGATTTTCACACATTTTTACATTACATACCAACAATAAGAATATATAATTTTTTTGTCTTATTAACATGTTATCCTAACTTATATTATACTTTGATTTCCGTAATTAATAAAAAAATATATATACAAAAAAGCATATTTCTGACGGTACAAACAACAAGAACATAAACTTTATTGTCTTATTGACATGTTACCCTAACGCCTAAAGTATAAAAATTTCTAGATATTTGATTCTCACAATTAATAAAAAAATATTTAATATAAAAAAGCATATTTCTGATAGAATATAATTTAAAGAAGATTGACTTTGATTTGAAAAGGGTTGAATATGATTTGTAAAAGACCGAATTCGGACTGTAGAAACTGTACGTAGTGAGATTCGATTGTAAAATTCGATAAAAAATCAACATATGAACACTTAAATAAATAAAAAAAATCAAAAACATAAAAATAGATTTATATCGTCATTTTTTAATATCATTATTTTAATCATAAGAAAACGCGTCAAATATAAAAATTTAAAAAAAAATAGGACATCACGTACGGCACACAAAGCGCGAAATTATAATCCTTTCAGAGAAAAGCCAAGCGTCATCTAGACGATTATATACGTTTGAAGTGTCGTTAATTGGATGCGGGAAAATTCAAGGAAAATTCCGCGTGGCGGAAAGGTGAAAAGCGTGCGGTTTTCAGCGAAAAAGTGGCTGAAACGTTCATACGCTCATACGCACGTAACGACGCAAAAGCGCTAACGCGTGACTGTAAACAGTTCTAATTAAAAATCATATTTTTCTTCAGTGAAAATATCGGTATGAATTTTTCAGGAATGATAAAGGTGAGACTCCATGTCGAGCGTGAGTATGTATGCTCATATTCACTATGGAGCTTTACTCATAAGGGTAAAGCTTAGGGCAGCATTAAGGTAAGCATTAGCTTATTCTTATAATGATCTTGTTTTATTTTCACTTTTCTGATTTTTTCCGAATTCAAGTTATCAAAAATCAAGTTCAACAAAATCAGATTATTGTCCATAATTTTCAAAATTGAAATTGTGATTATTTTTGAATATCTAGAAGACTTTTATGAAAAAAATATAACACTTCTTCGATCAATCTATCCGTTCAAGTCTAAAAAAGGGGTCAAAACAATAAAATTTTCAACCACAAAAAAAAAGAAAAACCGAAAACAATCGGAACGAGGCGTTAAACCCGCCCTTTAGTTTTCTTCGGAAAACGACGTAGGGTGCAAATTGGCGCCAAATGAAGTGGAAAGCAGATTTCCGACGACTGTGAAAATTATGTGCGTGTGTTTAGCGAAGAAAATTCACGGGAAATTCGCGCAGATTTCGCGTATTCATTTAGCGTCGGGAAAATGTGATTATTTTCATTGTGCGAATTTCTCTTTTCGATCGGTTGAACAGTTTCGTTAAATTTATCACATTAGGGTGAGGCTGTATGGTGGCGCGAGCGTGAACGTGAGCGTGAACATAAGCGTGAGAGTGAACGTGAACATAAGCGTGAGCATGATCATGAAACTGAGTGTGAACGTGAGTATAAATGTGAGTATGAACGTGAACCTGAGCGCAAGCATGAGTATGAACTGGAGAGTGAACGTGAATCTGATCGTAAGCGTGACTATGAACGTGATAATGAACGTGAAACTGAGAATAAGCGTGAGTATGAACGTGAATCTGAGCGCAAGCATGAGTATGAACTGGAGAGTGAACGTGAATCTGATCGTAAGCGTGACTATGAACGTGATAATGAACGTGAAACTGAGAATAAGCGTGAGTATAAATGTAAGCGTTAGGGTAGGTATGAGCATGAGTGTGGGCGTAAGCGTGAGCATGGGTGTGAGGGTGATCATGAACATGAGTTTGAGCGTGAGCATGTGAGTGAGAATAAACGTTAGTGTGAGTGTGAGGGTGATCGTGATCGTGAGTATGAGCGTGAGCATGAGAGTGAGCATAAACGTTAGTGTGAGTGTGAGCGTGATAATATCAAAACGCACTCACATCATCATATGGCCTTACACTTATCCTAAATTAAGAAACAATGTTTCCATTTCATTATTTTTTTTCAGAATCGTTTTTTGATAATTATCAGAAATTTCCCAAAACTACAAATTGTCAACGCCAGAAATGTTAAAATAGAAAATTTCCAAATTACAGCTCATTCGGGTACAATTTTGAAATATTCCACGGTGGCCACAAGTGAAAAATCCCCGACTCAAACAGAAAATCAATCGATTCTCATTGTGCGGCGTCACGTGACTTATGACGCAATTAAGCCTTTCGGACCAGGGGCGGGTTTCATTGTGGAAATTTCGCAGGTAACGCTTATTAATCCGCTTTATTGGCTTTTTGTTGGTGCGCCATTGTTGACCACGTCGCAGTGTATGCCACTAGTGTTTCCACTGTCCTAATCGTTTTTTTTTATTTGGTCTTAATATTGAAAATAAAAGTAAAACTATCGATAAAAGATTTAATTCGATGGTTAGACGATAAATTTTATGATTGATCGTATTTGATTCTGAAAACTGATATTGTTGGAGGAATATTTTAATATAATGATTGCGTCGCAATGTTTAATATTATTTTTTTACTATTGAGTAAATTTTTGATGATAAAAAAATTAAAGTAAAGTGTAAAATTTGATATGTTCACCTTTTTATATTTTTGCAAACCAATAAGTACATGTGGAAGTGTGGAACAGAAGGTTTCATTCTAATACAAAAAAAAATTATTATCCGTAATTTTAAACTCGGTTTAATAAATTTTACTGCAAGTGATACATTCTAGTCATAGTATCACTATTAGAATTGATACGACTTTTACATTCCAAATTCAAACTTTTTCAAATCAAATTCAACCTTTTTCAAATCAAATTCAACCTTTTTCAAATCGAATCAAACATTTTTTAAATTAAATTCAACCTTTTCATAAAAAACATAAATAAAGCGTGAGTCAATTTTTTGTAATCGATGAAATATTATACAATCTATTTTTCAATTTGAATTTTATAATTTCAGTTGTGGATTTTTACAAATTTTTCACACATAATTACATTTTTAATAAATCAAATTGAAAATAGGCACTTTGGATATGTATCTGTGTTTTTATTTGTGAAAACATGTTATTGGTGTTTAGCTATTTTTGTAGTTTTTTTTAACCTTTTGTTAGCACTGTATGTTTTTTTGTTTAATAAAAAAAAAACCTAATGTTAATTTTATATTATTCATGAAATCATGAAGGAAAGGAAAAATAAAAAAATAATAATTTTGTCATGGTTGAATGTTATTTGTAAAAAGTTTAATCGGATACTTTAACGGTTGAATTTGAAGTATAAATGGTTGAATTTGAAGTTTAAAGGGTTGAATTTGAAGTTTAAAAGGTCGAATTTGATGTTTAAAAGGTTGAATTTGATGTTTAAAAAGTTAAATTTGGAGTTTGAAAACTGTAAGTAAACGTTGAAACTATTTCTAATACAAAAATGAACGCATGTAAAAAAAAAACGGCAAATTTTCCACAAATATAACATAAACACTCAAAAGCGCGATAAAAACGAAAATTCGGCCTCTTTTCGAAATTGCGCCTATCATTTTCGAATTAAACAGGTCGGCATCCGCAGCAACGCGCAACATTACACTTGTCAGTGTGTCGGGCGCGGGACGGACAACCAGTAAAAGCGGCATAATCGCCGGCCATAAACGCGACACGTTCGCGCCGTTTTGCCCGTTTTACGCGGGGCATTTGAATGCGAAAGTGAACGGGGAAATTATTTTTCGATTGTTGCCCCCCCCGCTCTCACCAGCCCCCCCCTTTGGGGGGGGGGTTACGCATTGTTTTGGGAAGTCGGGGGAAATATGAAAATTACGTGTTAGGGAGATGCAATTCAGGGATTGTGGATGAAATTTTGAATTTTGAAATCTTCAGTTATGGATAATTCGATACTTCAGTTACACCTACCAATTCCAATATGAAAAATATTGGAAGTGGTAAGTGTATTTTTTCAAATTAGTCATGTGTAGGGAGGATAAATTTAACGTGATTTTCATTTAGTGGTAATCCGGGATTTTTTTTAATAATTATCAGTTTACCGGTAAATTGAATTTTGTAAGTAAACGGTAAAACCAAAAAAAAAACAGCAAACCTACACAATCAAACAATTCTTCAAAAATATTTTTGAAAAAAAACAAAATTTTACAAAAATATTCGAAACGCAATATTTTTTATTTATCGGTGAAAATTTTAAAAATACCGGTAAATTACATAATAATTATATTATTTAAGTCATTTACTCTTACCGGGTAATGACCTCACTAAATTTAGCGTAATTTTTATTTACCGGTAATCCGGTATTTTTTTATCATTTATATACTGGTAAATTAATTTTTTTTATAAAATCCGGCATATTTTTTTATAAAATAAAAAAAAAATAACGAAAAACTAAAAAATACCGTAAACCCACACAACCCAACATTTCTTTAAAAATATTTTCCTAAAAAAAAACTGCGTATTTCAAAAATATTCGAAATACAAAAAAAAATTATTTACCGGTAAAAATTAAAAATGTACCGATTATGGCCTCCATAATTCCGATGTGACTAATGTACGAAAACGAAATCCGGGAATTTAAATATCGCGCCCGTTAGACGAGTTGTTGATGGCCATAAATTGCAGAATTGTTATGGCCATCAACGCAAACGAGCATGGTCCGTCAGAATGCACGCGAAAAAGAGTTTTCTCCGCAAATAATAGGAAAGTGCGTGCGTCCTTTCGACATTATCGCATAGTACATGTCTTCGGTACAAATTAGGTAAATAACTCACGTGTAGAATTCCCCCGTATGCGATAATATAATATAGGGGAAGTTCGGTTGATTTCAAAATAACAAAAAAAAATGTATATATACGAGTATATACTCGTATTGTCAAGCGCGATGATTTCTTTAAAATTTTGTTATATTTAGATGTTGAAAAGATTTAAATTAAATATTTTTAGATAATATAATATAAGTCATTTATAGGTTGATTCTTAAGGCTTACATTCGTTTCAATTTTAACTAACTCCAACTGTGAGCCAGTTAAAATTGAAACGACTCATCAACTCCGGCAAAATTGATGTAGGAGTTGATAGTCTTGTATTATTATAATACGAGGTTTTTAACCTGTGGTCTGAAAGCCCATAGATGACCAAGGGTGGCTATTGAAAGATTGAAGGGTTTGAAAATGTTATTACTTGTTCGTTTCATTTTTTTTATCATCCTTTGGAGATTAAAATGGGTACATATGATTTCCAGCAATGATCAACACTCATTGAAAATCAAAGAACATACCGCACCAAATAATGTATTTTTGTGGATGAAATTGATGCTGATGTGTACCTGTGGCTTTTCAGTTCACTAAAATTAGCAATTTTGTTTTTTTTATATGAATAAAAATGGGCCTCGTTTGTTCATAATTAATTGATATTGTATTCAAATATTGCCGGTATTTTTTTGAGTTCCGGTAATTTTACTTTTACTAAAGTAGAAAACCACATTGAGTTTAAACTCGTTGATAAACATCATAACTACGTTACCATTTTGATTTTCAAAAGTTTTTCTATAATATGTAACAAATAAAAATAAAATAGATCAAAAATGTACAAGTTATAACATTTCAAAACTCTTCAGTTTTTCAGTGACCATTCTGCATATTATCGTTATTTTTTTATTCTACAAATATTTTTTAATTAACCATCGAAAAAATTAACAAACCCCCACAAAAACAAAATATCGTATCATTTTCAATACTACATTCTAAATTCCTCAAACATCCCCACATAAATAAATGAAATCATCGTCACCGCGAAACGCGCCGAGTCTCCCCGCGAGGCCTACCCATACCCTAACATCTATTAGATTGCCGAACAACGAGCCTTTGATTATTTCTCAGGTGAAACGAAAATGAGATAATATATTACGTTGCGGCTCGTCTCCTTGGATACGACACTCTTTATCCAAGATCGATACGAACATACGACCTTATGGCTCGCAAAACATGTGTGCGAACATGCGTGTGCCATGTGAGGGTATTGTGGCACATACGGCATGCCGACGACATGGGTTTATGGCTGGAAGTTTGGCTGTGATGGGGAGTGAGTGTCATGACAGTTTTCGGTGATTAGTCTGGATTTTTCATCGGTAATATGAGTTTGATGTTGAAAATTTTCGGTGCATTGTGAGTGAGATGTACAAAATTAACATACATGTATCTCCCGATTTATACGGTACTTGTTTTGCGCGATTTCACTTTAACGCGGTCAAGCAAAAAACTTTTTTTTAATTAATCAATTAATACAAATGGTAAAAATACCTACATATTTTTTTTTTTTTTTCAATTGTAGTATATTTTAACTAAAACATCTTTAATACAGCCCTACAATATCAAACGAAGCTAAAAAGCTGCCGGTTAAGAGAAAAGTCATATCATTACAAAGACCGAAATTTTAGATCGCTTACAAAAAGAAAAAAAAGTGTCATCTGTTGCTAAAGCTTATGAGATGAGATTTTATTTCGTTTTTATTTAATTTAATTATATTTTTGATCTTATTTTAATTTGACTTTATTTTTTGTTAGACTTTTTTTACGCTATTTCTTGAACCAATCTTCCCATTTAGTATAGACTTCATGTCTCAATTTACGCGTTTTTTTGCCCTGAAACCGATCTCATTTTTTCGTATGGGTACATACACTTTTTACGCGATTTGTATTTACACGGGTTTTCGCGGAACGTATCTACCGCGCAAATCGGGGGATACTTGAAGTGGTATTATCGATAAATATGGATTTAAGATAGTGATTTGGTAGTAAGGGTATTTGTTTTTGTCAAAAAAATATCTCAAGGATGAAATTGTTCGGTGCATTTTGAATATAGTATAAATATACAAAATTACCAAAAATGGTAGTATCGGTAAATTTAAAAGTTTGGTGGTAATGGTGAGTGAGGGTCATGTTAGCGTTTTGGTAATTAGTTTGAATTTTTCATCGAAGATATGAGTTTAATGTTGAAAATTTTTGGTGTATGCTGAGTAAAGTATGCAAAATTACTTGAAATAGCATTAAAGATAAATATGGATATTAAGTAGAGATTTGATAGTCACTGTATATTTTTTTGTCAAACAAATATCTTAAGGATGAAATCGTTCGGTGTATTTTGAATTATGTATACAAAATTACCGAAAATGGTATTATAGGTTAATTTAAAAGCTTGGTAGTGATGATGAGTGAGTGCTATGTCAAAATTTTGGTAATGAGTCTGTGTTTTTGTATTGAAAAAAAATCTTTAGTGTGATTTTGATAATAGTGAAATTTTTAAATACGGTTTGCAAATTTTCCGAAAATGGTATAGTTAAGTAATGTAATGGTATTGGAATCAAAAAGTACTGGTGAATCTTGAAATTAGATTATGGTGACAAATTAATTGTCATGTCATCGTTTTGATTATGTATCTGTTTTTTTTTTTGTAAAAAAAATCTTTAGTATAATTTTGATAAGAGAGAAAATTTTCAGTACATTCTATAATAAAAGAGGTATGAAAAATTACCGAAAATGGTACCGAAATTTAATGTAATTGTATAGGAATAAAAAATATCGGTAAATCTAGAAGTTAGGTGATAATGACGAATGAATTATCATATCATCGTTTTGATAATGAGTCTATGTTTTTCGTATCAGAAAAAACATTTTTCTTGAGATAAGAAAGGATTATATAACATATCTTTTTGAATACCACTTATTGATCGTAAGAAATGTTATCCAAAATATTTTGTTCTAAAACGATTATTATGTAGATAAAAAATATTGTATATTTTTTAATAAATATCGTGAATTGTTTATTTCTTATCGTTTATATTATAGAAAAAAATGTATTTTGATGTGATAGTTATGTATGTATTTACTGGAATGAAAAGAATGTTCTTGGCATTGCTATATTGAGGAGATGTGGCACGTCAGTGGAATAATAATCGTATGAGGTGTCTTCTAGAAAATCGTGAATTTTTTCCTATTCTTCGTATTCAGATTCTAAATACACCATACATATAAAAAAATATTGAAGATTTCTATAAAAAAAATATAGTTTGACGCTAACATATTCTTCATAGCTTATAATTGTAATAAATATCAAAAATAAGCCACGTAGTGAGCATAAACGTAAACGTATTTTTATTATTATTAAAGGAGTATGAAAACGTATATTTATTTATGGTTATATTTCTATTTCATTAACATTCCACACAAAGTAAGTATAATACGAACGAAATAGAGATATGCTTACGCTTACGCTAAAATACAATAAACTTTTATTTATGAAAAGCACGTCTTCAATGCCAACAAAATTATAATACTATCTGTAAATTTATACTATAAACACAAATGAAACGAAAATAATCGTAATTTTTTTTCGTTTTAATAAAAATAATAATACGCTTACTATGCGAGTTCACTCTAATGAAGGGTGAGACCTCATAGTTGTATGAGACTTTCCATATTCTATATAAGTCAGTTTTATATGAAAAAGCTAGTGCTCAATACAGGGTTTACACTCCAAATTCAGACTTTTACAAATGAAATCATATTCAAACATATTTTCAAATAAAATTCAATTATTTCAAAATTAAACTCAACCATTTCCAAATCAAATTCAACTCATCAATTTCACAAATGGATCGAAAAAGATTGAATTTGATTTGTATTGATTTGATTTGATTTGTAATATAACCATACTCAAATCGAATTCAATCATTTTCAAATCGAACCCAATCATTTCTAAAACAAACTCAATCATTCCAAAATCAAACCCAACCATTTTCACATCAAACCCAATCATTTCTTAATCAAACTAAATCATTCCAAAATCAAACCCAACCATTTTCTCATCAAACTCAACCATTTTTACATCAAATTCAATAATTTTCAAATCGAACTCAACCATTTCCAAATCGAATCCATTCATTTCCATATTTAATTCAATCATTTCAGAATCAAACTCAACCATTCCCGAATCAAATTCAATCATTTTCAAATCGAACTCAACCATTTCCAAATCGAATCCAATCATTTCCATATTTAATTCAATCATTTTCATAAATGGATTGAAAAAGGTTGAATTTGATTTGTAAAAAGTTGAATTTGATTGGGAAATAGTTCAATTTGATTTGGAAATGGTTGAATATGATGTGCAAATGGTTGAATTTGATTTGGAAATGGTCGAATATGATTTATAATTGGTTGAATTTGGAATGTAAAATGTGCTGTATTCAACACTAGCTTTTTTTATATAAAACTGACTTATTTGGAACATGGGAACGCTCATACAACTATGTGGTCTCACACTTCATGAAAAAAATAAATTGACAAACTATTAAGAAAAAAACGTTTTAAAATAAAATAGAGACATATTATCAACAAACGGCGTTCTAAAAGAAGAAAAAAAAAGAAAAAGCCGACTTTGTCCAGTGCCGGACTTCCGCCGCGGGCCGACTTTAAAGTCCCTTTATCCTCGCAAGGAGTCGCGCATCCGACTGGTTTTCAGTTTTTCATGTTTCCCAACGTCCGATCCAATATCCTTTGTGGCTGAGCAGTTCTTTGCTAAAATTGAAAAATCACCCCCCCCTTGACTTTTCCGCCAGCTGAAATGCGGAAACGGTACGTTCGGTCCGTTTGCGAAAGTTGTTTTTCCAGGTTACATTATACTTATGGTTTGTAAGGTAGAAACGTTGCGCGACGTTACGCGTAAAGTGTAACGCGATTTTTCGGCTGAATGGTTTATAGTGTGGGGATGAGTTTGGTTATGATGTGGTTGGATTTTGGATGTTTTTTTGTTGTATGTTTGTGTGTTGATGAGTATTTGGAAAATTGATCGTTAGTGAAAGTATTGATTTGGTCGTTGTGAAAATTTTCTGTAAAAATATCGATTTTTGTGTTAAATCAAATTGCTAATTTGGGGTTTTGTGTTTTTGACTGTTTTAAAAATTGAATTTTGTTATGAAAATAAGATAATTTCTTTGATATTCAATCTAATTTTTTTTTAAATCGGACGTGTTCCATAAAATATAGGACCTTTCTCAGAAATTAAAACACTGTCAAAATCAGTATACTCATACATACATATATGAGTATAATATAATAAATTTTCAAACGAAAGAAAAAAAGCTCATATTCATAATTTAAAGATATAGTTTTCTTAAAACAGCTTTTTACACTCGAAATTAAAACTTTTTACAAATCAAATTCAACATATTTCAACTCATTTGTTAAATAGATAAAGAACAAAATTTGTAAATGGTTGAATTTGATTCGAAAACGATTGAATTTGATTTGTGAAGGGTTAAATTTGAAATTCAAAACCTGTATATAAATTATTCAATCAAAATTATAATATCATTACATAATTTCAAGCATCATTTAAATTTAACTTCTGTAAATTTTTCATAAGTCAAAACTATACTTTTTTCCTCTAAAACTCCAAACTTCACTTTCATTTTAGCCTCCAAATTACAACGATATTCCATCCAAAACTTCAAACTCCACTTCCATTTTTGCCTCCATATCCCAACGATACTTTCACCCTCCAAATCCCAAACAATCTCCAAACCACCACTTCCACTTTAGCCTCCAAATCCCAACGATACTTTTAGCATCCAACTTTCACCATTCAAAGCATAATACAATCACATAAAAAAATCATCACTCCTCGAACAAACAGATTCCAAAATCATTTCAACAACCCTATATTTAGTCGACCCGAATCGGAAACATCGCAAACACGCCACCGAATCGACACCCCATATTCATAAGAGGAATAATCCCATCCCTTCAGCCGAGACTCCGAAGAGGGCATCCGAGGGATGGGGCCGTTCGGTGGCCCTCGCTAACATCATAAGGATGGTCTCTTAATCATTGTAATCACGTTTCTGCGGGACGGGCCCCGCATAACAATGCCTGCTCCGGTCCTGCGCAGAATCCTGCGGGAAAGTGCAAAAAATGCAACCGCGGCTGAAATCGCCGGTTAATTGGCAGCCCTGCTTGTTTCGGGGACGAGCCTATGATTTCCTGGCGTATGAAACCGACGTTTTGCGGTTGAAGTGAGTATGAGTAGTTGTGTGTGTGTGTTTAGGGCGTTTCCTCGTGTAGGTATGAGGGATGTATTGTATTTGTAGGTAAATAATGTAGGTCGATTTAAGGGAATATATTATAGAAATGGAATAATTTTTTGGTTGAATTGAAAAAAAAATTGATTTTTCATTAGTAATAATGTACATAGGTTGATTGATGGAAATATAGTAATAGAATAATTTATTAATTTAAATGAAAAAAATTGGGATGTTTTATTAGTAACAACGTTAGTCGATTGATAGAAAAATAGAAATGAAACAATTTTTTAGTTCAAATGAAAAAAAGGATATTTCATGAGTAATAATGTAGGTTGAATGATAGAAATTGGATAATTTTTTATTTTGAATGAAAAAAATTGAGATTTTTCATTAATAATAATGTAGGTTGAGTGATAAAATATAGAAATGGAATAATTTTTTTGTTTAATTAAAAAAAATTGATGTTTCATTGGTATGTTGATAGATGGAAATATAGTAATAGAATAATTATTAATTAAAATGAAAAAAATTGGGATGTTTCATTAGTAACAACGTTGGTCGATTGATAGAAAAATAGAAATGAAATAATTTTTTAGTTCAAATGAAAAAGATTGAGATGTTTCATTAGTAATAATGTTAGGTTGATTGATAAAAATATAGAAAGGGAATATTTTTTTAGCCTGAATTAATAAAAATAAGATGTTTTATTTGTGTTGTCGTTTTAGTCATAGGTTGGACCGATGGGAGTTCAATGTTTGATGATCATGTGACGATTTTGCATTGTGTTGTTTTGAAATTTGGAATATTCGTTGATGTTTTTTTTTTGTTAGAAGATATTTTAGAATTAGACGAACACATTTAATTTTAATTAATTTAATCAAAAGAAGAGGATATTTTCTATTTTCAATGCTATACGATAGTTTCACATTTGACATTCGTTACTGAAGGATATAAATTTCTTTTCAAATTTTTTCTAATTTTAGTGATTTTAGTACCTCAAATCAGAATACAATTCTGGGATTCCAGACATAAATTCAATTCCGAAATCCCCGAATCATTTCTCAAAGGCGATTTATTTGATGTGATCTAGAAATATCACAATTCTAAAAATGACTAATTCAATTATTTTAAAATTAAATTTTCATTCCGTATTTCGAACCTCGAAATAGCATTGTCTATTCTTTTCTTACTCATGACTTCCTTTTACAATTATCTTTAATTATTCCTGACGTACTCATTATGCATAAATTCCTATAATATTTCCGAATTCAAAACGATGAAAATCTTCAGTGACAAACAAAAGGTACAGAATGAATTTCAAAATTGCACACCCACATAATGCAGATACATTTCTTTCAGTGGATTTTCAGCATAATATAGCAAGTCTTTGGCAAGTACCTGAGGTTAGAATGGATTTTCCTTTTTCAGCAAAGGTCTGAGCTATTATGATTTTCAAAAGTTCGCAAAGTGGGCTGTCTATGTGACGAATATGCGCTGTTTTACGAATTGGACCAATTTTCAAAAGGTATTGTCACTATTATTGCACGTTTTTTGTAAAGCACATATTGGGGTAAAAATGACTGAAGATTAGATATAGATTTTTTAAGTCAAATATTTAAAGATAATTAAAAAATTAGACCAAAATTTAAAAGATTTTAAATCAATTGAATTTCATCAACTGTGATGGTTAGAAAATTTTTTACAGAAAAAATATTTTGAATTAATTTTTATATTATAAGTATAATAATAAGAAAGCTTTATTATACGTATGAGGTATTATTATGAATTTTGTAGTTTTCTAATGATTCTAAAACTTTTTTTTAAATAAGTGAATCGATTTTTTATGAAACTAACTTTTGGGATCTATTATTTTGAAAATAATTCGAATCATATGGCAATATTATATATGAAAATGAAAAAAAAAAAAATCACAAGTACGAAATTTCGCGAAAGACATTTCCACAGAAAATTTCCTCGCCTTAAAAACACCTACACTGAACAAAAGCAATACAAATATTTACGACGAATTGAAAATTCGCAACAAACAAAACATCCATGTTATTACCTTGTGCGAATGTAGCGATACGACAACCAATTACCGAGTCAATAACGAATGAAAAATAATATAAAAAAAATCGTCACACCCAAAAAACGCGCAGATTCATCTTTTATATTTTCCCGGTATGTAAATGACTAATTTTCTGGTTCGATGGGGCGTGCGGTCGTAAAAGTTACGTCCGCACGTTTTTGATGGGTTTTTATTACGTTATCTCTGGGTCATCCGGTAGTCGGGAAAACAGTGAAAAATCGGGGGAAATTCCGCGCATTGAAAACCGCGCCGTTTCTGTGCGTTTCGAAAAAGTGCGGTGAGTAGTTTTTTTTGTTGTATTTATATTTCAGTATACCGAAAACTTTTTTGCATGGTTTCGAAATAATAAGGTTCAAAGAAAATGAACCATTTTTTTTTCACTTTAACACGGTATAAAAATAATAAAAATCATGTATTATATTGTTATATAATACCACAATGGTAAGATCTGGAGCAGGCCAGTAACCAGTGGCGGATCCAGGAAATTTGCAGGGTGGTGGGAAATTTCTAATTTTCAATACACTTTTATTATGAATAAAAGATTCACTACTGTATGATTTATTTCAAGGATAAGATATTAGAGATTATTTCATTTAAAATATGAAGTTGATTCCGCCACGCTATTTTGACGCCACTGTACTTCGCACGCGGCTCAGTCGGCGTGCCCAAAAAAAGAGTCCTTTAATTTCAAAATCGATAAGAATAAAATTTTTTATAAGATTATTTTGCAATTCCTTGAAAGTTATATATATATATATCGTTGAATTGATAAAATAGAACTGAAAACACGGTACTATGTTTATTTTACACTCAAAAATTGACAGTTATGTTTGATCGATCATATCGATAATCAATAAATGGCGACATACTGGCGTCTATTTTATGATATCTATCAGACTATCATCGTCCGAATAATAAATTTAATTTAAATGATTATTTTGCAATTCCTTGAAAATTTGTATCGAATGTACTTATCTGTATCACTTGATAATTTTTTTTAGTGAACATCGACCATATATATCGTTGAATTGATAAAATAGAACTGAAAACACGGTACTATGTTTATTTTACACTAAAAAATTGACAGTTATGTTTGATCGACCATATCGATAATCAATAAATGGCGACATACTGGCGTCTATTTTATGATATCTATCAGACTATCATCGTCCGAATAATAAATTTAATTAAAAAGATAATTTAACTTTAAACATCACTCAGATTTTATCAAAATTACGATGGTGTTTCAATGTTCAAACAAACACTTATGAAAACATAAAAGAAAAATTATGATATGTTTTGTAATATTTTTCAAATTAAATCTAATTTAACCGAAAAATGAATTATGTAACAAAGTGAATTTTTTTGAATCAAGCCCTCCATGACATTTTCCAATCAATCTACAATTATATTTATTCATAATTTAATTCATTCAATTATTACATGATTGCACGTATTACGTCACGATTTCTATAGTATTGAGTTATTTCATAAGTTTATTCAATTTCAACATATATACGTTAGCAAAAGATGCAATAACAATGTTCTTCTATTCATAAGTTAGTTGTAAGGAACTCATTGTAGAACGTAAGTTGACTCGCCGCCGTTCGCACGATAACAAATCAATATGATCATTATAAACAACATCCTGAGGCAGATAGATCATACGTGAAAATAACCGAAATAATAAAAAGCTTTAAAAAGCCGATGAAAGCTGCAGTTGCGTATTTAACAATCCAAAAAAGGTGAATCGTACATCACAACAACATCAATAAAGTAACGTTATCTTGGAAATCGACTTTCTATAGTAAGAACAGAAATTTCCAAAGTAGACGAAAGATAATCGGTCAGCTGCATTTTATACCCGATGAGCAAAATGGTCTGCTAACACCGGCAATACAATAAATTTTTTTTACCAAAAATATGTATGTATATATGTATGCGTTCTTAAACCCAGAATCCGAATTTTAAATATAATGTTTATGTGAAAAGTTATGTAAATCTCTAGGGTGGTGGCAATCGACCTTTTGCCACCACTGTGGATCCGCCAGTGGGTCAGTATACAATTATTTAATAGTTATTAAATAAATAAATCAAAATTTTTTGATGATTTTACATGGCAAAATTTTTCTACATTACACATTTTTTATAAAGTATATTTGGATGGAAGTTCTATCCAATTATACTAATGGAAACTATCTTCAATTTTATATGGTCACCATATTTTTTTTTAACGGTAGTCTCCGGAACGTATCTCCCGTGTAAAAAGTGAATTGGGTATATTTGGAAAAGTGTAAGTAGTAATTTTTTTTGTTCAAAATAAGGGTTAATTTTCATAGAGAGCATGAAAATTTATTTTTACTTTCACTCTTACGCTTGTCGTAGATTTCAAACGAATTTGATCAAAATTTTTGATGTTTTTTTTTTTTTACAAAATTTTAACTTTTGAATTCTCGTATAAATTCAACACTTCACATAATTTTAAATATTCAAATATTCCGAAATTGAAAGTGCTAAAAAAAGAAAAATTATTTTGTTACATTCTAATCTCTGATATTTAACTTTTTTTTAATTTTTCACAAAAAAACCACATCCTCATCGAATCCACGACTCGTCACATATATGTATATTATACAAAGGGCTCTGATTTTAATATGAAACATGAAAAAAAAAACGACGCACCAAAACCGAAAACAACACCCGCATATACATATATATTAAAAGAGAAACGGATAGTGAAAAAGAGAGAGGGAGAGAGGATCAGCCTCAAACAAATAATGATCTGTATAACGAGCAGACCACAATTAATGAGGGTAATCCCGAAAAAGTTTGCCCGCGGCCCTTTCGGCCCTGTTCCCTTTTGCCGTTGTTATCGCTTGACCCGAACGTGTCTTAATTAATCAACAGCCTGAAAAAAAATATTGCACAATATTCCCGTTTTTTTCAGGTCTGGAAATGTTCAAGAGTCACGGCGGGTCGTCAAAGATTTTTTGCGTTTGTATTTTATTTATAATAATCAATTTTTGAATTAATAACGAAAGTTTGGAGATCTTAGGTTTCGTCAATATCTACAGTGGAGGGTTTACTTATATACAGTAGAAATTCTTGACCTGAAGTTCAGGGGCTTATTTTGAAAAATATTTTTTTGTTGAATTATTAATTTTTCTAAACCAATTCAATAGACAAAATGAAATTTGAATCAAATTCTGAAGAAAAAAAAGCGTTTGTTTGTACAAAAGCAAATTTTAATTTAAAAAATTACAAGTTTATCATTTATTGTATGAAATTAACTTTTATTATATTTAGTAATAATAAAGGATAAAATTATCACCTATAGCATCAATATTTTCTAATTTTATTGATTTATGTGTAATGAAGGGGTTGAGAATGAGTTCCTATATATTTATATATGTATTGGACCCGACAAAAAATTTTGAAGCCTCGAATCCCTAGCAAAGTAAATCCGTCTATACAGTGAGGTAGTGATAATCTTAAAATCTAAAGATAGTCTCAAAGTTCTATATGCAAATTCGAATCAAACCATATCATTACCAAAGTAATCTATGAGCGTTACCACAAAAATTTATAAAAAATTAAAAAAAAAAGACTTTCACCACATCGCCACGACGAACGTGGGGCTCATCGCCAAAACCCAATACCCATCCATCATCGGCCATTCACGGCAACGCATGCACGAGCGGGAAAGAAGTGGCCCCCTCGCACTCCAGTGGCGTACGTAGACACGCTACGAGTGTCGCGCGAGAGTGCCCCAAAGTGGCGACTCCTATTTCCCGCGAAGCCTCCTCACCAGAGGCCAAGTCCTCGTGCCTTCAGAGAGACGACGGCCAAAAGTGGCACCGGGAGGGAGGGGAGGGGGATGATGGTAAGCGGGCGGGGGGGGATGAGACGAAAGGGGCGCGGGGGGGGGGAATTAGGCAGCGGTCTCTTCGACGAGTGGCGCTCGTTTATTTCCCGAGCAGACTGAGGAATGCCGCGACGGAGGAACGTGACCTTTTGCCTCTCGTCGTCGGCGTAATTGTCGCGAAAAACGGATTACTCGAGGGTTTTTGCGAGTTGGCGGAGTTGAGCGGAACGGTGCGGTCCGAGGGTTTGGCGCTAGGTGGCGTGATGGTGTGGAAACGTGTGGTGAGGCTCGATGGCGTGACGGATGGTTTCGGTGCGATGGGGTGTGATTTTGTATAGTTTCATAATAATAATAATAATAATAATAATAATAATAATAATAATAATAATAATAATAATAATAATAATAATAATAATAATAATAATAATAATAATAATAATAATAATAATAATAATAATAATAATAATAATGATAATGATAATGATAACAACAACAATAACAACAACAATAACAACAACAACAACAACAACAACAATAATAATAATAATAATAATATATAAATACACAAATAGCATGGTTCGGAATGATGTGATGTGACTTGATGTTGTACTACCCATGCAAAAATATGCGATTTGACTTGATATTGTATTATACTATGCGAAATGTTGCGATGTGACTTGATATTGTATTATGCGAAATTATGCAATGACGTGCAATTTTATATACCTATAGTATCGTTTTAAATATAATAAAGTAATTAATATTGATCAATTAAATAGGGATAGAGTTCAATACGATCCTGCTTGACTCGATTTTGTACTGTACGAAATAATGCGATGTAATTCGATATATTATAATGCGAATGATGTGATGTGACTTGATATTGTACTATGCGAAATGATATGATGATGCAATTTTATATAGTGTCGTGTTAAATAAATATGATTAAGTATTAACTAACACATCATATGGAATATCCCGCAATTTTAAATGATATTCACATTCACGATATTCATAATTGTCGAACTGAAATTTCATTCAAACTTCAAAAACAAATCCCCAATAAAATAAAATCCAAACCAACACCCCAAAGAAAATATTATCCTTCGACAGTCGATTAATCCACCAAGACGTCGGATGGACCCAACACACGCACTACAACGGCCATGCCCCTTTGTCTCTAATTTACTCGCGTTAAAGGCGTCTCGTTTATATCCCTTATAAATATTTTAAATGGGGATAATTCGATTAGGACTCGAACCCCAATCAAGTGCAAATTGACAGCGTGAATAATTGATTTACTATCTCTCTTCGTTTTCCTTATGCTATCCCCTTTATATATATAATATATGTATATAATGTCGTGGTGTCCTCTTACCCTCCAGGATGGAGCCCTTCTGTGTATTTTTTTATGATTTAATTCGATTTGTATGCGGAAAACCGCATCTCGAAGAATCGGATTTGACTGTATGAATATTGATCGGCATTGAAAGAAGTGGTAATTAAATATTGGAACGAGAGTCGTTCTTGATTGAGGTTTGTTTAGTTAAAAAATTTACCAGTAATTCTCCCATGACTGCGTAAGATAAAAGTAATGATGACTTACCTGAAACAATAAAAAAAAATATTAATAAAATCATATTGAAATTAAAAATTATATTGACAAAGGTGTTAAAGTGAATCGAAAATGAAAGAAATTTCGAAATGATTTCGGTTTTTTTTTAGTATTATATGTTGATATTTTTCAATAGATATAATCTTTAGGGTATGCGCTGCATTTATTGCATCTATAGGCCGCACGCCACTGATACAATAATATGTTTTATAATATTTTCATTATAAAATTATAAAAAAAATTGAATATGATGTTTTTTTGAAGATTTATTTTTTTAGAATTTTTTCAGATAGAAAAAAAACATTATATTAAACAATAAAAATAAAAATAACTATTGATAAAATTCAAATAATTAGAAACGCATTAAAACAGAATGCAATGCTGCAATGGCGTATGAAACACACAAATCCAAAAGCGTTTCGTTTTGCGGCTTTCGGGAAAACGCTGAAGCCAGAAATTCAGAGTTTTTCACGCACCGTCAAACAATCCGACCGTAACTTTTAATGTGATTGCTTTACTGAAAACGTACACAGATTTTATATAAATAATACAAGAAGTACCACACACGAAAAGAGCAAATTTAATACGAGAACCGAAAGATATACGGTTCATTCTGATATTTTTATGTATGAAATTTATTTATAATATAAAAAAACTGAATCAACAGAGTTTCCTCTTATAAAGAAATATGAAAATAATGCACTCACTAGACACGTATGAGTCTCATTTTCCGTATAAATTATAGAGCGGTGCACAAGGAAGGGTTTTTCGGCGGGAAAACTTCGGAAAACCCCCCTCCTTTGTCGATGAAAAATTCAACGGTTCGCCGGAAAATTTGGATCTAAGTCGACTTTGTACGGGCATAGCTCACATGCCGGTTTAGACTCGGAAGATCAAATGGATTCTAAGGGGAAACCGCATCAAATACGTGGCCTGGCGCATAAGGGGTTCGAAATTATTTCGTAATCGACATTGTTAAATTTCAAAATGTCCGTAAGGTCGATTCTCGATATGTAAAATAGTAAAAGCGATTTTTTGTGAAATAAAACAATATTTGATGTTAAAAGGAAACAACGCCATGCAGAGGCTCGATTAGCGCAACGAACGTTTGCCCTCTAATACCGCAAATGGATATTTCCTTCGCTTTCCCATTTTCCATTTTCAACTTTTCCGGACGCAGACGAAACGTAAACAGTACACATGGCTGAAACGTAGACAAAAATGAAAAACGTAGGTATATTTTGGAATACGGGCGTTTTGTACATCGAGCGAAAAAAAATTTCAACCGAAATCTTCAACAACAGCAAAAAATATCAACGTATGATATAATTTGTTTTCATTTTTAATACTAATAACTTTCAGGATGAAATACATTATTTAAATAGTGTTTTCTCGTTCCATATATGCGACATGTGTTCATGTAAATGGAACAAATGTAGACCACACATTGCAAAATTACCGTGCCAGTTTATATTATAAATAATATAAACGTTTTGATACAAAATAGTGAATTTTTACTTATATTATGTTTCCAAATCCAAATGCGTATATCTAACGCTTATTATTGCATCAGGGTGAAGCTCCATAATGAACATAAGCATGAATATGAACATTGATAGTGTATGAGTGGATTTTTCAAATGTTCACATCATGAAATCTCACCCGCTGAAATTAGGTACATAGAGAGCATGAGTCTCGAAACGTTTCATGTGTTTTCATTCTAAACAGTTGGCACTGAAATGAAAACAGCAGCCTTAAAAAAGTATCTTTTCATATAAATTTTCAATTCAATGATTATACAGGTAGTCTTCGACTTTCGACGGTTCGAAAAAATAAACTAAACATATGTATTTCAATAATTTTCGTAATGTCACACAACTACGTCAAAAATCTAAACCAAATTGAGTTGAAAAAAAATATGTTGAAAAAAAATCGGGCAAAACAGTTCGAGAACCATCCCAATATAACCCAACTACATCAAACGTCTAACCTGACTAGGGTTGAAAAAAAATGTTTGAAAAGAAAATTTTTCAGCAAACACAGTTCGATAACCATCTCATAATAACCCAATTTCACTAGACGTCTAACTCGACTAGGGTTGAAAAAATATGCTTGGAAAGGCAAAAAATTTCAGGTTACATATTTCAAGAACTATATTATTTTAACCCAACTATGCCAGACTTCTAACCTAACTAGGGTTGAAAAAATATATTTGAAAAGAAAAATTTTCAGCCAACACAGTTCGAGAACCATCTCATAATAACCCAACTTCACCAGATGTCTAACTCAACAACGGTTGAAAAAATATGCTTGGAAAGAAAAAAAATTCAGGCAACACATTTCAAGAAATATCTTATTTTATCCCAACTATGCCAGACTTCTAACCTAACTAGGGTTGAAAAAATATATTTTAAAAGAAAAAAAATTCAGTTAACACAGTTTGAGAACCATCTTATAATAACCCAACTTCACCAGATAAAGAACTTCACTCGACTACGGTTGAAAAAATATGCTTGAAAAGAAAAAAAACATTCAGGTTACATATTTCAAAAACCATCATAATGTAACCCAACAATGTCAGACTTTTAACCTAACTTGGATTGAAAAAAAAAATTTTGAACCAACGCATTTCAAGAACCAACCCAATATAACCCAACAACGTTAGACGTCTAACCTAACTAGCTAACTAACCTAAGATCTTGTTTTATATGTATAAAAGTTAAGTTTGATTTGTATAATGTTAGAGATAATAACCTTGATAATGTAAATATTTAATTGTAATGTGTATAAGATTTCTTTTGTTGTTTTGGATTGATAAATATGAAAAAAAAAAAAAAAAAAAAAAAAAAAAGAATTATAGGACCAATAGTTTAGATGGTGTAAAAGATGAATGAATGTTCCTTGAGGAATGGACGTATGATTGATTGGTGTGACTGCGACTAAATATGAGTTTTTTTAAGTAGTTTAATAATGAAATTAGGTTAGAAGATTAAAAATAGGTAGGAGTTAGCAACCTCGAATATAAGCACGAGACATGGGGAAAAAAAAAAAAAAACCTAACTAGCGTTGAAAAAAATAATTTCAGCCAACACAGTTCGAGAACCATCCCAATATAACCCAACTACGTCAAACGTCTAACCCGACTCCCCGAAGCCAAAAGGTGATTCCCAAAAGGAGATGCACTCTGCGACGCCTCTCGAATTTCAAACGGCCATGTTTGCTCTGAGGTCCGACCCGTCGGGAATGCGGTGTTCGATGCGATATTAAAAAGTCCCGGATGTCGTTTCGGGTTTGGGCGGGAACGATAAAATTTGAAAATGCCCAGCTCGTGCCGAATCTGCGGCGAGTTCGGCACTGGTCAATTTCCTGGCCATGCTCCGGATTGTCTTTTTTTTTGGAATGGTTAGAATCGGTCTGATTATATAAGGGTCGTGGAATGGATTGTGTTTTGTTGATTGATGGTAGTTTTTGATCTTTGAATTTTCCGGGAATATTGAAAAATTTGGTTTGAAAGGAAAATATTGGATGAGGTTGAATAGTGGGTATGAGTGTTGTTTAGGGGGGTCAAATTTACTGAAATTTTCATTTATTGGTAATCCGGTATTTTTTTTACTGATTATTGGTGATCGGTTAATTAAATGTTGTATAAAAACTGGAAAAATAGAGGAAAAAAAAAATGAATCCTCAATCACCCGGTATTTCTTCAAAAATATTTTTCAAAAAGAAAACCGCATGCTTAAATGAATTTTTTTTCAAAAATACTCGAAACACAAAAAAAGGGTATAAATATATTTTATTTACCAATGAAAGTTAAAATTTATTAAAATTATTGAGCTATTATTTGGGTTATATACAGGTTAACCAATAAATGACGCAAATTTTCCTAGATCATACGGAAATGTATAAACTTTAATATGGACTCATGATTTTTTTATATTCATACTCAAGTTTTCGCTCATTATGGAGTTTTACCCAAAAAAAAATGGATGAGCAATGCATAATATGATCTTGCATCAATAGTTTTGCTTTCTGATATACTTACATATGAAAATATGAACATAATAGTTAAAGAAAACGTATGTTGATTCATTTAACATTCTCACGCTTATTATGGGGTCAAATCTTCCAATTGAATTTTAAAAATCGATTGATATAGAAAAAATACTGATTGAATCAAATATAAAAAAAATGTTATAAAATAGTCATCAAAGAGGGAAAAAATGCAATTTTCACGCGCTTTTCCGGCCGCACTGTCGTTTAATTAAATTCAAATTGGAAAATTTGCATTCGATGGATTTTAATAACGGCACAAACAAAGCCGAAACAACTTTCGCCCTTAAGGGCAGAATGTTAATAGAATTTCGAAAGTTTCGCCGGAGGAAAATTTCGTACGAATTTTCTCGGAAGCACTAAATCACAGCTCGAGAGTCCTCGTTAAATATTCAAAGGACTACTTCCGGTCTTCGCCATAGGTCCTGTCCATACTTTCGTCTGCACTATGACCCCAGATAGTCCAAAGACACTTTGGAGGATTTCGCAATATTTGCAGGTTTTTCTTTTGAAACGGTAAGAAATAATATTTCCCATTATTCGGTTTTGGATGAGATTTTTATAAGGAATTTAGAATCAGAGATATTATATTGAAGTAGTATTCTTAAATAAATATTGTTCGAAAGGGGAGCCGAGTCTTTTTTTTATTTTTAGTGAAAATATATGATGAAAAAATTCGTATGAATAGTGCAAAAATGGAAATTATCGTTTTATCAATTTGAAGGTGATAAGAGTAACTTTACTCTTACTCCATAGTAAGAGTATGAGTATGTTTGTAAGTTATTATTTATAATTATTATATTAAAAAAAAATTATACCTTTTTAGAAATTTTGCATCAAAAATAAAATTATCATTTAAGTTGTATCGATTTTATAATACATGTCACAGTTCAAGTATAATATATTTTCAGTCCATATATTACATATAATGTTTGTTTGGTTATTTATTTAATTGTGTTCATAAAAGTACAAATGATAAATGCAAAATAAAATCAAACAAAAAGTAAAAAAAAAATACAATGTTAAATTATGATAAATGAAAAAAAAATGTAAATAAAAAAATCAATCTCACTTGTCAACGTATAAAATTGACAGTAGGTAATGGAAATACATAATAATAATTATAAAATATATAAGCACTTCATCACACATCACTTTCAAAATATACACCTACCAGTAAAGTGTATTCAGAATATGAAATCTCTGTGAAAATATACTTTTACTTTCACTATAACTACTTCACTATACTTCACTATAATTCACTATACTTCACTATACTTCACTATACTTCACTATACTTCACTATACTTCACTATTCTTCACTATACTATACTATACTATACTATACTTCACTTTGCTATACTTTACTATACTATACTTTACTATACTTTATTTTTTTTCACTGTACCACATACTCACTCATGAATTATTGTTGTATAACATTCAAAAGTTTTAAAATACCCCAATAAAAAAATATATAAAAAAATAAACCATAAAACAATCTAGCAATCAATTACAACTGTATACGCTTACGCTTACGCTTAACCCCCCTTAAGTACTTCGTCCTTACGAAATCGACATCGGGAATCGTAACCACAATAGGAACTTAACTCATGTTGGAATCCAACGAGGAATTTTCAATAATGGCATCGCATCGTTAACGACCACCGAACGTGGTCCAGAGACGCACTTTCGCGACCCTAATCGCTCTGCGATGGGTCAAGTGCAATTCCGGCGCGAAAATTTTCGAAAGATTTTCCCATTTGAATCATCGCGTTGTCGATGGCGTTTGTGTAATGGAATATTTCGTTTTGCGCTCGATTTTTCCTTTCGAAGGGAGTGTAAAGGAAAAGTCGAAGGGGTCAAAGTTTTTCCTGAAGAAAATACGATGACTGCAATAAAATCGGCGAAGCGTAAACGTGTAATTTCTCATGTCGATTTCCGGAAGAGCTGCAAAAAATATTGTATATAAAAAACGATATGTATAACTGAAATAGTGTTTTTGAAACGGAAAGTTGCGTATATTCATTTTTGGTTCCAAAAAAACGGTTTGATTTTGTATATACAGTTCAGATGTCGGCGATTTTTAATGATTTTTTTCCATTGAGGAATTTGGACATTTCCATGATTATGTATAACATGTATTTAGAAAAAAAAATTTCAGCTTAAACAAAGTGTCAATAGATGTCAGGATAAAAATTAGAATATTACAAGTTCTACAGTAAACAAGATGAATCTTATTGTAGATAGAGTTTTTAGATATACTGATTTTGACGAAATTAAAGATAACGTAAACACACTAGCAAATCTTTAAAATTCCATCCCTTTTCGGTGAAACGGTGAAAATATATAAAATTTTAACTAGCGGTACACAAAACATGTGACAGCGATACGTTTATTTACCTGTTAAAATTGGCAAGCAGTGACCCAGTAAAATTGAAAAACTATTTAATAAACACAGACGATACTGGCATACTCTTTTGGCTATAGTAACATATTATGGACAGTTAAATAAATTAAAAGCCTTACAAGAATCAAATATTGTTTAAAAAAATTTTGACAGTATCTTTGAAAATGTGAATCAAGAAGACTAAAACGTATTTCATAAAACAGCAAAGAGATTTTGTGACTACAAAATATTTATTTACCTGTAGAAATTGATAAACAGTGACCAAGAGAAATTTAAAAAAAATTCGCTAAAACAGATGATGGTGATAATTGAATAAACTAAACGTATTAGAATCATATATTGTTTCAGAAATTTTAGACAATGTCTATGACAAAGTGAATCTGAATGGTCAAAACGTATTTCATCGAGCAGCAACCAACAATTGTGACTATGACACTTTCATTTACCGGAAGAAATTGAATAACGGTAACCAAGTGAAATTAAAAGAAAATTTACTAATTGTAAAACAGACGATAGTAAGTAATATACCTTTGATCGTGGCAGCAAATTACAGTTAATTGAATAAACTAAAGTACGTATAAGAATCAAACATTGATTCAGAAATTTTAGACAGTTTTAGACAATGTGAATTGGAAAGGGGAAAACGTATTTCATAAAGCTGCAAACATATTTTTTCACTACGATACGTTTATTTTCCTGTTGTATTATTTTGAAGTACTAGTTTTAAGATAATTATTATCAATTGATCTATTTGTTTCAGGATTGAAATTTTATTAAATGATATTGTATTTATCTTAATCGCGATATGTCAAAAATCAATCATTTTTTAATCTTCGTATTATCGATCAAGAAAAACACGAATGATTAATACCAAGTTTCATATAATCTTTCCGACATTGATCAATTGATTTATTATATACGATTTTGTTAGTTAAATAAAAAAAAAACGAGATAATGATTAAATTATTACTAAAAATAGTTTTTCAGGTCTAAATATGTTTATTTTTTTTTTGATTTAATCATTAAATGTCGAATTTTGTTACATCAAAAAACGAACTATTAAAGATAAAGGTAATAGGTATTAACGCGTACATCGTCGATTGTCGTTGGCATATTTTTCTTCTAGTCAGAGCAGGGGCGGCTCGTGACTTTAAAGACAGGTGGGGCACAAGGTGCAAAGGTCACCCCCCCCCTGATTTTTTCCTCGAAAAAATAAAAATATACTTTTAATATTGTACATATATGCGTCGATGCAACGATTTTACTTTGTAACACGACTGAAATTTGGAAAAATACACATAGTGGCTTAAAATTTTATTTTTCTTTCCGGGAATTGTAAATAGTATGTTATATGAGAAATATTTAAAGAACTCATGAAAATTTGTATAATCGAAAATAATTTTTTATTTGAATAATGTAACATTTAATTCTTCAAAATATATTTTTAATCAAATCAATTTTTTCGTCGGTTGATATTTTAGTCCTTAAATTTTCAAATATTATAATATTGCCAATCCTTTTTTATCGCGGTTCGACGTTAACTATATGTATTTCAAAAACTTTTCTGCAAAAGCAAATAATTTGTTGCCGTCAATAGATAATATAATATGTATTATCTAGCTGGACAAATAAGATAAAAAACTTGAAAATTCTGGATTATGTGCTTCATGTACGTTTTCTATATTTTAAAATGTTTCATTGTAAAGTAATTTTAATATTTTTAATTTGACAAACATTTGAATATCGACGGGTTCATAGAACTGATATACGATTGTGACATATGTACATTTAGCATCAAATTGTATTATATAATAATTCGCAATATATAATATTATAATTATTCATAATAATGGACGATGAGACGGAATTCGGGAAAACGATGTTGAGAAGCTTAAGCGTTGATAATGTAATATTTATATTGAGTATTGCTGTAATGAATTTTTTACTAAATAAATATAAATTTGAAAAGCAAAATTTTTACCCAGTTCGTCATATTATTTCGAAGTATCAATTTTAAGATAGTTATTATCAATTAATCTATTTGCTTCGAGATTAAAATTTAATTAAATTATATTGTATTTATCTAAATCGCGATAAGTCAAAAATCGATCATTTTTTAATCTTCGTATTATCGATCACGAAAAACAGGGATGATTAACACAAAGTTTCATATAATCTTTTCAACATTAATCAATTAATATATTAAATACGATTTTGTAAATTCATATAAAAAAACATGTTTATGATTAAATTATTACAAAAATTAGTTTATAAGACCTAAATATGTGTAGATTTTTATAAATTTAGTCATTTAGTCATTTATTGCATATTTGTACATTTTGGTAAATCGTTATCATTAAATATTATATTTTAATATATAATATATTAAATACATATTTTATTAATATTATTTATTGATTATTGTAATTAATTGTTTGAAACTTTTCGATGAATTGGTTCACCTTGAAAAATGGTGTACGTGTTCGAAAAATGTTCTTACTGATAAGCCATGAACATACACGTACGTTGATGATTTTATCTATATTTATTTATCTTTAAGCAACCCACTTCAATATCAATCATTTCTGTAATATATTTTAAAATATATTGACAGCTTTATCAAATTTAACACTCAAGGTAAGCGGCGAATGACGCAGCCAGCAAATAGATGGCCTTAAATTATTTGCCAAATGTCTCAAGTTTGTGAAAAAATGACGATTTAAGAAAAATTTAAAGCATATTATAAAGTCGAAGGAGATTCTTGTTTGGACCAAGCTTGACGATTTCAAAAATGTTCATATTAGTAAGGGTCAGGGCCGGATTAAGAGGGACGCAATTATGGTACTGTGAAACTGGGGGGGAGGGGGGGTGGAATTATATAATAAATATAATAAAATATATTTGCCTGCCCATATTTTTTCTAATATCATATATTTATTTACTAATTTATCCCTCAAAATAACTTTCAAATGATGGATAATTTCACTTTAAATATATTTAGATAAACAAGATCAGAAGTGACAGAAAATATTTTTTCAAAATTTTCTAATAAAAATAAAACTACAGAAAAAAATCATATTTTGTTTTCATGTGATATTTTTCATTTCATTTAATCTAACTCCGTTCAATAATTTGAAAATTCAGCGGTAGATATTAAAATTTTATGAAAATAATAAATAAATATTTTCAAAACGGTTTTTTTAATTTATGATTTTTTTTTAAACAAAATCAGGGGGGTACCCCCCCCAAATTAATTTTTGTCTAGGATGCCATTTACCCTAGCTCCGGAACTGGTTTGAGTCACCATATGGTATCTTAACTGGAGATATGTACGTATTATATATCCCTTTTTTAATAAAAAAAAGGATTTTTATTGTTTTTTTTATGTAATTATAATCGTTATATATTTTAAAAATGATTTTATTTAAAAAATAAAATAATGGAATTTTATGCAAAATACTTTAATATTATATAATTTTTATTAAAAAAAAAACATGATTTAGTTTAATTTCAAAACAAATTTCCCTATTTCACGACCAAAATCACCAATTTGTCCTCATTTTATCATTTTTCGTATGGACACCCTACACAGGCCAATTTACGGCCCACGGACGATCCGAGAGATGCATTTCGCACTTCATCGCTCTGGTCCTTTGCCAATTTCTATACTATTTTATCAAAAAAATTCTATCTTTTTGGTTCCACTTCATTTCTGAAAACAAGGATGGACACACGCACGGAAAGAGGGGGAAACTTGTCCCCGGAAACTATATTTCATCCATGGATATTTATCATGGTGACCAGCAATAACCGATCAGGATACGCAGGGGGGGAGGGTGCAGGGGTTTCAGCGTCCAGTTCCAGAATTGGATTTTGCTGAAAGATGACGTCGTAAAAGGTGGAAAACTGAACTGAAACTGTATTTTAATTCAAGAAAAAATGTTCGTTTCGGAATTTCAAATACTGAATGTGATGAATTGTCGATGTTTATGGTCAGATTTAAATTTGTTTCGTGTATCAGAATACATTTTAAATTAGTTAAAAACAATCAATTAGAACGTAGGGGAAACTTGGGTAATTCCGTGATATTAAGCGTCCGTTATCATTATTTTGTATTCTGATATGAAATTATTTTAAAAGAGTTCATTATCATAAAGCTTCTAGATTCTATTATATTTCATCAAAGTATTATATTATTTGGATGTTTTAACAACATTATCAATTTTGTGTGACGTCCCAAATTATTAAATGTGATATATCTAATTTCGTGATACGACGTTCAATTTAAATTTATAATTCTATCATATCCATCCCTATAGATATTTTAATGAAAGGAAAATGATATAAAATTTTATATATAACTCTATTCTATTTATTGATAATAAAAATATTTTTTTATGTGAAACAAAAGTCTTTAATCACCTTCAGTTTTCTATTATCAGTAATTACGCAGATCAAAAAACGATCCATCACCGACCAAACGAAATTTAGATAAAAATCGTTTAGTTAAACTTTGATCCTATAATAAATAGATTAATTGATTATCAATAACTATAAGCACATTTCAAAGTGCAAATAAAACATTGTAAAAGATTAATATTTCGGAAAACGTTCAGCAATTTTTATGTACTTATCAAGATAACTAGATTATTTATCAATCGAAAAATAAAAATAGGGAAACCCGGATAAATCCGTTAATTTTTTGAAATATTATATTACTAACGTATTATCAAGAATTTTACTTTATTCGGACTATCACGGATTTGTCCGGGTTTCCCCTATTATTATTTTTCGATTGATTAATAATCTAGTTATCTTGATAAGTACTTAAAAATTGTTGAATGTTTTCCGAAATATTAATCTTTTACAATGTCTTATTTGAACTTTGAAATGTGCTTATAGTTATTGATAATCAATTAATCTATTTATTATAGGATCAAAGTTTAACTAAACGATTTTTATCTAAATTTCGTTTAGTCGGTGATGGATCGTTTTTTGATCTGCGTAATTACTGATAATATTATAGAAAATTGAAGGTGATTATAAAAATTTTATTCTTATAAAAAACAATACTTTTATTTTATTTTTATTTCATCATCAAATTAACCAGATTTTTATAGGAGAATAAATCTGCTCGCAACAATCATAATTGAAAAAGTCATTTTTAATATTCAATTTGTATATTTTTTTTTGTTAAGAAGGAATATATTTTTTTTTAATGGGAGGAGTACTGTCACATACCCCTCCACCTCTTTTTTTCCCTGTTTTTTATTATCCAGGGTACTAACTCCTACCTCAATTTAAAGCTACTAACAACTAATAGGCTACCTATAAGCTAGTATGAGCCGCAGTCATACTTCCTCTAGGGTCATACATCCTCTAGGTTCATTCGATCATTTTTCTTTTAACTAAACTAACTTTACTTTAATCAATATGCAAATTCTTTAATATTATTCTTAAACTGAAGCCCATCAAAGGTAACATATAAAATTTTACAGTATACAGACAGCATTATAAACAATATAAATAAGAATAAAAATGAATACAATAATGCATCTTAAAACTAACGGTAGAAGAAATATGTTTGTTATCTTTACGAAATAATTTTATTTTTGTATTAACAAAATTGTTTATAAGTCTATTATAATTATAATATTATATAATTTTTATTAATTATCAATAATTTTTATTTTCATTTCTTTATATGTACATTTTTATTTTATTTTTTTTTATTTAAAAAAAACATTGAACATTTCAGAAAAGTCTGTTCCGATCAAATTTTTTTTTTTATATACAAATATTATATTCTTTTTATAAAATGAGTATTTATTCAATTACAATTATTATAAAGAAAACTTAGTTCTCGATAAGTTGTAAAATAATAAAAAAAAAACATTTTCAAGCATCAATGAACGATCAAATTTCACACAAATTATAACCCGATATGATAATTGAAAATTTGCGGATTGGAAAACAGTGCTTTTTTCGAAATTACAATATAAATTTGATAGTGGATGAATATACGCTGTTCGGTGAAAATTAACAATGAAAATTTACATAGACCGCTTTTCCGACGCTTTTCCCAGGAGAAATTAAAAACGTGAAAAAGATGTAAACGGGCTTCACGTTAAACTTGGAAACGGCATAAGTTCCATATATGTTGTGTCCATATTATCAAAAAAATTATTAAATATTCGCATATGTTGTTCTTTAAAATGATATGTGAAAATTAATTCATTACGTTATATAATATATATATATTTTATGAATGTTTGAGAATCTCATCCATTTTAATATCAATTTTTTTATGGATCGAATGATTGATAACTTATTTTTATCTATGAAATACACGTTGTTCACAAAATTTGATTTTTTTATAAAAAAAATAAAATAAAATTTTATGTATACATATATATGGTTAAAATATTATTCAATAAAATATAATTGTTTTAATATAATGTTATAAAAGTTTACATAATTTTTTTAACAAATTTTTGTTTAATAATATTATATTAAAATTTATAAGTATCAAATTTTTATCAATATAAACATCCACATTAGTATAAAATATAAAAAAGTATATATTTTTTTATAACTATCGATTAAAAATAGTTCATTTTTAATAAAATCGCAAAGTTGGATTTTTTTTTAAATTTTATTAGACATTTTTAACACCCCAGTTTTGATAAGAAGTTAACCATTTTTATCGATTACCGAATTTTAGTCAGTGATCGATATTTCGTGCTAGTGATAACTTGTGATTTCACATTCATCGCTGATGGGAAATTCTGCACTTTGGAAATCCTTCATCTTTTCGTTGTTTGACAAAATGTGAGTACTTTTTATTGATTACGCGTCAAAAAACTTAAATCGATTAAATTTTAAAAGTTTATGCGAAATGTAATTGAATTGGATTATAAATACAATAGTTATGTTTTCATTTAATTTTTAAACAAAATAAATTAATGGTAATGTTGCAAATCGTTTTCACTTTGGTAGGTTTTCAAGATATTAACCCATTACCTGCCAATTTTTTATTTTCGTTCTTTCTGGGATATATGTATTATTTCTTACTAAAAAATAGGTTTGGTAAAATATTTTGACAAAAAAATCACTTTTCATCGAAAAAGATGGGTTTTTCTAAAAAGTCCCAAATGGGGATCATGGCAGATGGCGTGTAAAAAAATATTTATCGGTGAAATTTATTCCTGTCATTGTTTTATTATTTTAAAGTGTATTATTACATTATCTTATTGTATTTTATTTTTGTACACGGTATGTTTTATTTTTTTTATACCAAAGATCATTTTCTTTCATCAAGATCGTCAATTTTAATATAATGACCATAAAAATAATTTTTCGATTTTTCGGTTTTTTGATTGAAAAGACATCCGAATTATTTCTCCTCTTCCTTAATTTTCTAGATTATATATTGATGACATCTGTAAATATATTCTATCAATAATCCTTCTAAATTCATGTAGAATCGAGGTTCTTTTAGCATAACAAATGCATTTAGATACTACCGTTAAATCGATGACTTCGTAAAAAATTGAAAAAAAAACTGTTTTTCCCCACAAATTTTTATTTTATGTTTATTTATACTCCAATTAAGTTTATCCACACATTTTATATATTTATTACATCAGATTTCGTCGTCGTTTGATATTCCACATCTCGTTTCGCTTGATATAATTCAGCATTTTAGCAATAATTAGTTTCAGTAAAATACATTTATCCATTGATTGAATCCAAAACGGGTTGGTTTTTCTTTTATAAATTATTTGAGATGATTTGAAATAATTATAGCCGTAAAACAAAATCTTTTCCCATTTTTAATAAACTTTATTGAATTTTTACATATTGAATTTTTTTACACTGCATCTGCCATGATCCCCAAATGAGGCTCGGCAATAAACCGTTAATTACTTTGACTGTGATATTTTTTTTAATAAACGCCAATTACTATTATATAATATAGCTTATGAACTAGCTATCTGTAAAATAAAAGCTTATTATCTAAAGAAATAATATGAAAAATAATTTTTTAAAAAACCGTTTTTTTCCTGTTTACGGTAAAACTAAAAATTTTAGCTTCTATCGCTTAATACTCGAAACTTACGATACAAATATAGATTATTATTTTTTTAAATTATACATATGTTAAGGTTTTCTTTACCTAAATATGCTATTATTTGCAATATTTCACCAAGTACAACCAAATGTAGAGCAAAAAAAGCCGCGCGTTTTAGCGCGTCCCAATTGGAGATCATGGCAGGATATGGGTTAAGATCTTTTCAATTGCATGAAATAATAATTTGTTTTCAAAGTTAATTTTTTTTAAATAATTTTTAATAATGTGTAGTGTATATTTGTCGTAATAGTGAATACATTCCACAATTCTTTTTTGCTGCAATCATAGTAACGTTTAATGAAATCGCAACACCTTGAAAAATTGACATTTTCATAAATTACGAACAGTTTTCCATATTTTGGAAAAAAACTATTTATATCTAGTTTAAGAGGGAATAAAACTCTGTCAAATCACAGAGAGATCGGTTTGAAAAGTTATCATCATGCAGTCAATAAGCACTTTTTTAATGTAGAAAATCGGCTGGTATACTATGATGCAAAGAAACCATTCGATTAGTGATTTTAAAACAAGCATCAATATATTTTTTATTTAATTTCATAAATGCCATAATTATCGGACCATAGACGGGGACACCCCCCCCCAATAAAAATATTTTTTTATATTTTTCGATAGTTTAATTATACAAAATTGAATCATGTTTAATTTAATTTAATTTGAACTTGATCTTCATTGCTCTTCATTGCCTAATCATACTTTTTTTACTTTTTCACTTTCTGAAGGAGTTCCTTTTTTCCTTTTATAAAATTATAGAATTCGATGCATGACATTTTATAATTGAAAACGCACTGAATTATGCTTTCTACTGGGTCAATTGAAAGCTTATTTCGTTCGTCCACTGAGTATAAATTAATGAAAATACACGCTCAACGTGTGCATTATGTGCTGGGATAGCGTACAGGTATTGGCACAATTCAGTGGGTTAGTTTTTCTTTCTGTTTCTTTAGTATTTTTAAAAAAAGCATAACCATTTATCATGCACATATTTGGTATCTCATTCTTCACGTGTTTAATTTTCAATAAACAATTTCATGTACATTACTTCTTCGAGAATTGAATCAGTGAAAAATATATTGATGTTACTTAAATATGCAATAATTTCTTCAACTCGTTCCCATTTGGGTGCATCATTGAGAAGCATCCATGAAAAAACATCATATACATAATATTTCGCCATTAGTACAGATCACTGTTCCAAATATTTAATTCCAACTTTAAAGAAATTATCCACTTCTTCATTAAACACTTCTAATTGTCTTATAGTAATTTCTTTAAATTTCTTCAGTTTGTTGTAGGTTTGTTTTGCTTGTAAACCTATGTATTTACTGGTTAATCTTTCCATTCATTGTTTTTTTGTATCTTCTATAATATGTTTTACTTCTATTGTAGTTGTAATAACCTTTTCAAGCTATTTAATTTGCTTTTCAAATAAAACCATTTGACTGTGTACAAACATGGTGTGAAGTTCTAACAAAGGATTTTAAAAGAAATAAATTATCGCTTTCGTAACATTTTCTTCTTTTAAGAAAAAGTCTTTCAACGCCTCCCACATACTTAATATCCTTGTAATTGTTGGAAGGAGTGATAATCATCTGCTTCTTGAATGGGATAGCACATTGTTATATGTAACATCAATAGACTCACAGAAAGATTCGAGTCTTTCAGTTCTTATTGTATAAATTGAAAAATATTTATATATTTTTAAAACTATAGATTCAATATCAATTGATAATATCTCAGTGACAGTGGGAACTGTGTCGTGAATAACATAGCCACTCACCGTATGTTACCATTGTGCAAACCCACATAATTACATATTATCGGAAAAATATTTTTTTTAAATAATATCTATGGAAAACTGGGACATGTCCCCGTAAACTGGGACGTATGGCAACCCTATCATAAGGTGATAAACACTTCTTTATTTTACACTGCTTGCAATATTTATAATTACCCCATTTTACTGTAATTACAGTTCTTATCTTTTGAAGTACTGTGGTAATTGAATATATTTTATATTTATCAAAATTATATTTTTTCATGCGTTTTTCATGGAAATTTTTGCTCTATAATTTAATTGAAGCCTAGCTCTAAGCTCTATAATTTAATTTTATGGTTTAGTTCGTTTCTTCGACATTTTACAATAGGGTTGAAATCAAAACTCACGTTTAACTCCCCGATGCTCAAATACAGAGTTTCCCTAAAAACTGTTTTACCTCATGGAATTAAAAATGTTTTCGAATAATTTTTTTTCACTTATTTAAAGTCTATATAATAATGGTTATTTAAAAAAAATATGATAATAGTTATTGGTTATGTGAAAAAGCTCAAAACATTCCTAAAAAATATGGTAACTGCAGTAAAAACACACTTTTCTATAAATTATAAAAAAAAATTTTTTCCAATATTTTTAGATTTCATCATTTCATTAATGAACTTAAAATAAT